>MU227620.1:1614286-1663659 GCA_018584345.1 Thuja plicata | reverse complement strand
AACACAAAATATTAAAACAATGATTTAACAAGCATAGTTACCAACCAATCCAAAAATTCACCTGTGTTCCTTGATATGAATGAATCTTCATTAATGTCTTTAGCTTCATTCTGATTCTTATCTGTAAAGCATTTCTCCCTGTGTGTTTGTAATCACACTGTAATCATCTGTGTCTAATCATCTGTAGACTCCCTCTGAGTAGATAATCACTTCAATGTTTTCAACAGTAACTTCTGCCTCTATGTAATCTTTCCCTTTTGGTAATCTCTTCTTCTAGGCAATCTCTTCCTCTTTATAGGTAATCTCTCCCTCTTTGACAATAATGCCAAAGACGTCAATATCACTTTCATGTAGATCTGTAGTATCATGTTGATCCTGTCATCTTGATTATGACTGATTTCCTTTTCTGTCCTTGTTCATCTTCACAACTTTAGCCAACATCCTAAAGTGTGACTGACTGTGCATCAATGTGTCAAGTATTCTGAGTGTAATATTTGATGCAACAGTACCATCTAGAACTTAATTAGCCTTAGTTAGGGGAGTCACCCCCATTTTACCTCACATATACTCATGAGCATCCTTGGGTGGTGCTTTTGTGAATATGTCTTCTAATTGTTCTTTAGTGTTCACATAATCTAGTCTCACTTATTTATTCTGAACTAGCTCCCTCAAGTAATGATACTTGATAGTTATATGATTTGTCTTTGAGTGCATAAAAAGATTTTTATAAATATTAATAGCACTCATGTTATCACAATATATGACAACTGGGTTAGTGATTTCTTCCTTCATACCTTTCAGTAGTATCTTCAACCACACAATGTTAGAATAGTTATTTGCTACTGCCACATACTTGGCTTCAACTGTAGATTGTGAGGTGTAGTTCTGTTTCTTTCTTGTCTGGGAGATCAATCTCTTTCCTAAAATAAATGCTCCACCAGTTGTGCTTTTCCTGTCATCAACATTTCCAGCACAATAAGAGTCAGTGTAAACTCTGAGTTCAAACTTGTCATTCTTTTTTTAGTATAGACCATATTCATCAATTCCTTTCAAATATCTGAGAATCCTTTTTACTTCCATCATGTGAGTTTCCTTGGGATTAGCAAAAAACCTTGCAACAATCCCAATAGCTAGGGAAATATTAGGTCTACTGTGTACAACATACTGTAGTTTTCCAATCATTGATCAGTAGACTGTTTGGTTCACTTCTTTTGTGTCATCATCTTTTTTCAGCTTCTGTCTAGTAGCCATGGGTGCACTCACTGGTTTGGACTCTTCCATTCTAAAAGTTTTCAGTATCTTCTTGATATATTCAGATTGAGTGATATAGATACCATTCTTCATTTGATAAATTTGTAAGCCAACAAAGAATTTTATTTCATCAAACATAGACATCTCAAACTCAGTTTGCATCTCTGTTGCAAATTTCTGGCATAACACATCTTGTCCACTAAATATGATGTCATCTACAAAAATTTCAGCTAATAATGTACCTTTTCTTTGCTCTGTCTTCAAGTATAGGTTGCTATTGTCATTGGTTCTTGCAAATCCAATCTTGATCAGATAACTGTGCAATCTCTCATACCATGCTCTTGGAACTTGCTTCAATCCATATAATGCTTTGTGCAATCTGAAAACCATATTCCTTTTGTTTGGCTCAACAAAACCATCGGCTTGCTCAATATACACTTCTTCCAAGATACCATTGAGAAATGTAGATTTCACATCCATCTGATAAACTTTGAATCTTTTATAGGCTGCATATGCAAGTAAGGTTCTGACACCTTCCAATCTTGCAACTAGGGTGAAGGTTTCACTATAGTCAATTCCTTCCTCCTGTGCATAACCCTTGCATACTAGTCTAGCTTTGTTTCTTGTCACATCTCCATGTTCATTCAGCTTGTTCCTGAATACCCACTTTGTGCCAATTACATTTTTATCCTTTGGCCTAGGTACAAGTGTCCAAGTTTTGTTCTTCTTAATCTGTTCAATTTCCTCATTCATTGCTTGTATCCAATCTTCATTTTCTAAAGCATCTTTCACTGTTTTGGGCTCAAATTCACATAACAAACATTTGTCATTTTTCAACTTACTTCGTGTCATAATAGCAGAATCCTTTGATCCAATGATTTGATCAGAATTGTGATTTCTTCTCACATATTTTGCTAGAGTAGGCCCAGTCCTTGCTGTAGGCTCATTGTCTATATTCAGCTCTGGTTGATTCTGTGACTCGACATCTCCATCAGATAGCTCAGCATTCACTTGCAGTTGCTCGGCAACTCCTCTCTGTGACTCGACAGGTGCATGCTGTTGCTCAACAGTAGTCTCAGGTAGTGAATTAGAATCTTCCTCATCTAGATATATGAATAATCTATAGCTTTCAGTCTCTTGTGTACTTTCAACTTCATTTCTCTCTGCAAACTCATCAATTCTTACATTTGCACTTTCAACAATTTTGTTAGTATTAGAATTCAAAAATTTGTATGCTTTGCTTTTCGTTGAATAACCAAGGGATATGCCTTCTTCACCTTTAGCATCTCGTTTTCCATTTCTGTTGTCTTTCAGTATAAAACATTTTCTTCCAAATACTTTAAAATGCTTTACACTAGGTGCATAACCATACCAAAGTTCATAAGGTGTAGCATTTGTACCTTTCTTGACTTGAACTCTATTTAGTGTATAGACTGTAATACTTACAACTTCTTTCCAATATTTTTGTGCAACATTTTTCTCCATCATTAGTGTTCTTGCACAGTCCATGATAGATTTGTTCCTTTGTTTAGCAATACCATTTTGTGGAGGAGTCCTGGGTGCGAACATCTATCTCTTTATGCTTTGGTCATTGCAAAATCTGTTAAACTCATTAGAAATAAACTCTCCACCTCTGTCAGATCTTAAGCATTTCAAACATTTTCCTGTTTCCTTTTCAACTTTAGCTAAGTACCATTTAAATAACTAGAATGCATCAAATTTTTCCTTGAGAAACATTACAATCATCATCCTTGAATAATCATCAACAAATAGAATAAAATATCTAGCACCACAGTAGCTTCTTTCTCCAATGGGACCATAGAGATCAGTATGGACAAATTCTAGAATTTCCTCTAATATGTGTTTTTTAATTTTGAAACTAGACTTAGTCATCTTTTCTAGTTGACATTGTTTACACATAGCATTCTCAAGTTTCTTTAACTTAGGTAGCCCTCTAACCTTTTTCAATTTACTTATGCTTACCAAGTTATCAAAGTTCACATGACACAACCTTTTATGCCATAACCAAACATCATTGTACTATGCAAAAAAAAATGTTTCTTTAGATAAATCCAAATAAAATAAGTTACCTTTAGTCTGATCCCCACTTCCAACTAATTCTCCATTAGAATCATAGATCTTTGCTTTTTTGTGATGGAATTCAACTTTGTAACCAAAAGTGTTTAGCTGTGCAACACTCAGCAAATTATATTTAAGATCATCAACCCAATACACATCATCACATCTAACTTTTTCAGTTAGGTTAATCAATCCTTTACCTTTGATGCGACATGGTGCATCATTACCAAATTTTACATATCCTCCTTTGCATTGGTTTAGGTTTTCAAACTTATCTTTGTCACCAGTCATATGATGGGAACAACTACTGTCAATGATCCATCGATCACTTTTACTCATATAAGAGATTAATGCAATTTTCTCATCATCATCAGAATCTTCTTTCATTGCAACATAAACAAATTTTATATCATTGTCATCAGAATTATCAGTGTCATTGTCAGAAGTTTCTTCAGCAATATAACAAGATTTCTTACCTTTGTCTTTGTAGTCCTTATATTTCCTGAAGTCTCAGTCATCCTTTCTGTCTTTGTATTCCTTGTATTTTTTGTCCCTTCTTTCATCTTTTTCATTCTTTTCAGGACATCTAGTAGCTATATGACCAACTTTGTTGCATGAAAAACAAATAATAGGAAGTTTATCTCTGTATTTTCCTTTTCCTCTGGATAGCCTTTTTGCCATAAGTGCTTCAAGTTCTTCAAGATCATCATCAGAAGTGTCACTATCATTGTTCACATGTTTCTTTCCTTTCTTAGATTTATTGAGAACTAGCTGTGATCTAAAAGTAGAATCAATCCCTTGTGGATTATAGTTATCATAATTTGACATTTCAAATGCAGTGAGTCTGCCTATCAGATTTTCCAGATTCAGATTACTATTAGGAGTACATCTCAATTCTTGAATAGCAGAAACTCTAATAGCATATACAAGAAGTAAAGTTCTCAGTACCTTTCTCATAATAGTGTTCTCATCAATTGTTCCATTAGCTCCTCTAATGACATTTACAACTTCTTTTTCTCTACCATAGTACAGAATAACATTTTCACCTTCTTGCATTTTCATCTCGTCAAACTTACCTCTTAGACTTTCTGATTTATCTCTCAGCACATTTGTGTCTCCACCATAGATAGTTGCAATTTTTTCCCACATCTACTTTGAATTTGTGCAACTCTTTATATCATCAAATTCTAAATATCTCAATGAGGAGGCGATCTCCAACATTACTTGATTGTGCTCTTGCTTTTCTTTTAGTTGTGCAGCTATGAGAGGAGTAGTAGGTGGTACATAGGTATTTTCAATAAGTTGCTTGGCATCATCTCCAATACCAGCCAGATGCAGTTTCATCAAACCCTGCCATGCAGGGAACTTATCTTTGTTCAGCTTGGGAACCTCCTTATACATCTTGATCTTTTCTCTCCAAGTACCTTCAAACTATTTTCAGGAGACCAAAGCTCTGATACCAATTGTTAGAATGAATTTAGAATAACTGAGAGGGGAGGGGTGAATCAATTATCCTCAGGTCTAGATGTAGAAAATTAAAAAAATTTGTATTTCAGATCTACTCGGCAGCAGTAGCATATGTCAACAACTTTAATAATGTAGTTTACTGTCAATTAAAATTAACTTATAGAAACATAATAGTAAAACAAAACATAAGCATTTACACAAGTTGACACAAGTATTTAATGTGGAAACCCAATATGGGAAAAAACACCAGCAACATGCTACCAAGTTTTCACTCTTCTAAAGTGATTCCCTGTGAGGATCCAACCCTGTTAAAGGTTACAAAAAAACACTGCTAGGTGTGACCTAGTTAAAGGATTTAATCACCCTGTCAGGAGTGGCCTTGTTAGAGGACTTGGAACATTCCACCTGAATGTCACCTTGCTAGAAGATCTATACAAATGACTGTTAGGTCAACCTTGTTTAAAGGATTTTACTGATACAATGGTTAGAAAGTAATTAGCAGTTGTGATCTGATACATACAACTTACTTTGCAAATTCAGATCCAATTATAGCTCTGATGTTAACTCACCGGATAGCCTGCATTGTCATTTCAACCTTCTGATCTGCTTGGAAATCTGTCAAGCAATCACACATGCAACTCTCTGCTTCAGTATTCAGCCTTCTCTGCTAGATCATGCTAAATAGTAAATCAACTATGCAACCCTTCTGCATACTTCACATTCAGCAGTACACCTCTTTCATACCAAATGAATAACCCCTTGAGGTTATCATATACCTCTTTTTCTAGGTTAGATAAATCTTTTTCCGCTTAAACAAGATCGTAGATCTTAGGTTAGGTCAGATCCGATAGATCATTCCATCTTTGCATTACATTTAATTCTCCAAAGTAGTATCTAATTAAATCTTGAAACCATGGATTAATTATGGTTACTCATACATTAAATGACATGGATCAATCTTTAATTAACGTTACATATCCTAATAAAATTAACTAAGTCGGCCAGAGATCTCAAATCTCATAATTAATCCAATTACTGTAAGTCGGCCAACATCACTATTTCCACACGGCAATTTCAATGGTACTCGTCATTGAACAACTTTTTCTTGTCACAAGCAACTTTGCTCGTCATGAGCAACTTTGCTCGGCACAAGCCAAACTTGCTCAACACAGAATAGCCAGAAAAACTATCTTTGAAAGATAAACAACTAATTTCTTTGCCAGAGTGCCAACTGATCAAGTACCCTTTTAATTTCCTTAACTCAACCATTCACTTGGTCTTCTTGTTAAATCTTCTTCATCATCAGTAGATATGGTACTCAAACAGATAACAACAGTCTCACCAGTTAAGGTTTGACATCAATGACAAAATAACAATTGCTTGCATTGTCACTTTCCAACAGTTTTTTGTGTTACTAATGATCTGTACAACACTTTGGCAATCGTGGTATGTATAAAAAATCATAAACTACTGATGAGTTTGATGCAGGATGTTTGTCAAAGACATTGTGTGTCTTCCAAAACTTTCATGCCTACTTTTAGTAGTTAGATAACACTTTAGATTTGGTGCTTAAAAAGAATCAATTTGCTTATGTGTTTGAAGTGTCTTCTATAATTATAATCCCAAAGAATTGCATGAATTTATCCTCTCCCCTCGCCTTCATAGATCTTGGGTGTAAGATAAATTCATGCAAATCTTTTAGCGTGGCTACCTCCTAAGAGCTTTAACAGAGCCGGTGAGAGTGGATTGCCCGACTGGTAACAAGCTAAAGCCAAGCCCTTCCAAACTAGTATTTAATAAATATCATTGTGATTAGTGTCACAGTGAATAGGTGTTGATTATGTTATACTAGGAAGAAGATCTCCCTCAGTACCCTTGTGGTTTGTAAAATCCTACAAAACATAACTTATGTAGGCTGGGAGGCCTCTATAACGGAGCTAATCTGCCGCAAGTATAACCACTTGAATGGATGCCCTAATTAAAAAAAATTTTGTAGTATCCAAAAACCCTCTATCTACTAGTGTGGAGGTCAGAGACTGACTAAGATGTCTCACACTTTCATGGCTCTTAGTAGAGACAATGGTCCCTTGGAAAGTGATTACCCTTGGGATTCAAAGCTTGGTGTGCCAGAGAAGTGAGTGCACTATAAGAAGGAGCTTGTGCCTCTAAGGTTCTAAGTTGTCCACTATGAGTAAGTGTGGCTAAACTTTGGTTCAAGTGGGAATTCAGAAGATATTTCCTTGGCTCACCTAGGTTGTGGTGTGTCTATTCTTTTTACAACATACATTCTTCTTGATGTGTCTTGCATGAGTGAAACATCAAAATAGAAACCAAACGATCAAAACAAACATAAAAATGATCAACAATTCAAAATATGCACTCTTAGGTGTTAAACTATCAACTCTTGTCCAAGTTTCTGCATCTAGTGTCAAAACTATGGAAATTAGTCAAATTATTGTCCAATTCTGTCTTCCATCATGCTGGTTCTGTCTAGATTTTATAAAATATATGTTCCAACTAGTCTGTCTTTGACTGCAATCTGTTGGCAGTCTGACTCGCTTGCTATTTTCAAATCTGACTTTGTTGTGCTAGTCCAAGTGACTTGTTACTCTTATCATCTTTTTCTGTGTTGTCCTTATCCTGAGTTGCGAGAGAAGGTTCGTTAGCCTTGAATCAAGATCATATTCATTGCTATCTCTCTCTCTCAGTTGGACGTTATCTCTTTTTTCTTTTGGTCTTGGACTTACTCAGCACCTTAGATATCACCTCAACATCTTTCAATCAACCAATCGATTCATCATACTTCCTCTTCAATTTTCTAAGCAAGCACATCAAGACAATCTTACAATGTCTAAAAGAAAATGGGCTAAATGTTATGGTCCTAATAACGCACAAGAAGAGATTCTTATGGAAGCTTTATCAAAACAACTTCAAACTTTGAAATCTGAACTTCAAGAATTGAATGGGGAAAAGGATACACCATCCATTAAATCCTCATTAATATCAATCTATCCTTTTCCATTTGATCATGATTCTCACATCTCTCCACTTCCTTCCAACATGGAGAAATATTGGTATGGCAATGCTATCTTTGATCAAGGGAGTGGCTCCAAAGTCCTAAAAGCTGCCAAACATACCAAAAAGTCTACCTCCAAAGGGATTAGTAACCTCATGAAAGAAAAACCTTGGGTTAAATGGACGAGGGATTTCACTCCTTTGGGAAAATCTTATGATTCAACATTGTAAGAACTTCTTGAGCATGACCTCATCACATTACCTCAAGTCACATCACATGGATTGAAATTATTGAGTACCTATTGTGCATATCATCAAATCAATGAGCATAAAACCTCATCTTGCATGGAGTTGAAATATAAAATCCAAGATCTCATAGATGATGACATAATCGAAGTGGAAAATCCTAATGATTCATCTACTCTCAAGCATGATCAATATCAAGAATCCATGTCTAGCAATGGTTCCCATATCACATCTACTTCTTCCACCATTCCTCCATCTCCTAAAGCTTCATCATCTCTATCAAATAATGAGCCTAATGATGACTATGTCTACCCTCAAGGACTACCTCTAAAATAAATCCAAGCTAATCAACATACATCTGCAAGTCTTTCTCAGGCTTCAAAAATCATAGACCCAAAGCTTCCATGTGCTAAAACACTTATCGTGCCTACTCAAAATGATACTCCATCAGTGTGTCAAGAATCCCCTATGCATATCAAAACTCCTACCTTGTCCTTAGAAGTGGCTCCATGTCAAGAGACCAATCCATAGTGTGAAGAAACTAATATCACTAATGATCAAGATCAAGGCACCATCCATCCTTATCCAACAGTTGACCAAAGTCACATACTTCAAGAGTCTCATTATGATTTTATCATCCCCTTCCATTTCTTCCTAGAAGACACTCTTACACCTCCTATACCCTATCCATCTCCCAAGCAAGATCAAGATATAATTTCCACCATCTCTAATGAGCCTATTGAAAATCAAGAGAAAGGTACCCTTTGTACACCATCTAATGGTCCTTATCAAGATCATAGCATCCCATCATCCCCTTGTCATATTCTTCCATATCTTGGAACCATCATTCCTCTAAATCCCTTGCAGAACAATAAATCCCCTCAAGCTTCATCTGCTACTATCCAAATTGCTCCTATCAAAGCTACTCTTGAGCCTATGGATATAAAGATGAATTCAAATGATGAGAGCCTTGGTCATGAAAATCACTCTAAATATGTTGATATCCCTTCCACACCTTATCTCCCTCCATTCAAATGTACGTATCATCCTTCTCCATCCTCCAAATCCATTCTTGGTCCTTATATCCCAAAGCTAAAACCTTCAAACCTTCCATCTATATTGGGTCCTTATATCCCTCCATCCACCATGCCTATAACTACTAGCTTATCATCCACTTACCCTATCCCCAATCAAGATCAACAAAGATATACATCCTTGAAATCTCCCTATCAACCCATTCATATGAACCATCCATATCGGCCCTATACATCCACAATTCCCAAGTCTTTTGGAAGCAATTTAGATGTACAACGAAGAAATTAGAAATACAAGAATCCACTTACATATGAAGATCACTATGTCCAATCTAATCGACATATGACTACAAAGAAAAAGGAAATATTTAAGAGACCACAAAGGTCCACTGAGAAAAGAATAACATCAATGAAAATATGGGTTCCTAAATCCATCATGGAAGAATTGCATTCTAAATTATCCAAACACAAAGGAAAACCAAAATCTATGTGACTTCCCAAGTCTCTTCTAAAGGACTTGGATACAAAAAGAAAATCAAAAGTTGTGTGGATTCCCAAGTCTCTCTTAAAAGGCTTGAACAAAAAGAAAAGGTCAGAGTTGGCATGCAAGCTTCCAAAGTCTTCCACTTCATCTCCATCTAAACATCTCCCATCTTCTAACTCTATTTTAAGTCCTCATGTCCCAAAATCCATCTTGGGTCCTCGTGTACCAAGATCCATATCCACTCATACATCAAAGCCTCAAGCTATTCCATCCACTTTTCGTCCATCCGTCCACTACCCTTCAAGGGGTGTGTCAATGTTGATCTCATCACCATTTCCATTTACCTCTACAAAAACTTCCAATACCCTATCCAATATCCCTCACCTACCTACTACCCTTCCATCCCTCTTATCCAACCCATCACATAAATCCTTGGCTACCATCTCCCTTATCCTCCATTCTTCCCTACCATCACCCTATCAACATCTTTGAGCATACTTTCAGTGGCCTTGGCCCATTATATCATATCTTTCAAAAGGAGCACTATATAAAGAACAAGAAGCTTAAGTTCTTCCATAAAATCAAAAGTACAAAAAAAAAATAAAGAAGAAAAAGTGCCTTGGTGAAAACCTAGTAAATAGGCACCTTGGTAGCAAAAGTAAAGATAAACAATCTATCCTATGGTGAAAACCACTTCTTGTGGCACCTTGGACAAGTACCATGATAAAAACCTGGTAAACATGCGTCATGTGTAATTCCTCCTACTTGCACTCTTCACTTGGGGGAAAGTTCCTTCCATGTCAATTTATCCATCATATCTTACATCCATCAAGCCCATGAGCATATCCATGAACACTATGCATCTTGACATCCATTATCCTTTCCATTAGCCTATTCACTTGCTCTCATCCATGGCACCCTATCATGATCTTTCTTATCCCAAGCCTATCCTTTCAATCTTTGTGCATTCCTGCCATAATCCAAAACATCCACTTATACCTCCATCACCCCTTATCTTGATTGCGCTATCATAGCTATATCCTATCTAATTGACCCCTTGGTCTTGATCAAAATTGAAAAAAAGGTTCTTATAAGTCTCTTGACATGTCCATTCTTCTGGACCACATGATTTTCATGACATTAAGTCATTATCCTATATGTTATTCAGTACCACTTCATGAGCCTACATTGCTGTATTATTCTTTTTCCCTAGCTTGGGTAATCTTAAGGAGACTGTCCTTGAGGTTTGCATTCACCCTCGTAATCCATCATTGCCTATTTTCCTCATCCATCAACTTTCTGATCCATATGTAATGTCCTACACCTTGCTAGACATTGGGGGAAAACCAATGTGATCTTGCTTGAGATCGGTTAATCTCTAAAAAATCCTAGGAAAAATGATCATCTTGGTGAAAACCTAGCAATAGGTGCCTTGATGCATTAATAAAAAAAATCAAAAAATGAAAAAAATACAAAAAAAATTTGAAAAAGAAGAAAAAAGGATGGAAACACAGACATGCTTACCAGGTTTTCAATGATCACATCATCAAGAAAGACCCCATTACTTGGGGCATCTCAGCTTTATTGCATCACATCAAGTTGAGATTATCATAAATCAAAAGCAACCCAATCAATTGTATTATACAGTGAAGGATACACTCAAAACTAGACAGATCGGTCTTAGACAAGTCATTCATTTCTGAAAAAAGAAATATTGATCAAATTGGCTTCATCATTTTAAATAAAGTCATTTTTTTCTAAATAGCATCTCTTCCAAGTATGTGAAAACCTGGTAAACATGCGCCTCTTGTACCTCAGCACTCCATCTACCAATGCTCAGTCTTGGCAATCCTTTGCTTTAGTTTGTACATAGCTTTCAGTCACTTTTGTGACACTCTAGTTCTTCTGAGAACCCTCCTAGCTTGAAAGCAATCCAAAGTCATAACCTGGGGGCAATAAAATTATCTTTTTCCTCATAGTATGAGTCAAGTCAGTCATCATTGTTTGTTACCATGGGGCATGGGTCCCCAAATTTGATCACATCTTTGGCTTACACCAAGGTCAGTCATCTTTTCATTTTTGAAGGACAACTCGCTACTGAGGTAACATGTGTTTCTCAACACCCTAATCAAAATTGTTTCTTAATACTATCTTTGGATGCATCTATTTTTCTTAACACACATTAGACATCACAAACATAAATAATAGATCAATAACAATCAAACACATCACACTCACCAGCACGACAATGTTTCTCAACTTCTCATCCATATACACATTTGAAAACTTTGAAACTAGTTGAAGTATGTTGAACTTCTATTTGTATGCTGTCTATTTTCATTGATTTTTTTTTAATCTTTTCTTTGTCTACTGCTTGTTGGTGTGGTCCTGATGATCCTACAATGTCAAATAAATAGGGTGTATGTGATAAGAGCTCTTGCATTAAGGTGGAAAATCCTCACATCCCTCCATCCTATTTATTTGTATGCCAAGGTAAGGTCAGAACTATCTCCTTGACTATTATTTCTCTACTTGTTTACACAAGATCGCACTCATGGTTATCTTGACTTTGAATGCCTTGATACTGGTGCACTCTTGCGACATCAACTAGAAACAATGTTTAGGTCATCTTGGATTTTGTGCCCTGATGCTTACGTTATTTTCTCATATCTTATCTGATGAAAGTCATATTCATATTCTTATGGTCGCAGTGGCACCAGTAAGGACTGTATTGACTTTGATGTTCCAAAAACACTCAATGATGAAAAATTTCAACGCTAAAGGTTTAGTGACTATACCTTAGGTTGCATTCATGTTAGTCTTGCATCTGCATCTACATCGGCTTAGTGTTAAATCTTCATAATATCTATATCTCTCTTCAATGTGAAGGATCTAAGGTTCTTATCGATCAATAATCCTTTCATCAAGTGGTTAGTTATGCATGAACATGACACCCCTTGCTAATTCGACTGTCCTGATTCCATTCTCAAGATCAAAATCGAAATCCAAAATTGACCGCTTGCACAACCAATGGAAATCTCTCCTATTTTTCTTCTAATCAATCCATGTATCATACTTTTGGTCAATCTTGGTCACCAAGACCTCCCATCAAGTACATATTCTTTCCTAACTGCTTGGGACCTATTTCTAATCAGATTAGCTTCTTCTTGCATCATGCTATCAATCAAATTTCTTCTCATCACTAGGGAACCTAGCCATATTTCGATTTTGCTCACAAGGGGGCAGGATCATGACATCAAAATTCTAGTGATCACATCCTCAATCAAAACCCCATAGCTTGGGGCATCTTAGCTTCATCGCATCAAATCAAGTTGAGATAATCTTAAATCAAAGGAAACCTAATCAATGGTCTTATATAGTGGCGAATACACTTGAAACAAGACAAGATCAGTCTTATACATGCTATTCATTATTAAAACCAGATACATTGATCGAATTGGCTTCATCGCTTCAAATCAAGTCAATTTTATTGCTAATCAAATCTCTTAATGGTAATCGATTTCATCACTTCAAATCAAACTGGTTATTCATTCAAACCAATCAAAAGGTTTAAGAGTTCTTGATAGATGTTTATTTTCATCGCTTTAAATCAAACTGAGCATTCTATTTTATATCTTTTGATTGATCTTCGTCCAATCAACTATACCTTAAATATTGATCTTGATTGATAATAGACTTGAAACCAGACAAGATCGGTCTTATACAAGCTATTAATTATTGAAACCAGATACATTGATCAAATTAGCTTCATTGCTTCAAATAAAGTCATTTTTCTTGCTAATCAAATCTCTTAATGGTAATCAGTTTCATCGCTTAAAATCAAATTGGTTATTCATTCAAACCAATCAAAAGGTTTAAAGAGTTCTTAACAGATGTCTAGTTTCCTCACTTCAAATCAAACTGGGCATTCTATTTATATCTTTTGATTGATCTTCCTTCGATCAAGCTCAAAGTCGGTCTTCTTCTTCAAAAGAATGGTTTCATCACTACAAATCAAACTATTCTAGGTCTTCTCGCTAACAAGTCTTTGAATCAATGTGCTGATCACACATCAATTCAAAGAGGGGAAAATGTAATCACATAAAAATGGTCATCTAAACCCTAGACCCCCAATCACAACAATTAATCAAGAAACCCTAATCTTGATAAACCCTAAGTCCTAAATTAAACAGGCAATTCCTTAATCTATCAAATTCAAACTGATTTGACCTAAACCCTAGGTCCTAATCAATCATTGTACTTGATTAATTAATTAATTCTGAAAATCATAATACATTGGCAAATAAACCTTATGTTAATTATTTAATTGATATTTTGATATACTAATTAAATAAAAATTACTAAATTGTCAATTAAATCAAAAAGGAATTAAATTAATTAATAAAACCATAAATATGCATTCAAAATCATTTAAATTATTAAAAATGCATATGACATCATCAAATCCAGTTAAGTGATTATCAAATTGGAAATAATCCAGTTCCACTCAGTTAACTAGTTATCAAATTGGAAACAATCCAGTTCCACTCAGTTAACTAATTCTCTACTATTTATCATTTTGGAAATATTTCAGTTAACTGAGAACTGATTTTGGAAGTTTCCAAAAAGATTGACCAGTTAGTTCAGTCAACTAAATCTTTCAACCAATCAAATTGCTTGCACATGGATTGTTCTTCTTCAATCAAATCTGAGCCACTCTTTCTTTCGATCTCGACCGTCAATTTGAGAGAGATTTCTATAAAAGAGAAGCTCATTTCCTTCACAAAGGATCCTAACTTTTCTATCGTTATTATACTGTATTTTACATTCTGGCTTTCTTGCATTTTAGCTTTCAACTTTTTTAGCTCTAATTGTTTCTTTAGTTTTCTTAATCATGCAAATCTTAATTTTAGAGCATATTTGAATTTGGTGCTTTAAAATGAATCTTTCACATTTCAATTTGGTGCTTCTAAAACAAATATACCTTGGATGAACTACAAACTACATTTTGCATATAATTTTAGATTAAGTATATAGCTTTAAATCCTTCATTTAGGATATTGGTGTAGTCACTGAGTTTGTGATGACCTGAGAGAAAACTCATACTCCTACCTACTAGAAGGCAATAGATCAATTTAGGTTAGTGTAGTTGTTTACTAAATTTTGATTTCATATTTTCTAACCCGCTAACCATGCAATGATCTATTGAAGTGTGTCTGTTTGTTGTGCAACTTGCAGGTACCCATTTTTACGCATACACCATTTAGTAGAAATACTAAAGCTAGATGTGATATTATGCAACTCACTCATTTTGCAGCTATTTGGTGGAATATTGATGAGGAGAAGTTGGGGCTCGATATGGATACTGTTACTTGGGGGTTTTTTCTTGAGAACTTTAGAGAATTCTTTCTAATAGATCAATGAAGATGTAAATAGGCAGATGAATTCCATAATCTATTGTAGTTGACCATGACCGTACAAGATTATGAGCATCAATTTTTAGAGCTCAAATAGTACGCAGGTTTTGGCAAGGATTCTTCTCTTATGGTTCAACAATTCATTATGGTACTTAATGATCATATCATTGGGGGAGTTAAGATCTTCGAGCCTACAACCCTCAAAGAAGTGGTCATTAAGTCTAATCTTGTGGAGTTGAACGTAGCTTTGGGCCATGGTGGTTAAATGGGTGTTCATTCTAGTGGTCCTCCTTCTATTTTCAGAGCTAATCAGTCCCAGTAGTAGAGAGGATTCATTCCTCCTACTCAGAGTGGTGGTTCTTATATTAGGAACTTCTGTGACATTCAACACAACAAGCACAATCACACAGATCCGTCATCTTAGAGTTCACATCAAGAGTTTAGTAGGGGTATTTTTCAACATTCTATTGCACCTTCATCTGGAGGAGGTGGTAGTAGAGGAGGTTGTTTTTCTTGCGGGTAGTTTGGTCACATTGCGGCTAATTTTCCCCAGCGTGTAGCGCAGTTCTTAGGACAAAGGCCAATAGCTTCTAAGCCTATAGTTGGGGATGTTGGTAGGTCCCACAAAGTGTATGCATATTTTGATCATTGTCTGGTTGTGTATCATGCTTCTATGAGTGGGTCTAGAAATAGAGGACCTGGCGTTGGTTTTCAAATTCATGTAGAAAGGAATGATCCTTACTGTTCAAACCAAAGAGTAGGGAAGGGTCTTATGGGATTCACATGTTGAGTCCTTTGTGAGTCAATAGGATACTTTGTGTTGAGAGATATATATCTCTATTTTTTTTAGGCTTCTAGGAGTAAGCCTAATTTTAGGGGGGACGATGTAATACCCACCCCGTAGTTTTCTTTTTAGTTTTGGTTGCCAAACCCTTTTAGGCCTTTTCAGGTGTGCATTGGTTATTTCAGTATTATTTGAGCATATTCATGTATTACTTTTCATTATGATTTTATATTTATGATCTAGTGGATAGTTGTCTTATATCTTATGTTTAGAGATAGATTTATGGTTATTTCATGATGGTTATTTATATGCTATGATTTCATTATGATTATGAATTTACTGACAATAATGACACTATATCTATATGCACATAGATCATTTGTACATGTTTTACATTTCTATTTGGTGTGTTTGATATGGTATGGGACAGAGTCATAGTTACATGCTCTAGTGAGATCCACACAATGTAATGATTACAAATATTGTTTGTTATATTATATGTATGCATGTGTTCATCTTTGTGATGACAGGTTTGTAGGTACCAGGCATCATCTTCCCTAAATTGACAGGAGTGAGCGTGCCTTATCGCAATGTCTCAATGGTAAAAGAGGGGAGATAGTATTTAGGCCCAAATCCCTATCCTAAACCCTTATTTTTTTCCTAGGAATGGACAAGAATATGACTGTCTACCCTATCTGAATCCATCAAGGTGACGTGAATTTTTGAGTATTTTTTGTGTGTACTTGTTGTTTGTGTTTTAGTTGGTTTTCTATTTAGATGGGTTCAGTTAGATTAATGATGTTATTTTGCTTGTTTTGGTAAATGTTTAATTATGGTAATTATTGTAATGTTAATAATTATACCTTTAATAAGGTTAAAACAATAATATATTAATAAATGGCTATTTAATAATTAAATATTAATTAAATGCCTATATTGAATTACTAAGTCTTAATTTAATAATTGAGATTTAATTAGATTTAAAACCAAACATTTGGAATTAATTGTGTAAATTAAATTAATAATATTACTTTAAGTTGCATAATTGATTTATTTAATTAAAATAACGTAATGCATTTAATATGCATTATATTAATGAATTTTGACTTTAATTTTATTTTATAAAGTTAATTTGTGCAATTAATTTAAGTCAAAATTGAAATTAAAGTGTTTCTTTTAATTTTTAATTAAAATTTAAATCCTAATTAAAGTTGCACCTTTCCAAAACCTAATTTCCTGGGTTTTCTATATATCTGAATTGAAAGCCATTTGGAGGATATTCAATCAGGTTGAAGGAGAATTTGGGAGATTAAAGAATTTTTGTAAAGCTTAGGATCATTTTGGATCGCATCGTTCTTCATGTTTATTTCAGATTTATTCTTTGTTGTTGAGGTGGGATTTGAAACCTTAATAATTCTAGTTGTTCAAATCCTTGTCTTCTGTGCATCTGAACTACTGGGATCATGTGCTTGAAACTTTCCCGTTTGATGATTTGTTTAAATTCTTAAAAAACTGAGAAATGGGTTATTGGATTAATTCTAGGGTTTTTCCTTCATGTTTGTGTGTCAGATCTATTTTCTGGGCATAATAGTTTCTTTAAATGATCTAGTTTGCAAAATGGACTTTAGGGTTTTTGGATATGTGCAAAACCCCTTCTTGTAATTCAAAATCATGTTTAATTACCAAATAATAATTTGGCCTTCAGATCTGTAAGATGTCCTTACCTATATTTGAAATCCATACCTTGGCTAGATTCATGTTCAGTCCCTAGATCTAGATCTGCATGGAAACATGAAATAGGGATTAAAATTACATGTTTGGGAGTAATTTAATTTTATTACAAAATTAAATATCAATTCCTTAATAAAACCCATTTGCATATATTTAGGGAAAATTAATCTTTTTTTAACCCCTTTCTTTAATTGGTTGCATTAGAAAGTATTTATATATATTATATACATAAATATTTATCAAAAATAAGAATAAGTATTTTCGTAATATTTTATAATAAAAAATCACTTAATTCATTCTGTCAGAATATATATATGTGTGTGTGTGTGTGTGTGTGTGTATGTATGTATATTAAAAAATTAATATTTTTTTATAATACTAAGGTTATTGTTTGGTGTTTTGTTACATTTAAGATTATTGCTACGGTTAGTGCTACTATTACGGTTAAGGTTAGTGTTAGGATAGCAATCAGGTTAAATATTGTAGTTAGGGTTAGGGATAGGGTCAAGGTTGAGGTAAAATTAGGGTTGTGGTTAGGGTTTAGAGTTAGGATTAGTATCATATTTTATGTTTCATTTAGGGTTAGGGTTAGGGTTAGGGTTATGGTTAGTATTAGGGTCAGGGTTAGAGTAAGATTAGGGTCATAGTTAGTGATAGGATTAGGGTTTAGAGTTAGGATTAGTATCATACTTAGTTCTATAGTTAGGGTTAGGGTTATGGTTAGGGTTTACATAATGTTTAGGATTATGGTGAAGGCTAGCATTTAGGGTTACAATTTATAACATGGTTAGGGTTAGCATTAGGGTTTGAGTTTCATTTAGATTTATTATTTGATTAGGGTTAGGGTTAAGAGTAGAATTACAGTTAGGATTTGGTTATGGTTAGGGTTAGAATTTATATCAAGATTAGGTATAGTTTTTTTTATGGTTTACCATTTATAATTAGGTTTTGGCATTTATTATAAGGGTTTAGTATTTAATGAGTATGATTATGGTTAGATTTAGGGTTTAGGCTTATTATTAGGTTTATAATTATAGTTACGATTCAATGTTAGGTTTAATGTTAGGATTAGGTTTAAGGTTAGGGTTAGAATTATGTGTTATGGTTAGGATTATGTTTAGGGTTTACATCAAAGTTAGGGTTAGGATAGTGATTAAAGTTAAAGTTATGATTAGGGTGATGAAATGTATAGGACCCGATTAGTATCATAGTTAGTGTTACATTTATGATTAGTATCATAGTTAGTGTTACATTTAGGGCTACAGTTACGGTTATGGTTAGTATTAGGGTCAGGGTTAGAGTAAGATTAGGGTCATGGTTAGTGATGAGATGTGGGATTTAGAGTTAGGATTAGCATCATACTTAGTGTTACAATTAGGGTTAGGGTTAGAATTAGAGTTTATATAATGTTTAGGGTTATGGTCAAGGCTAGCATTTAGGGTTACAATTTATAACATGGTTATGGTTAGCATTAGGGTTATATTTTGGTTTAGATTTATTATTTTTATTAGCATTAGGGTTAAGAGTAACATTACGGTTATGATTTGGTTGTGATTTATCATTATAGTTAGGGTTAGGGTTAAGACTTATGTTCATGGTTAATATTAGGTTTAGGGTCTAGTATTATAAGTTGAATAAATTAATATAATTAGGGCTAGGTTAGAAACATGGAAGACATTATATGATTTTTTATATATAATTATATCTGTTATATCAGGGTTAGGGTTAGTGATAGGGTTAGAATAAGGGTTAAGGTTAGCATGAAGATTAGGGTCAAGGGTCTAATTAGGGTTAGGGTTAGGGTGTACAGTTTAGAGTTGGGAGTAGTATTATGTTAATGGTTAGGGTTAGGGTTATGGTTAGGGTTATGGTCAGGGTTAGGGTAAGATTAGGGTCGTGGACTATCTACTAGATATTTTCTTAGGGTAAGATTAGGCTCCCATATTTAGACAAGATGGATAAAACATCTAGCAGCAAAGATTTCGTCAACTTTTGACAAATCTAAGAGATGTAGATCTAAAAATAGATGACTGGAAGTTACTTATGATGAGAACCTCTATAAGCTTAGATGTAACCCTAACCCTAATCATAATCCTAACCCTAATCCTATTTAATATAATTAGGATTAGGATTACAATTATTTTTAGAGTTTGTATCATGGTTGTAATTAGGGTTAGGGATGGGTTTAGGGTTATAAATATAGATATACATATCTGTAACCCGGTCGGATTTTTTTAAATTTTAATTAACTCGATCAAGTTACAAAGAATTTTGGGTTTTTTTTTGGGTGTGGCCACTTTTTTGTTTAGCAACTTTGTGCACTTACCCATAACAAAAGAGCTCAAACTCAACTAAGAGATAAATAGGATAGATTTAAAAAATCTATAAATTTAGAAATTATATCTATATAATAAATTATAAATTAATTTAAATAATAAATATTTTTATATATTAAAAATTATATATTATTTTTAAAATATTTGTATAACTCAACTAAGAGATAAATAAGATATAAATGGAAAAATTCCATCTATATGATAATCTAGATAAATTAGACATTAATTTTAATACTAAATATTTGTATATATTAAAAATTATTTGGGAAGTTCCTAGTTATTTTCTTTGCTGACATACTCATGTACAGTAAGACATGGGAGGAAAACCTCAAACACATTGAAGAAATTTTGAACATTTTAGAATCAGAGTCATTATATGTAAAATGTCTAAGTATGAATTTGGGTTCGAAGAAATCATCTACTTAAGACACAAAATCAGGAAAGTAGGAGTGAGTGTAGATGAAGAAAAAATTAATGTCGTTAAAGAATGAATTTTATATTCATTAGAGATGGGATTCCTAAAATAATATTGGATACCATATAGAATGATTTTTTTGTTCATTAGAGATGGGATTCGTAAAATAATATTGGATACCATATATAATGAATCTTATGTTCATTATAGATGGGATTCCTAAAATAATATTGGATACCATATGGAATGATTTTTATGTTCATTAGAGATGGGATTCCTAAAATAATATTGGATACCATATAGAATGAATCTTATGTTAATTAGAGATGGGATTGTTAAAATGATGGTATTGGATACCATATAGAATGAATCTTATGTTCAATAGAGACGGTATTCCTATATCTAGAGGGGTCTAGATGAAATTGCTATAGTTTTCCTAGTCTCGAGATTGTTGTAATCTCACATAGGTAGTATATATATTGATACCCAATCATACGCATATGTGTAGGCTTGGATAACATTTATCATTTCCAAGAGGTCTTAGGAGCAATTATCTATGGTAAGACATGCTAATAGCTCAATTGCTTAGAGTGGATCTTATATCCCTCAAGCCAAGAATTGGAAATTCTGTGAATCCCGACCTAGAGGCATCTCCTAGGGTCAAAACCCTTGACTAACTTAGAATAGAGTAAGAGTCATATTAATATTGTGTAATATTTTCTACTAATGTCAGCCTTGCAGGAAATCACATAAGGAGAATAAAAAGGGACTAAGGGATTGGTCTCCCTTGGATGGCTACCTTAAGCATACTTTGGGTGATCGAGTATGCCACTATTTAGATATTCATGAGAGCTTTGAAAATTGGAAGATTCTTCCTTAATTTAGAGATGCATTCGACTTGGTTTCAGAGGTACAAGAAATACTCTCTTCAAGAATTATTGTGTTCTCTCCTCTTCAAGATGAAATTATTTGGCTTGGCTCCCCCTCAAGCCATTATATAGTTAAGATGGGTTACAAATCCAAATTCCAACACCATCAAGAGGATTCCTGGCCTACTAAAATTTTATGGGGTCCAACCTACCTTCCAAAAGTAAGTTATTTTTCTTGGATCTCCATCCAGGATAGGGTCCTTACTGGGGCTAGGCTTGATAGGCTTGGGATTATTGTATTATTTCCTTGTACCCTATGTAGTTATTTTATGGAAACATCAGATCACTTATTCCTCCACTTCCCCTTTGCCAAAGACTCTTGGTATTGGCTCTTACAGAGACTTGAGTGACCAATGACAATTGGTCCTACTATATGTGATCAATTTAAATCATGGCCTTTAATGTTTAAGTCCTCTACATTTGCTGCCATGTGGGAAATCAGTCCCTCAATACTTGTCTAGAATTTATGGCTTGAGAGGAATGAGAGAGTATTCAGGAACAAGCCTTCTCTATGGAAACATGTTATTTATAGAATAGAAAATTCAATTTATGAAGTCATGATATCCTATCATACTAAACATATTAATAACAAAAAAAATTTCACAAATTGGGTTGTTCTCATTCATGATAACTGGCCCCTTCTCTAAATACTACCAGCCCATGGTTGCCAAACCCCAAACTCATCTACATAAAACCAACAATTTGTCACTTGGATAGCTCCTCTACCTGGTTTTGTCAAGTTGAATTATGATGGTGCCTCTAGGGGAAATCCAGGCATTTCTGGAGCTAGGGTTGTTATTAGAGATTCACAAGGTAAAATCATTTGAGTAGTTTGTAATAAATTACCCCCTAATTCTAACTATTTGGCATAAATTAAATCATTTCTCCTCGGTCTATCCATTTCTATCTCCATGAATATCCCACATATCATTGTTGAAGGAGATTCAATGGTGGTCTTCAACATAGTTTCCTCTAGACAAACCTCATCCTGGAAGCTTAAGTACATATTAGATCTGATTCTCAATAATTGAGGTCGTTCCAATCATTCAAAATCAAACATTATTTTAGGGAGGTTAATATGTTGGCTGATTTCCTTGCAAATAAAGCCATAGATGATCCTTTTCCACAACAGGAGGTCGATATTTGTCACCTCCCATACTTAACTTAACTAGCCTCCCATAGTGGCTTTCTACATTACTACTTATTTATGGATATTATTGTACTAATAAACATTCAGTCTGCTTGTCTGCTTCCATGTACCTATGGGAGCATGTTTGGATCTATGAAATCATTTTTAGCTATTGCTTGTTATAGAGATCTCTTTTAAATTATTTGTAATGCTTTGTAGGATGGTGGACTTTCTTATATAGTATTGGTGTATGCCCGGTTGATTGTTGTTCTAGATCCTTTTATCTTTGAACCTTTATTGTCAAACTTCCTGGTTATCCATTCCATTATTGTACTTTGAGATGGATTTATCAGAGATGACATTCTCCCAATGCCTCATTTATGCACTGCAGTTCCTACACCTATAGACATGTTACCATTGCTCATGGACACTCCAGGTTGCATGGACATGGTCGCAATGTCAGCTTCTTCTTCTATGGTATTTATGTATGATAGATTCCTAGATATTCCCTCGACATCAAGGATATCTCCTTCTCTATCTATCCCCTCTTCTTCATCACTTTTCTCCGATAGGTATCTTATTTCATATGTATGTGGGTTGGGTGGATTTTGATTCAATATAGTTTCTGATATCTCGTGTGGGTTTTTCTGGTGGCGGGATGGAGTAGCTTCTTTTAGGATTCATATTTTGTTTCACACGCTCCAACTAGGAGTTTTCTTCCCAATCCTTTCCCGCTGGTATGCCCGCCTGAACCAGACAAATGTAATAACTTTATTTTATTTTAATAAAATTCGTGGCTCTGCCACTTTTATCAAAAAGAACTTTGATTTTTTAAATTTGGAAACATTATATTTTTAGCCACTAAAATTGAGAAACAGATAATAAAATGATAAATATTTATGATTTTTTTAATTTGAATTTATAAACATTGTACTTTTAGTTTTATGTTAAGATTTAGAAACAATAGTCACATTTTTTATTTTTAATATTTAGAAATAGTATATTCGATAATTATTAAAATTTAGAAATGTTATATCTTTATGTCTAGATTGAAAATTTAAAGTCATGTAAGTTTTGAAATATTTGTGAAGTGTGTAATTTTGATTTTTTGAATTTAGAAACATTGTATTTTTGTGTTTGAGATTTAGAAATAGTATGACATTCTTTTAAGTTTCCAAAACTGCTATAAGATATACACATATTTTCTTATTACATATAGAATAATCATTATTTTCAATTTCTTTTGAATAAAAACTATTTAATAACTCCAAAAATTAAAAAATCCAATCTCCACCTTCTCTAATCATCTATTTTAGACTCAACCAGTTCAATGTCATGATACTTATAAAAAATAGAGCTGACAAATATTCCATCATTTATATATGGGCACTGATGCACACTGCATACAAACCTTATAAATATTGATCTAAATTTTGTAAGTATTTCTACACAAATCTATTTTGTGCATATCCTCCAATAACTATTGTCTATGAGACCATGGTTTGTTGAGGAATTTTATCAAACGACTAATGTTATTTTTATATGCTTCCACATTTCTTGTATATGTCTTTCAGGGCACTTTTATCATTAGAGAAAAATCCATTTTCAATTATGCTTTGATGCATGTTCATGCCCTACTCCAAAGTTTGCATTTTTGTCACATGTTGGGAGGATGCATGCAAATATTGTGGAGCTAGGCTTTACACATGCCAATGTAATTTTCTTAGTAGTTTCTATGGAATTCTCAACAAAACCATTTTATGTAATATCCTACAGTCATTGCAATCCATGAGACCATCTCTTCACAAAATTATGACAAACAGTTGTTGAGAAGTGTATCTGCTTCAACACTTTGCATGCATGTTTGCGAGGGCACTTGAAATTGTAGCATTTGAAAAGATTTTTTTTATTATTATGTTGTGATGGATGAATTTTCCTGGCTCCAAAGAACCCATTTTGGAATGCATTTTATGAAATGTATCCAAAGCCTTTTTAAAAAACCCATCTTGTACTTATCCCACAGTCATTGCATTCCAAAAAGTAAAAGGATTTTCAGAAGCTTGAGATTGAATTGAAATGATAGTGCTAGAAGAATATTAATATAATCAAAGTTCATCTGATGTGCATTTATAAATGAAGAATAGAGAGCTATGACTTATCTATGTAGGACATAGGCTACATAGATATTGTATTAGAAATAAATGCTAATTTATTCCATGTATCTGATTGTGGGCCATTGTGGACATTGGCTCTGTATCGGGATGGTTGCAAGAAGTCACACCTAGAACATGGCCAATGCATAAGAGATTGTTCTTCATCCATCTTATTCATTCATCTTTGCATTTCTCACCTACAAACAATCATCACATAATATAAATCCTTAAAACAAAAGTAAAAATGAACAGATTTGAAGACATCTTAACATGAGAGAAATACTTATGAATTTGAGAAACAACAGGGGGCTTGGTGTGTACTTTTGAAGTCCAACAGTCACTTCTCTTTCCCCCAGTGTGGGTTGTTAGGCTTCTTTCTAATTGAACAACCTTTATTAATTTCTGAAGTTGTATTCATTTATAATATTGTTTTTCAAAACTTTAATATAATTTCCTCTTCTCAGTGTAGATGTAGGCTATTTTTTTGAACCATGATAAATCTCGTGTTCTTTGTTTATCAATTAGCTTGTTTCTTCTATTCTATTTTTATCTTTTTTTTCTTTATAACTCAACAATTGGTATCAGATCTGGTTGAACAACTAATTGGGAATTTGATAGAGAATTTCCAAAGATATGGAAGATTTGAGGGTACAAAAATTCATAGGGAAGAATTTTTGAATAAGGAAGATACAAATGAAATCACTACTGATCAAGAAAATTTCCCCACTTTCTCTTGAGGGAAAAAAAGAGAAACCTATTGTGATGAGAAACGAAGATTTGGAATCACTTGATGAAAAGGCCAATGCAAAAATCTTTCTCTCTCAATGATAATGTATTGTACAATGTTGCAAATGAAGAAACAAAAAAGGAGGTATGGGACAAGCCCTCAGCCACATATGCAATGGAATCTTCTACAAATAATATATTCATCATGAAGATTTTATACAAATTGAAGATGAGGGAAGGTGAGGCCATGACAAATCATCTCAACAAATTCAATTCCTTGATCAGTCAAGAAAATTTGGTTGGCATGAAACACAATGATGAGAACAAGGTTGTGTTACTACTATTCTCTCTTCCAAACTACTAGGATGGAGTTGTAACAACAATTAGCACTACAACATCAAGCTCAAAAAATCTATCTTTTGATGAAGTTTTAGTGAATCTTCTCAACAAAGACATGAGAAGAAAGAACATGGAGTCTTCAACTAGTAAAGCCTTAACAATGGTGAGTGTCAAAAATAGGGGAATAAGCCACAATAGAGGCATAAATAATTCTAATAGGAGGTCTCAATCTGCAAGAAGATTGTAGTCCTGAGGTAGACAAGGTGATTGCTAGTTTTGTGGAAAACCAGGCCATATCAAGAAGGATTGTAGAAAATATAAGAAGGCACAAGAACAAGTGTTGAAAAACGAAGCGAACATAACTTATGATAAGAGTGATGGTATTCTAATACTATCTAAAAGTGACACAAAATCATATTTGTGGGTAATTGATTCCGGTGCTTCCTTTCATGCCTCTTCTTGCACGAAAGCCTTCTCAAATTACCAAGAAGGTAATTTTGGACATGTTTATTCAAGTGATAACAAAGTTTGTGAGATTGTTGGAAAAGGTGATGTTGTTTTGCAACTAGCTGGAGGAGTCAAATAATTTCTCAATGAAGTACACCACATTCCCAAATTAAAGAGAAATATGATTTCCATAAGCTATCCATATACACAAGGTTTTATCACCTCTCTCACGGACACATGGAAAGTCTCTAAAGGTTCTTTGGTGATTGCAAAACGAGACAAAGTTGGTAGCCTCTATATTGTAGAAATCATAGATGAGGTGGGAGATTTTATGAATACTATGGGTAGCTAGCGATGTGGCTCTTTGGCATCAAAGATTAGGCCATATGAGAAAGAAAGGAATTGAGGTTATGATCAACCGAGAATAACTATTGATTCTTCAATCTGCAAATTTTGAGTTTTGTGAACATTGTCTTCGTGGGAAACAAAGATGGGTCATCTTCTTGAAGAATGGACTTTATAAGAAGACAACACCTTTGGAGTTAGTGCACTCAGATGTCTTCGGTCCTATGGAGGTAACTTCTTATGGAGGTGAAAATTATTTTATTACTTTCCTTGATGATTGTACTAGGAAATTTTGGATTTATATGCTTTCTCTAAAATATGAAGTGTTTTCAAAATTTAAAATTTTCAAAGCACTTGTCAAAAATCAAAGTGGTCATAAAATCAAATGTTTAAAGTTTGATAATGGAGGTGAATTTTGTTTGTTGGAGTTTGATAATTTCTATGCAGATCATGGTATTCAAAGGATTAAGGTTTTCCCTTACACTCCTCAAGAGAATGGGGAAGTGAAAAGGCTTAATCAAACCATTCTTGAGAAAGCCTAGTGTATGATTTCCAATGCTAGTTTAAGAAAAGAGTTATGGGCAGAAGCCTGCAACACAATAGCTTATTTAATTAACCACTATCCTTCATCTCTTTTGGAATTTGGTATTCTAGAAGAAGAATGGATCGGGAAGAGGATTTCTTATGCACACATCCAGGATTTTGGATGTGAAGCCTTTGTACATGTCCCAAAACAAAAGAGGACACAGTTGGATTTCAGATCATAGAAGTGTATTTTTGTGGGTTATGGTGAAGATTAGTTTGGTTTTTGCTTATGGGATCCGATTGAAAATAAAATAGTGAGGAGTCCAGATTTGGTTTTTAATGAGATAATGTTTCCAACTTTGTCAGTGGAAACACATATAAAAAATTACATTCTATTAACAGATATTACCAACAATGGCATTGATTCATCTCACATCTCTCACAAACAATGTATAGTTCATCCTTAGCATATTTCACCCACCTCTATTTTAGCCCCTGATCTAGTGAATTGTTCAAGATATGATCTAGAATTTTATAATCATCATACATACTACGAACAGATTCCCTCTCAAGCAAGCAGTGGTCATCATCTGCAGCATGAAAGACCACATCTTTCATTTGAGATGACTCTCTTAAGATTTGATGTTGGCTTTGAAAGAAGGGATTACACCCCACATCTTCCCCAATTCACTTTGATAGTGAATGGTCCTCAACACTCTATGGAAGCAGAGAGGGTAGGCCCGTGTGGGATGGGTTGTTTGATGCCTCCTACAAACCTACGTAGGATGAGCTGCTTGCGCCTCCTGCAAGCCCATGTGAGACACAATGACCATCATATTTTGTAGGCCCATGTAGGATGAAAAGCCTCTCAAAATCTCCAGAACTATGTGGCATGGGCTCTCCATCCTCCCCTTATGACCATAACAGCTTTCCATGCACAAATAAGTTTGTGCAAAATAAAGAATTGGGGATAAATGATAGATTTTATCCTCCTGCCAACAGTCTAGTGGAGCAGCGAATTTCACTTCAGCATGATAATTCTCTAATTTATGAGCAATCTAGTGCGGTTGAAAAAAATAGAGGGAAAACCTATAGAATTTGATCATTGTCTTCCTCTTTGAAGTCTTTTCAAAATATTGATATGCAGAGACATACTAATTTTTTTTATCACATTGAGACAAATGATAATGGTTTTAGTGATGATATTGATTTACAATCAAACTATATATTGATTCAAATAAGAATCAAGGTTTGAGGAGATCTACCAGATAGAGGAAAATCCCTTCAAAATTAGTAGACTATGAATTAATATTTGCTGAAGAGGCAGAGCCTGAATTATAAATCTCTGAGCAACTTGAACCGAATAATTATAAAGTCGCTTGTCAGAGCAGCGATAATGATAAATTGATGGTCGCCATGAATGAAGAAATGAACTCCCTTGCAACTAATAACACATGGGATTTGGTCTCTCTTCCACCAAATCAAAGACCACTTTAGAACAAGTAGGTGTATAAATCGAAAGATGAAGATGAAGGTCACAAATGCTATAAAGCCAGATTAGTGGTAAAAGGGTATTCTCAGCAAAAGGGGTCAACTTCACTAAGATTTCCTCTTCGGTTGTAAAGATGACTACAATCTAAACAGTATTGGGATTGGCATCTATATGGGATCTCAAGTTGGAGTAGCTTGATGTGAAGACTTCATTCTTACATGGTGATATAGATGAAGAGCTATATATGGAGCAGCCCCAAGGATTTGTAAAGAAGGGACAAGAGAATATTTATTGCAAACTCAAGCAAAGTTTGAATGGGATCAAACAAGCCCCGAGATAGTGGTATTTAAAATCTGGTTGATCCATGATTGCTCTGTTGGAAATATATTGTAGACTAGGTGACTGAGAGGGGGGGGTGAATCAGGAACCAATAAAACTTCTTCACTTTTATCCTTTATTATATTGGCTAGTCTAATTGCATGTATGGAATAGAAAAGAAATAAACATTCATAACACTTGACACAATATTTGGTTACCCACAAACCTTCCAAATAGAAAGTAAAACTGGGGTGGGGATGGTACCAACAATATTTAGAACTGCAGTAATAAAGTTGATCAGTTAAGGATTACAATTGACCACTTCTGATGGTCTACCCTATTAGGAGAAATAAGGTCTGTTAGGTCCACCTTGTGAAATGATTTATATAATACAGTTAAGTATGCACTCTATTAGGAGAATTGTGAAGGACTATTAAGTCCACCTTGTTAAAGGATTTTGATTGATACACCTGTTAGGATGAACCAATGATTGATCTTCTATGCAACTCTAATTTGTTGAATAAGATCCTTTGAAGTAATAATGATCACCTGAATGTGATAGATGAGTCTCTTTTGTTGATAGATGAGTCTCTTTTGTTCCTTTATACTTTTGCAACCTTCTAATCAATCTGCCACTTCATATTCACATCTGTAATTGATTCATATATCCATTCTCTTTTTGTCATTTGGATAAACAAAGTATCTTTCATATATACCTATCCAAATCAATTACCTCCACAATTCGGCTATTTATCATATTAAATAGTATCAAACAATATATACTAAGTTGGTCCAATGCTGATACTCGGGTCCATTAATCCACTCAGGTAATATACTGACACTTGGGCAACATAGTGAACTGGAAACTCTGGCATTCGGTTGACACTAGATGCTCAGTCCACAATGATTACTCAAAGATGGTATGCAACTCGGGTAACACTCATGACTTGGGTGATACTGTTTGGAACTAACTGCTCGGTTGACACTACAGCTTCTTAGCTTGGGTAACACTTCAAGCTGCTGGCTTGGTCAACACTATAATCATATGAATGACTAAGTATTTTGGCACTAATTGACAACATATATTTCTATAAGGTCTATAATCTCCCCCTTTGACATTAGTGACAAAAAAATTTATCATACCAAAAACTCTGATCAAATTGCTAAGTCAAAACTCCCCCTTACCATGTGCTTGGGTACTTGCTCAGTTTTGACTACTGCTCTGCAACTTGGTTATAAGTGACTCTATTTTTTATTTTCCAAAACTATTTTTGTAACTCTGTTATATATCTTCCTCTTCTTTGTACATGTATTTCCTCATATATATACAAATTCTATCTTTCCCCCTTGTTTTTGACACAAATGCCAAAAAGCATATCTACAAGGTAATACCAAAATATGAAAGGAAATCACTATGTACCTTCAAAAATTATGGCAAAGTCTTGTCCTAATTGTCTTGTAACACCTTCAGGATGTGCAACTCAATTTGAATTTCTGCAGACAACTCCATCATAAGATTTGCAACTAAAAAGTTGTTATCATGGATGAGTGTCTTTGCATGAGCAATGTGTTTTTGCATGACATCCATATGAGGAAGGTGTTGGATTTGTATAGCTGATAGGGAATCCCTTTTTCTTCCTTCTTCCCTTAGTAGATCTACCTATAGATCAGTCAAATACTTAATCTTAACAAAATGTGTTGAACTTGAACTTGGATCAAGTGCCAATTGGCTTGCACTTGCCTTCAAATCATTCTCAATCTTTGTCAGCTTGTTCTTTATTTCCATGGTAAATTTAGATGTGTCACTCAACTTTATAAATAATGCCACAACATTATTTAGAGTGGTTTCTAGAGAGCTAATGATAGTGGTTAGCTTCACTTGATCTATTGCAATCTTACCTGTAACATTCTCTAGAACCTTATTCTCAAATTTTCTCTTTTCCTTTTGCAGTAATTTCTCCTAACCACTAAGATCATGATTAAACTTGTGGACTATGTCAAAAATTTGGTCCATTATGGAGTATTCCTCATTGACTTTAATCTCTAGTGAATCAAGGAATATACCTTTGATGTCCTGTAATACTTTGTTCCTTTTCTTCTTAGCTTGGAGCTTCTGTTGTTTTTATATTTTCTTTCATAGCTCCCCAAGGATGTCCATCTGTTCGGATATCAAGCTAGAAAGATCCCAATTTGGAATCACAATATCTTCCTCAAGGTCAACCTCATTAGTAATTATTACCTTTTTTTTTACCTTTTACCTTGGGATCAGGTGAAGGAATGATTTCCTTACCTTTTCCATCCTCATCCTTGTCCTCAGTGTTCAGTTGAAGTAGGTCATTAAATTTTAATGTACCAACTGCAAAATCAGTACCAATTGTATAAATATTCATAGTTTTCTTCTATTCAAAGGTAGGTGGTGGCTTCTTGAAAGTAACTATATCTTCTTCTTCATCTTATTTAGGCAATATCATTTTTCTTCTAGATCTTCTGGGTTTGTTTGCAGTGAAGATAGGGGTAGAGACCTTTGGTGTTTTCTTGGGGGCTAGCCTCTTCTTCTTAGGAGGCTCTGGTTCTACCTCTTTCTCTTCTTTCTTAGGTTCTTCTTCTTCTACCTTTACTTCATCCTCTTTTCTTTCAGTGATCGAAGGAGGAGAGTTTTATGGCTTTCCATATTTCTTTCCAAACTTCTCAATTATCTTCCTTCCTCTCTTCATGGTTTTAGGAATCTCAATTTCCAATGATATTCTACCCTTAGCTTCTTCATAAGTACCAAAATATGGAGCTTTAGGATCAACAGGCTCATTTACAAGAGCTTCAATAATATCTATAGTCTCATCAATGTTAACCTTATATGCAAGAGGTTTTACCCATGCAACCCTAGGTTTGACTGCTTGAATGTATACTTTGTCACATAAACTAGCAAGCATATATCATCCTTATAGTCTTCTACCAATTTTTTGAGAATATTGAATCTATTCTATATTTTCTCTTTGAAATTTTCAAAGTATGCATACATGATGCTTTCAAAATTATCTCTCAATTCTGCTATAAACTCATTTATCTGATAAATTACAGGCTCGTCCTTCTTCCATACAACTATTCCTTTTGAAGGGAAAAAAATTTTGAACATAAAAGAATATGCAGACCAAGAGTGAACCAAACTTACATGGATTGGTCTTGGATGCATGGATGCTCTCCATGTTTTTTCTCAGTTGGATGAGTTGCAACTCACCTACGTCAAATGATAGATTGTTCTTCACCACTTTGTAATCCAAGTCCACAACCTCACATGGAACACTGTTTGGTTGGCTTGAACTATATATTTTATGTGCAATCACATGAATTCCAAACTTTAGCTCCATGTCAGTGACTCCATTCAACTTCATACCTCCTCCATCCCACTCGACAAGAGTCTTCTTGTCTAGATCATCTCATGGTAGGGTTTTAGTTGCTTTAGGTTTGTCGAGCATTGGGTACCCTGTCACTCGGTGTACCATCATCTTAGTGATCTTCATGGGTTGCTCCAACCAGATATGGATGTCATGAACATGGCTCAGAATAAACCTAATCCACTTTATGTGGAAGTTATTTGGCATATGAAAGATGTGGGTTAAACCCTTGAATTCAAGGTGCTTTTGTTTTGGCTTTAGGTTTCCACCCACACAAAGTGCCTCATATGCTTGATTCATCTCTAATGGACCTAGTTGTTGAATGGTGTAATGATAGAAAGTTCATATGTCATGAATCAATAGTACCTTAGGAGGAATTTGGGAATGGGATCCCATTGTATCTATCTCCTCTGCAATCACTGGATGAATTTTGAACTTTGGCGGTTCACAAAAAACATTCCTCACTAACATCTCAGATCCCTTCTTGATCTTACTGTTGGATGAAGATGTCATAACAATTGGAGGATTGATTAAACTTTGCTGCAACTAAAGATTTCAAACACAAATTTGTTTTGAAATTGCTAAAAGCTCTTAATCACTCTACAAACTATAAAACTTGATAAAAAATAACCCTTCAATTTCACCATTTATGACAAATTTCACCATAGGTTTTCATTAAATGCTCCATATATAGTAGTTGTCACATCTTGGGTAGTTCTCCCAGGCTTACTCGAAAGCTCATCGAAAACTAACTTTGCATCTTTGAAACCATACAACCCAACTTAACTCATTTAAGCCTAAGTAACTCGGTTGTAACTAAGATCCTGAATCAATTAGAACCATAATGTGTCCCAGTGCATCAATATGCAGATTTGGACTTGCTAGCATATCTAGAACTGATGTATGATAGCTTGTGTGCACAATTCCAGTTATCTCCTTGAATCTTTATTCGAAGATGATGGATCCACCCAATTCACTATTTTGGGTGCCATTTGATCCTTCATTATTTTGGTTTGAATTATTAGGAGACTTCCTTACCCACTACTGACTCATCTAAGTTTTGATTTCAGAAAAAATTTCTTTTCCTTTCTCAAAACCAGTATCCACTTTTTCTCTATTCATACAATTCTTTCTTAGATGACCAAGTTGTTTACACACGTAACATATCTTAGTAGGATTCCTTTTTCTGAGATGATTCTTTGCACAATTTTCACCAATGTGCCCATACTCACCACAATGACAACATCTTCTCCATGTGTTGTAATCCCAATCAAAAATTTCCTTAGCTAATTATTCAACAGGGTTGCATTTCTTAGTTCTACACTCTGCGGATTTATGACCTTGTTTGTTACAATTGAAACATTTTCCTTCAAACTTAGGTTTCTCAGTGCATTCACTTGCCCTATGTCCATGTTTTTTTCACCTATAGCATTACCATTAAACTTTGACTTTCCATTTCTCCAACACTTATTTGATGTATTCCCTAACTTACCACAATGATTACAAGTAGATTTCTTGTTCTTTTGAGCTCCTTGCTATGAGGATTCACCTTATTCAGTGTAACCTAATCCAGTCTATCCATGATGTCTGAATTGAGTTTTCTCTATCAAATGATCCATTCTTACTTGTGAATTCATCATACTCTCATTGGTTTTATTTTCATTATTGAGATCATTTTGCAGTCTTTCATTTTCAGTCCTCAGATTGATAACTTCTTGATTTCTACTATTGATTTGGTTTATCATATCTACTTGCTAAAGTGACAAATGATGGATTTATTTTTCTTTTTCCTATAATCTTGTACTTAAAATCTCTTATCTTCTTATGCCATATCTCTGTCATTTTCTGTTTGGTTCTTTTGTTCCATGACTTCACACATTCTGACTGAATAAATTTCTTGTTCTCTCTTCAAATTTCTGACTTCTTCATGTAAATTGAGATTCTTTACAAGTAGATCTTCAATGGTTGCATCAGCTTCTTCAGAACTTATTTCTTTGCATAAATCTTTGATCCTTTCTTCTATGTAATTGTTTTCATTCATTTATATTGCTGAATCTTTTATTCTTTTTAGGGAATGAGAGAGTTGTTCCTTGAGTTTTCTGATTTGATCCATGGACACTTGTAGATCTATCTTTTCATTTTAAATGAATTTTTCTAGTCTATATATTTCCATTGCCTCTGATATTTTCTCAAGTTGATAAAATTTTGATAAGAGAACCTTTTCTATGATACCAATTTTTGGAAATATATTGTAGGCTAGGTGACTGAGAGGGGGGGGGGGGGGGAATNGGGGGGGGGGGGGTGAATCAGGAACCAATAAAACCTCTTCACTTTTATCCTTTATTAGATTGACTAATATAATTGAATGTATGGACCAAAAAAGCAATAAACATTCATAACACTTGACACAATATTTAGTTACCCATAAACCTCCCAAATAGAAAGTAAAACTGGGGTGGGGATGGTACCCACAAGATTTAGAACTGTAGTAATAAAGTTGGCCAATTAAGGCTTACAATTGACCACTTTTGATGGTCTTCCCTATTAGGAGAAATAAGGACCATTAGGTCCACCTTGTGAAAGGATATATATAATATAGTTAAGTATGCACTTTGTTAGGAGATTTGTGAAGGACTGTTAAGTCCACCCTGTTAAAGGATTTTGACTAATACACCTGTTAGGATGAACTAGTGAATGATCTACTACGCAACTCTAATTTGCTGAATAAGATCCTTTGAATTAATACTAATCACCTGAATGTGATAGATGAGCCTCTATTGTTCCTTTATACTGATATAGCCTTCTAATCAATCTGCCACTTCATATTCACATCTCTAATTGATTCATATATCCATTCTCTTTTGTCATTTGGATAAACAAAGTATATTTCATATATACCTATCCAAATCAATTACCTCCACAAGTAAGCTACTTATCATATTAAATAGTATCAAAAAATATGTACTAAGTCAGCCCAATGCTGATACTTGGGTCCAGTAATCCACTTGGGTGATATACTGACACTCGGGCGACATAGTGAGCTGGAAACTCTGGCACTTGGTTGACATTGGGTTCTCAAGCCACAATGATCACTCAGAGATGGTATGCAACTCAGGTAACACTAGTGGCTCGGGTGATACTATTTGGAACTAACTTTTCGGTTGACACTGCAACTACTTAGCTCAGGTAACACTTCAAGCTGTTGGCTCGGTCAACACTATAACCATATGAATGACTAAGTGTTTTGGCACTAATTGACAACATTTCTTGCCATAATGTCTACATGCTCACAATTTCATTAGATGTGAATTATATCCATGCATTTATTATAAGAAAATTCCTAATGGTGAGTTCATCATTCTTCTTCTCTACGTTGATGACATGTTGATAGCCGGTACTAGTCCAAAGATTGTTGGTGGGATGAAAGCTCATTTGGCAAGTAAATTTTATATGAAGGACTTAGGGGCATCCAAGAAGATTCTTTGCATGACAATCACCTGAGATATAAGTAAGGATATCACTTTATCACAAAAAGACTACATTGATAAAGTAGTTGAAATATTTGGTATAGCTGATACAAAGGTTGTTTCTACTCCTCTAGTTTCCCATTTTAATTTATATTTTGATTTGTGTCCACAAACACAAGAGGAAAAGGATGTTATGTAAAGATTTCCTTACAAATTAGTAGTTGGTAACATTATGTATGCTATGGTTTCTACATGTCCTGACCCCTTAGGGCACACTTTAAAAATACTGCACTTGTATGGGAGAGACATACAATAATAATAATAGAAATATTGTCTTTCATCGGAGAAACTTATATAGTCGGGCTGAATTTTAAAAGGCTATTTTGATATTATATATCACCCTGATAATGATTGCAAGACAATTTTCAAAATATTAACAAATCACCATCACGTTGGCATATTATGTGTAAAGAAAAAATAAAACTTTCGTATGAACATGAAGAATCATAGTAAGTGAAGTGCGCCTATTTCCTTTCCAAAAAATTATCTTTCTTTTAAAATCCTTAGAAAAGCTCAAGCGCATTGCAACATAAATGAATGGTTGGAATGGGAGATAATGACACAATGCCATTAGAGTAAATATAATTTAGAGGAGGATTTCTCTATGTTTTTGTATTAGGTAGGGAACACTTTATGGTTCTAATTTGTTGAAAGGGGTCATAATGGGTCGTAATGGGTCCTAAGGCATATTAGGACCCCTTACAACTAATTATGACCCATTAAGACACAAAAGAACCATAAAGTGTGTCCTAAGGGGTCGTAGGACCCCTTAGAACACATTAAGACCCCTTAGGGCACACTTTATGGTTCTGATGTGTTAAAAGGGGTCATAAGGGGTCCTAAGATGCATTAGGACCCCTTACAACCAAGTATGACCCATTAAGACACATTAGAACCATAAAGTGTGTCTTAAGGGTTCGTAGGACCCCTTAGAACATATTATGACACCTTAGGGCACACTTTATGGTTCTAATGTGTCAAAAGGGGTCATTATGGGTTGTAAGGGGTCCTAAGGCATATTAGGACCCCTTATAACTAATTTTGATCCATTAAGACACATTATAACCATAAAGTGTGTCTTAAGGGGTCATAAAACCCCTTATAACACATTACAACCCCTTAGGGCACACTTTATGGTTTTAATATGTCAAAAGGGATCATAATGGGTTGTAAGTATCCCTAAGGTGTATTAGGATCTCTTATAACCAATTTTGATCCATTAAGAAACATTAGAAACATAAAGTGTGTCCTAAGGGGTCATAAGATCCCTTAGAACACAATACGACCCCTTAGGGAACACTTTATGGTTATAATATGTCAAAAGGGTTCATAATGTGTCGTAAGATTATCTAAGGAATATTAGGACCCCTTACAACCAATTGTGCCCCATTAAGACACATTAGAACCATAAAGTATGTCTTAAGGGGTCATAAGACCCCTTAAAATACATTACGACCATTTAAGGAACACTTTATGGTTCTAATGTGTCGAAAGGGGTCCTAAGTGGTATTAGGACCCCTTACAACCCATTATGACCCATTAAGACACATTAGAACCATAAAGTGTATCTTATGGGCTCCTAATGTGATCTACGAGGTCCTACAACCCCTTATGACAAACTTTATGGTTGTAATGTGTTGAAAGAGGTCATAATGGGTCGTAAGGGGTCATAGGACCCATAAATGGTCTAAGAACCCCTTACAACCCATTATGACCCATTAAATTAGAACCATAAGGTGTGTCTTAAGGGGTTTTAATGTGTTATGAGGGGTTCTACGACCCCTTAGGACACACTTTATGGTTAAAATGTGTTGAAAGGGGTCATAATGGGTCGTTAGGGATCCTAATGGGTTGTAAGTGGTTTAAGGACCCCTTATGACCAATTATGACCTATAAAGACACATTAGAACCATAAGGTGTCACTTAAGGGGTCATAATGTTTTCTAAGGGGTCCTATGACCCCTCAAGACACACTTTATGGTTACAATGTGTCAAAAGAAGTCATAATGGGTCGTAAGGGGTCCTAATTAGTCATAAGTTCTCTAAGGACCCATTACGACTCATAAAGACACATTAGAACCATATAGTGTGTCTCAAGGGGTCATAATGTGTTCAAAGGGGTCCTACGACCCCTCAAGACACACTTTATGGTTCTAATGTGTCAAACGGTGTCATAATGGGTCATAATAGGCCCTAAGGCATATTAGGACCTCTTACAACTAATTCTTACCCATTAAGACACATAAGAACTATTGTGGGTCCACAAAACACACCCCATGTTGGTCCTCTGACCATGGGGACCCCCTTCTTTTTTTGTGTCTTTTGGTCCTTTGAGTCTGTCCCCTTTCTAGTCCCTCACAAATCAGTCTCATTACTAGCCTCTTGGGCCAAGAAGACACCTTTTTGACCTTTTCTCCCTTTCTTCCTTTCAGAGGACCGAGTCCTCCAAAATACCGAAATGGCCGAAAGGCCAAAGCTTGACCCTTTCAATTTTTTTGGCCTCTAAAAACACTGAAAGGTCGAAAGGTGTCTACCTCTATACTTTTGATGTTTTGGATGCCAAAACACCGAAAGTGATGACATTTCCCCCATGGGTTATAAAAGGGAAAAAGGCCTTGATTTGACTCACTTTGCTTTTCTTTCATCTCCAACATCTTCTGACCAGCGACTTTGCAAGCTTCATCCTCTCTCCTGGTGGATGATCACTTCGTGCCTTTGACCTCCTTGTGTCTCCCTCCTTTGATCCTAGCTCTCATGAGGTAGGTTCCTTCCTCACCACTTAGTGGTTTTTCCTGCTCTTCATGGTTTAGGTTTAGGGTTTTGCACCTAGTGATTTTCCAAGCCCAGTGCGTGCTGACCTCACCCTAGTCTTTTAGGGTTTCTACACACTTATCCTTGTGAGGGAATCCCCTCCTTGTCAGGGAAAGTCTGGTCCTTTGCATTTTCTAGTTAGGGTTTTTCTTGTCTTTGGTCACAACCTTTGTCGTAGGTTTTTGGCCTCCAAAAGGCAGAAAAACTAGGTCTGGTCTGTCGTCCAAATGGTCTTTGAAGATTTGGCCTTTTCAGTGTTTTGGACCCCCGAGATGTCTGAAACACTGACAATTCCGAATCTCCAAGGATACTAGCTGCCTTACGGGGTTTTGGAGTTTCAGTTTCTAAGATCCATTTAATTCTTTCGGTGTCCAAAGAATCTTTTCAGACTTTCACACACCGAAGAGCCGGCAGATACAATTTCATCAACTGCTCTTTCGCACTTTCAACCTTTTCAGACTCTGAACTATTTTTTGGCACCTGAAACCCCGAAAGGGCTGAAAGTGCAAAATTTGCATTTCTAGCTACTTAGAGATATTTTTACTCCTATTTTCCTAAATTAGTCAGTTCTTTTTAGTTCTTTTTAGTTTCTTCTACAAATAAAACACTGATACATGCATATTTTGTTGTAGGAATGCCTAAGAAAAAGACTACATCACTAATGAAGTACTTATACAAGGGGAAAACTCCCACTTCCAAGGTTGGAAACAAACACCTTAAGATCACTGATACTAATATTGGGAATGTAGATTGGGATCAATTCCTGACAAGATGTTCCTAACCAATCGGGAGATCAGAAGACTATACCTCACTAGTCCTGTCATGACTAGTTAATGCGATAACCCACCTAGTAGATGTCACATCATCCAAACTGATCATGACTTTGGAAAACTAGTATGACTCAGATAAAAGGGTAGTCTAGAATAGAGAGGGACATGTGGTATTGGATATCAGATCGAACATCATATAAGAGGTCTTCCACCTCCACAAAGGCATAGACAAATTCTATGACTTCTTCATAGAAAAGGGCAACAAGTGGTTCAAAAACAAAGGGGAAGAGGCATATGACATTGTCAATAAGAATTACCTCGAGCAACCTCTCCCCAAAAATAGGCTAGACAAGATAGACCTCAGGATGGGGTACATGAAAGAGAATATCCAGGCATCCCTAACATTATAGAGCCAGGTATATGGATTACCTTCGTCCTTCCAACTGGAGAATTATATGATTCTCTTAATAGATAAAATTAGAGGTTTTAAGTCTAGGTTCGATTGGGGAACCATCATTAGCAACACGTTGGATGAACAGCTGGTGGAAGTAAAACACAACCCTAAGTTCTATATGAGTAACTATGTGGTTTACTTATTGGAAGCATGGGAAAACTACCTGAGACTCACCAAGAGGGGAAACATAAATGATCCCAATGCATGGCCTCACATTTTATACCCCCAGTTATAAAGAAAGGAAAAAATGTCAAAAGACAACTTGGACTATAGGATAGTCAATGACGCCTTGACCTTTGCAATCCTCTGATCCATTGAAGGTGATTTTGAGAATAGGATGTCAGACAAAGCAACCTCCAAGGTGAGGGCCATTGGGGATTAATACATATAGTACAAGACATTCACTTACATCCAGGTGGCAGGGTCTACCTTGAGACCTAAGAAGTTACCCTGATATCCATCTGATTGGATAATCACCTTAGAAATGGCTAGACAACTTGCTAACACCTATAAACATATCAAACACAAGAAGAAACATTGCTGGGACTTCCCTATTTCTCTGGGCCCATACACTTTACAAGATATGAAGGTCTACAAATCCTTGGCCTTTGAATTGGATGAATTCCCACTATAGCTCTATAAAATATTCTGGTCAAGGTTCAACCCGATAGGAACATACAATCACATCATTGGCAGGTTCTATATCCATGAACCACATCTGGTAGACCATTGGATCAATTATGTAGATGATCATGAGGTTAGGATTTGGGATTATTGTAGGATGTCCCTCACTCTTGCACAACACACATTGAAGGCCCAAATTCCTCCGGAGGTTTGGGAGAAGGATTCAGATAGGGTATTAGAGTTCATCTACACTTTGGATAAAATATATGATAGGCCCATCATGAATGTTGAAGTTGATAAAGATGAGAATGATGACATTGAATTTCAGGGTAGGCATGTAATTAGAACAAAAAAAACTTGGAGTGGAAGGGCTTATAAAATGGATCCAATCCCAGTGAAAATGTTAATGGATCCACCCAAGAAGGTGGATAAACAACGCGGAGCGAAAAATATAGTACCACAATACAAGAAGGTGCCACCACAAAAGCCAAATAGAGTATATGGCCATGAGCGTGCAGTAGATTATGGGTCGAACCCAAGGCAAAAGGCTCCCAAGAGTAGAATTAATGGGTAGATAGATCCTTCAATGGGGTTAGCACAGGCTTTTCTAGATGAAGGGCCATCCACTTTTGGACAATCTCCTCCTACCATTGAAAAGGGTAAGAAAACATATAAAAGGAAGAGAACTTTTGTGTCTCCACAATTGGAAATAGTACAAGAGGCGCAAGAAGAGGTACCCTTAGTTAAATAGACAAGGTCTTAGAAGAGGAGAGAGGAGGCTACCAGGAAACACCAAGAGGATCCCAAAGAGAAAGATAATCCCTTGGAGGCATTAAGATCAGATGAATTCCAAATGTCTAACTTTGAAGGTCTAGAGGAATTTTTAGACCAAGGGCAAGACACACTAGGTTATGCAATAGGGTAAGAAATGGGAGGTCCATCTCTCTTTCAGCCACATGTAACCCTCACTCCACCTCCCACTGAGTTCACTAACCTAGAATCTGATGCACCTATCATGGAAGTGAACTCTAGCACAAATCAAGGGCATGGAGATCAAGACAACCTAATCACCCAAGATATAATAGGGGATAAGGCCACAAGAGAGACCCTCATTACTACTCCATCGCCTCACATACCTACTCCACCAACTACTCTCCCACCTCTAATTCCTACTCCACCACCACTCCTCCCAACTCCAACACTGACTCTGCCTCCATCTACTACTCTCCCATCTCTCACTCTGACTCTCCTTAAACATACTCCACAACCATCAATCTCTTTGCATTGCTTCATCCCAACCCCTAGATGATTATTAAGTGCAGAAGCCATGTCACCTTTTGAAACTACATTCAAAGTCATGACTGGTCTTAATACCAAAGTATTGGTTAGCCCCTCAAGAGATGAAGACCGAGACAAGGAAGAACAAGATGAGGTAGAGACATAAGAAGAAAAGGCAGAAGAGGGAAGGGAAGAAGAAGAAGAAGGGGAAGGAATGAATGAGGAGGAACAAAACAAGGAATAGGAAGAAGGGCCAGATAAGGAAGTAACCCTGGGGCCCCAAAACTTGGATTTGGTCCTTCAGGATGCCCCATATGAGTCGGTCACCGCATCTAGTAAACCTACACGGTTCACTAAAGAAATTTAGTTATGAAAAAGAACTTACACAACCAAAGATGAGGGGGAGGATACAACTATGGATTCTTTAGGGAAAGATTTTCATGAAATAGGGGTCATATTACTAGCACGGACAATGTCCTATCTCACCCAAGACACTAGGGGTTGTTGGAAGGCATAGGTTACATTTCCTTCTGCTAGTACCTCTCAAACACAAGAAACTCTAGAAGACTACACATTTGAGGAGGTAGATTTGGGAGAACCCACCAAGGAAGGGAGAAAGACACTGGAAACCTTACTGCTTAAACATGCCTTAGGGTTCATGAGTAAGGATGAGGAGAACATAAAATCCCTAACAGAATAGAATGAAGCTTTGAAGAATTTCATTCACAAAATGGTTGGTCCTATTGAACCAAGCTGTCCAATGGCCTCATTATAGGCAGTATTAGAGAAGAGGAACACCCCATACTTTCTGGTAGGTTTGACACCATCCTTCTTGCAAGAAAGTGCAGATTGGAAAGGAGATTTTGAGCAGTATGGAGAAGAGGCTATAAAATGGGTATTCAAACCTTACAGGATCATTTTGGTTGAAGCCACAAAGTTAATAAACTTGATGGAGAATGAAGGTGGCTTGGATTCGGAAACAAGAAAATGGTGAGATGCCCTCCAAGACTTACAAATCATTAAGAAAAAATGCTTCCAGATCTTGATAAAGATATATGAAGGCGAGGAGATGGAAAATTTTGAGACTTGGATTAAGTGCATAGTCAAGATAATTAGTGTCTATGAAAAATGTCAAGCCTCCATATTGGAAAAGCAGAAAGATGTCTTGGAATGGGTAGAAGAAATAGATGTTTTCTTCATAGATATTGGCCTCAATTTATACCGAGACGAAGATAAGCATATCTTATGGCCATCAAAATAAGTGGTCCAATAGTTCAGGGATATTATGGTAGGTATCAATACCAAGGAGGCCTTACAATAGTTGTTCTACTCAAAGGTAGAAATATTAAGGATGACAGGACATGAAGAGGAGATCCATTTCTTTGCTTCTGAATTGACTACATTTAAAGAGAAGCAAGAATGAAAGGTCAACAAGGTGAAAAGAAAGAAGATAAAATATGAAGAATTTTAGGAGATTACACAAAGGCTCTGAGATGCACACCTAGAAGTATTCCAAACTAACTCCTTGGACCCTTGAGCATTTTTGGAAAAAAAAGCATTTTCAGCACTTAGCAAAATTCTCCTAAGGCAAGTTTCAGCCTTTCAGCCTCCTTAGGAAATGTAGCTTTTGGCCTTTCGGCCTCCCTGTATTTTTGACCTTTCGAACTTCTAGATTTTTTGGCCTTTCGGCCTCAAAAAAGGCCAAAAATTTCAGATCTCCAGAGTCAGTTCAACACTTAGCCAATTTTGGATACTAAATACTTCAGAGTTAGAGGCCGAGGGCCAAAAATCTGAGTGCTTCATGCGAGATCATCTTTTTGCATGCCAGTTGAACTCCAGATCAGATTGATGGTTAGCTTGAGTTTTTTTTGGAAGGACTAAGGGTCCCCTATCAGTTCCCACTACAAGAAGAACCTCTAGATGAAGATTCCAAGGAAGAACTCCAAGAACCAAGAAGAAGACTCTGGTTTACAAAAGAAACCCTATCTTCTTTCTCTTCCTTTCTTGACGAGTTTGATCCCTCTTGCATGGACAAACTAATTGAAAATGGATTTAAAATCCATGCAAGATATTGAGTATCAGTTAGAAATAGTTTCTTTTTAGCTAATCTCTAGTTTTAATTTATTTTCATAAATTTAGACTCTTCAATGCCCTAATTTCAGCATTCAGAGTTGGTAGATCAAAAACTCTATATATTGTAATCAAATAAATGTAATAGAGGAAGATTCTTAGTACAATAAAGATATACATTTGGTGCTTCATTTGTGGTGTGTAAATTTCTGCCATCTATGCGAATTGGTGAATTGTGTGTATGCATTATTCATTACTTTAAAGAGCCTCTTGTTTTTTGTGTTTTGAATTCGCATTTACCTTAGTTAGAGTTTGTTGATTGTCTATATACCTGGATGTGACAAATGTGTGGAAGGGATCATCTATTGGGCTTAATGATAAATTTTTCTCGTGGGTGTGCACATCTTGGTGGCTTCACAATTTGATAGATTTTGAATATATTGCACAGGTGAATATATCTTCACTCCAAATGCTTGCATCCATTGGGTATAGAATTGTGACTTTGTCTGATTTATACCTCTTGGGTTTGTTCCAAATCTCCCCACCATTCAATTTGCAAGGAAGGGTTTACAATGGTTAATGTTCATAGGATTTCATTTCAGTAATTTACTTCATTTCTTGTTATCTTACTCCTTTGAATTTTGTCTCAATCTAAAAGTAATCACCTCAAAAATACAAAATTACAGTTTTATTTCAAACACTAATCTCGTTAAAACAAAAAATACCAAAAATAGTACTAAAGATTGTTTTTCAATTTGATGTCATGAACGTACTAGCAAAGGCCTCCTCATGAACATTCCTATTTATCTTCAAATGAGTATCCAAGCAGGTTGTGACCCGACCCCAGAGAATCTTGGGAATAACTCCATTATTCTTTCAAGAGAGTAAATCAAATCTCAAGATCCTAGCAAGTTGTCTTGTGTAAAAATTATGCTTAATGAAAGTGGTGCTAGAAGGAGGGCCTCAAGACTGAAAAACTGGAAAACATTGGATCCTTCTCCCCATAGCATTTTGGGCGAGTGCTTAGATCATCTCTGAAGAAAGGAAAGTTCATTGAATTCACTCACCACCATAGGCCTCGCAACGACAAAGGGAAAACAAAGGAGAGATCCTCTCACCATCACGTCAAGTCACAAAATATGCTTGGAAAAAAATCGTATAGCACTGTCCCAATTATTCCTACAACCATAGATCAAAATCAAAACTTGCAAAATCAGAATTTACAACCGCCTTGTCTGATGGATTTCTTCGCTAATGAAAAAAGTTCACCATTGAATTTCTTTGGATAACTCCATGAACTTCCCAAGAATCTAGAAAGATTTTTCACATGTTTCATATATGGTGAGTCAAGAATAGCAGAAGAGAACATTTGTGCCTTCAAAAAAATTTGCAACCGTAAGGAGATTTCCCACCAAGATGTTGTCTTCCACCTTTTCCCTTACACTTTGGGAGAATTTGCGTACAATTGGCACCTTAATTTTCCAAGGGGATCTATCTCTGCATGGAATGAATTTGAAACCAAATTTGTTAACCAATTTAAAATATACGTGGATCCATCTACAATACATCACCAATTTATTACAACAAGGAAAGATCCCAAATATCCCATCGCCATGTTCAATCACCGCTTCCATAAAATGCATGAAAAGTTGGAAGCCCCATACACCATACTAGAGGCAGTTGTCATACAAGTTTATCTTAAAGATTTGGACCCGTTCACCTCAATTTTCCTAAGAAGACTTCCCCCTACAGATAGAGATACAATGGAAAAGGTATACAATGAGGCTATTACTTTTACACATCAAATGGATCTACAGGAGGGGAACTTTACAGCCATGCCCATCGTTAACAACACCGCTGCCCCACATCCATTTGCAGTAAATAGTCAAACTCTAGCCACTCACATGCCATCAATGAATCTAATTCTGCCACAACCATTCATAGCCCTACCACCATCCATCACCTACCCAGGATATGAAACCCATAAGGCAACATTTGTAGAGCAAAGAGTTGTGCCCCAAACCAAACCTGATACTCTCATGGCTTCTGAGGTAGACGCCATGAAGAAAACCTTGTCACAAATCACAAGTGAGCTCACCAAGATGAATTTAAACCCATCTCAAAACCAAGGGGATACCCGCAGACATCTACTGGTCTGAATGCCTATCCTCAAAATTTGAATTGGGGTTTCAATACTTATAATAACAACAATACACAAGAAAATCCATTTGGGAAGCAAAGGCCCACTAGGAAATGGAAGACCTGACCAAATAATGGCAGCATCCCTACAGATAATGAAGATACATACGAAGCTTTGGAAGAAAATTTTTTTGGGGCTCCAAACTCTTACCAAGGCCATGAAGGATATAGAGGCAACTCTTACAACCATCATGCTCAGAATATCGATGAGCCACCTATTCAATTCAATGTCATGATGATCGATTCTTATGAGTGTGGAAATGGAGAAGGTTTGGATACATATGCAAAAGCAGAAGAGTTTGTGTTCCCATTTTAGAAAGAGTAGGAACCTGAATACTCAGAAGTACATGCCTTCCAAACAAAAATGAGAATTTTTATAATCTATGAAGTAGGAAAAAACCCCTCACTAATGAAATACCTCTTAGCAAACAACTGACTCCCCCAGATCCTCAGGCCAGCAACAACCCCATGCCTCCTAAAGGACTAAATGCTCCTGCGAATCCTCCCCCAAATGCATTTGTTTTTTATAGGAGCGCGGCATGGTTAAGTGATAAATATAGTGAGGTCAAAGAGTTGAAAAAGACCAAGGTGAACATATCTATGTTTGAATTACTGCAAGGTTTCTCGTCGTAGAAGGAAGCCCTTTTAAAATTGTTGGACCATTCAAAGAAAGCTGCCTTAGCTAGAAGTACAAGAGCACCCACATCCGATATTAATACATCTGAGGATTTCCCCACAATGTTCAAGGACAAGATGGAGGTACCCCCTTTCCTACTCATTTTGTGGATGTTTGGAAAGAATTTACATAATTTATTTATTGATTTTGGAGTGTCATGCAATGTCATGCCCTTTTTAATTTGTCAAAAACTAGGAGTGGTGCCCCAGATATCCAATAGGGTAGTGATATAACTAGATAAAATGGAAGTCAAAGTAAGTAGCATGCTCAAAGATGTACATATTCAATTGGTTGAAGATCTAAGGATACAAGAGCGCATTGATATACATATAGTGGACATCCCTGAAACCTACAAAAAAAATTTGAGACGAGAATGGACCAGATGTCTAAGGGGTTGGTTGTCTACAGATTTTACTCAACTCTGGCTACCCAAGAGAGGATTGAACAATCAGATCAAGATAGACACAGAACCAAAACTAAAAAGGATGATCACAAAATACAATGCTCCTAATTAATTAATGTTCACACACAATGACTTAGGCACTTATTGGATGGATGAAATCCTCATGTTTCAAATCTGAGAAGGGGAAGATTTAGACCATAGTCCCATCCAGAGCCAACTAGAGTTACCCATTGGTGACAACATCTTTAGAAGTTTTATTGATAGCACTACAACAAGCCTGAGGCATTTGGGATGGGATACTGATCCCAACATCTTGTTACTACTAGGATACTATTGGTTACACCAAGCAAGCCATTCAGAGTTCACATGCCCCAGATCTCAGGAGGCACTATCATGAGTATTAGCCCAGATCGCCCTACCAAAGAAGGTACAGGAAGAAGGCTTTAAGGTGGTAGATGAGAGCAACCCCATGTCAACGGAAGAAAGCTTGGCCAATCTAGGTCATGATAGTGAGCCAGACTCAGATGATAAAATCCTAGCCCTAAATGTGCTTAGTGACTGGAGCACTTTGGATGATGGAGTCTGTCCTCCCTACAAGGGGTTACTAGAGGGTGAAAATAGTAAAGGTGCCAAAATCTCTAGACCCGAATGTATCCAAGGGACAAGGGAAGGAGAGTCAATGTCCTTAGATAGTGATGGAGGGAAGTATTGAAGGACCAAAACCATGGGTTTCACCAAAAGGGCCCCCACCAAGTCCAACCTTGCTGGGCAACAATAGATTTGGAAATTATGCTTCGATGACTCTAAATATAAACAAGGAACAGGTGTGGGGATCAAAATCATTAACCCAATTGGTAAGTCTTCTTACACTGCATATAGATTACAATTTTGATGCACTAACAATGTTGCAGAGTATGAAGCACTGATCCGCAGACCCCTCCTAGCCCACAAGAAAGGAATAAAGGCTCTGATGGTGGAAGGAGATTCACAATTGGTCATCAAGCAAGTCTGCAGTCAGTATTATTGCAATGATAAGAGGCTCTCATCCTACCGAAACAAGACATGGGATTTGATCAATGAATTCAAAGCCTTCAACACCCAATCTATCCCATGAAGAAAGAACGTTATCACTAATGCCCTAGCTATATCCGCCAATTCACTACATCCAATGGAGAAGTCCAAGTTAAATAAGTTTTTAGTTGAACTCATCGCAGTGCCGTCCATCCTAGATAATATCACTAATTTCCAAGTCTTCCAAGATGATAAACACATCCTTGAGTTCATCATGTGCGTGGGTGTGTTTGAATAATAGATCATAGACAAAAGGAAGGAAGAAGAGGAAGAAGCAATTGATCCTGAGGACCTCGATGACCATGACATCATAAACCTAAGGACCAATGCTATACCAAAGGGGATGGTAGAACTAGAAAGAATTTTTGATAGTGATGGGGCTGGCATAAAGAGATGCCCAAATGTAACTCTCAATAGCAAAGAGTGCGGGACATACAACTTCGGCATGGAGGAAGAACCAAGAGAGGTACACATTGGCAAAGTGGGTACCAAAGAATAAAATGAGAAAATGGTCCAATCCTCACTGAATATCGAGATGTTATAGCCCAGGGTTATGAATAATTAAAGACATATGATACCTCAGTCATAGTACACAACAACCCCCTAAAACCAGACTCCAAACCCTTTAAACAATGCCAAAGGGCTATGAACCCTACTATGGAACCCTTGATTCAAAAGGAGGTCCATAAGTTACTAGATGCTAGAATCATTTTTCCAATTCAACATCGCATGTGGGTCACAAACTTGGTGCCCGTAAGAAAGAAGAATGGTGAGATCAGGTTATGCACGGACTTTCAGAACCTAAATAAATCCTCCCAAAAGGACAACTACCCACTCTTGTCTCTCAATGAAGTATTATAGATAGTAAATAGATCCAAAATGATGTCCTTCCTAGAAGGTTACTATACGCCTCTCTCTCCGGTTCCCATAGCTTTCCAAAGGCGAGGGTTAGTAGCAAAGGTTCACAAATGAATGCAAATCAAGTATACAATGACTACTAAACGAATAATAGAAACATGAGAAATAAAATGTACAAGAAAGAGAAAGGAAGACAAGTAAATGCAAACCCCACAATTCTTGAAGATTCTATTATTTCTCTCTACTCCTTCCAAAATGTTGTTCTTGATGCTCAGTATTGGCGGGGCAGCATCTATGACTTGAGAAGCGTCGAGAATTTGATAATTGAAATATGTGTATGTGATCGCAAGATGGCTTGAATGCTAGAACCAAACTGACAAAGTAATGGCGCACGAGAGCTTGAAATCTTGGATCCTTCAAATGGTTATGAAGGGTTTATTATATAGGAATTGGTGATGAAATGAACAGTTGAGATCAATCCCAGAGATGGGGAGATGAACGGTTGAGATCAAAAGGAACAGGAGAGGTCCTCAGTAAACTCCACCTCTTCATTTGGTAAAGAGGAGATAGGGTTTGGTTAA
>MU227620.1:1536823-1597182 GCA_018584345.1 Thuja plicata | reverse complement strand
TTGAGATCAAAAGGAACAGGAGAGGTCCTCAGTAAACTCCACCTCTTCATTTGGTAAAGAGGAGACAGGGTTTGGTTAACTGAAGAGCTATTTATGAGTTACCTTTTTGAACTGAAGAGGTGGGTGAAGTTACCCATGTGGACTGGAGACATGGGTGGAGTAACCCATGTGATGTAATTGGAGTTATCTCTATGAAGATAAATGAGTATTTAATTCATTTATTTATTAATTGTTTTCAACATGTTAGATAATTGAATTCTTTTTTATTAAGAATTGCTTTATTTGATGAAATTAAATTAATTTAATTGGAAGAATTTAATTAGTAAGTTTAAATATTTGAATTTAAACTATAGGAAATTGACTTTAATTAATTAATTTAATGATAATTAATCAATTAAATCTATTTAATTAAATAAAATTAATTATTTAATTAAATTTGAGAATTGGATTCGATGATTTGAGGAATGAATTTAGAATAAAATAGATGATTATTTAATGATTAAAAAACCATTAATTAATAGATAAAAATTAGTGTTTTTAATGTAAAGTCACAAGCCTGTCCATTTTAGGGTGTCTACATTTACTCAGGATGCAATCAAGTAATGGTGTAGGAAGAGGACAGGTTGAAGACATCATTTACAACAAAATGGAAAACCTTCACCTACTGGCGAATGCCCTTCAGTCTGATAAATGTTGAGGCCACTTTCCAAAGGGAAATGGACATAGCCTTCAAAGGGTTAGTTTGGAAGTGTATTATCATTTACATGGATGAACTTATAGTCTTTTCAAAACAAAGAGATGACCACATAGATGACCACAGAAAATGTTTGCAAAGGTGTGGGAAATATAGGATCTCTCTCAACTCAAAGAAGTGCATGTTCGGGGTAACTAAAGGGAAGCTATTGGGACACATCATTTTAGAGGATGGGATAGTCATAGACCTCTAGAGGTTGGAAGCTATCCTAAATTTGACTCCACCCCACAGCCGCAAAGAGTTGAAATATTTCTTTGGGAAGATTAACTTCATAAGGAAATTCATCAGTGGCTTCGCGGAGGTAGTAAAGCCATTGAATGACATGCTCAAAAAGGATGCCAAGATCGAATGGACCATCTAGGTAAAGAAATATTTTGAGGAAATAAAAATTTCCATCTCCACGGTCCCATTCCTCATCAGTCCCGACTATGCACTACCCTTTAAGGTCTATTCTTTTGCATCTGAACACTCATGCGCAGGCATCCTAACACATAAGAAGGATAGTGAAGATGAAAGACCTATAGCCTTTATGAGTTTCCCCTTTAAGGATGCTGAGATCAAGTACCCCAACTTGGACAAACAATATTTTTCCCTTGTCAAAGCAGTAAAGAAATTCTGACACTACATCTTGAGAAGCAAGGTCTTCAGAATAGTCCTTGATGGAGATGTCAAGTCTCTTTTGATGCAGAATGAGTTGGGATAACGAAGAGGAAAATGGATGGAAATCCTCCAAGAGTTTGGCCTAGAGATCCAACCAATGAAATTAGTGAGAGGTCAGGGCCTGAAAAAGTTGATCTCTAAAGTTGAAGAAGGTCTAGTATGTCACACCTACATCGATCAAGGTGTGATTACTGACATATGGTACCAAGATATAGTTTACTACCCACTGCAGAACCGCTACCCAGAGGGGATGAATGGTTGAAAAAGAAGAGATCTAAAAGCCAAAATAAACTCCTACATGCTAAAGAATGGCCAATTGTATAAATGCAATAATGAGGGTTTGTACCTCAGGTGTCTAGATAGGCTAGAGGTGAAACACATCCTAGAAGATTTTCATGAAAAATATGGAATAGGGCACGGTTCAGCTGAGGAAACTGCCCACCAAATCCTAAGAGTAGAATATTTATGGATAGTTATATTCAAAGACACTGGAAAGCATGTGAGATCATGCCACACCTTCCAAATGAGTACAACCCAAAATAGAAATTCGGCAATGCCCCTACAACTAGTATATGAGGTACGTTCGTTTGCCCAATGGGGCTTAGATTTTGTTGGAGTGATTAACCCCACTTTTTTTGTAGGACACAAGTTTGTTTTGATAGCCACTAATTAATCCACATGCTGGATGGAGGCTCGAGCACTAAAAAATTGCACCACGGAGTTTGTAACCAAGTTTTTTGAGGAGTACATCATCACTAGGTTTGAAATGCCATTTTATATGGTATGTGACAATGCTCCCTCTTTCTTCTCCACCTATCTCACACAATGGGCCTTTAAAAACCAAGTAATCCTCAAATTATCCTCTAATTACTATCCATAAGGCAACAGCATAGCAGATTCTACCAACAAGAATTTGACAACAGTGATCAAACATCTCCTAAATGATAACCCCCAGGATTGGCACACACAACTGAAATATACCCTGTGGACCAACCAGATAAGGCTCAAGAATTATTTTGGGACATATCCATATCAACTAGTCTATGGCTTGCAATTGGTCTTCCCTATGAATTTGAAAATCCCAATTTTGAGATTTATGGACCAGTACGTGGGAGGTGAAGATCGAGTGCAAGTTAGGCTCATGAATCTCCTCAACTTGGAGGAGAAGTGAACATTGTCCCTAGAGAATGTATCAAAGCACCAAGCCATCATCAAGAGGTGGTTTGAAAAGAGAGCCACCATTAAAGCCTTCAAGAGCTCTGACCTTGTTCTCATGTGGGATGAGGCGAAAGAAAAGTCGGGCAGCCACACCAACTTCCAAAAACTATGGACAGGCCCTTATTAGATCTTAGAGATCTTGGGGGAAAAAACCTTTAGGATCAAAAATTTACATGGAGATTTGACCCCATTTCTAGTCAATGGGAAATTCCTCAAACATTATTTTGGATCCTAGGTGGGACTGCCTTTCATCCCTTGTATCATAATCCTTTTGTTTTCTTTGTTTTCTTTTGGGTCGTCTCCGTCGTCAGTCATTTCTTTCATCCACAATCTTTCTTCCTTTTTTGGGGGGCTCATTTTTTTTGGGTCAAGTGTATCATGGATTCATTCCAAGTGGTTCCTAATTAGGAGTGGAGGTACTTCTTATTCAAATTCTCCTAGGTAACATAACACTCCAAAAGACAAAGTGGTAGCATCTATCATTGGAAGACATGAAGAGGTTGAAAGCTTTGTCGTCCTAATCACCAAAAAAAATTAAGAAATGACATCTGAGAATGGTGGTATCATGAGCATTCATCAATTTCAACCATCATTAGTGCATGGATTCGGTCACCCACCAATCCCAGAACCCAAGTCTGAATGAATACGAAGATAGTGGCAAAAGGATAGAAGAGAAAAGTTGAAGAAAGAAAATAAGAACACAGGAAAAGAAAAGAGGCCCGAAGAGGTCACAAGTGTGGAATATGGGTACCATAGCCTAATCACTACTCAAATCAATCAATAAAGAAAATATGGACCTAAACACCTAGAATAAACATACATCCAAGTAGGAAATTTTTTGTGTACCCAGAAAAGGATGAGAACCATTATCCAAAGAATAAGAACTCTCAAGAAAAATTTTACAGCCTAGCAAATAGAGAGGACTAGGGTGAATATGACAATCTCTACGAGGGCTATGAATGCCAGACTGGTAGTAGAGAAAGGTTATACTTGGGATTTGGGGAAAAATTTATTGGGGATATTTTTTGTGGGTCCACAACACACACCCCATGTTGGTCCTCTGACCACGGGGACCCCCCTTCTTTTTTGTGTCTTTTGGTCCTTTGAGTCTGCTCCCTTTCCAGTCCCTCACAAATAAATCTCATTACCAGCTTTTTGGGCCAAGAATACACCTTTTTTGGCCTTTCAACCCTTTTGACCTTTGGTACAATGAGTCCTTTGAAATACCAAAATGGTCGTAAGGCCAAAGCTCAACCCTTTTGGTGTTTTCAGCCTCTGAAAACACTGAAAGGCCAAAAGGTATCTACCTCCAGACTTTTGGTTTTTCAGACACTGAAACACAAAATGTGATGAAGTTTCCCCCGTGGGTTATAAAAGGGAAAAAGGCCCTGGTTTGACTCACTTTTATTTTCTTTCATCTCTGGCGTCTTCTGAGCAGCGACTTTTCAAGCTTTGTCCTCGCTCTTGGTGGCTGATTTCTCTGCGCCTTTGACCTCCTTGTGTCTCCCTCCTCCACTCCTATCTCTCATGAGGTAGGTTCCTTCCTCAATCCTTAGTGGTTTTTTCCACTCTTCATTATTTAGGTTTAGGGTTTCTCACCTGGTGCTTGTCCAAGCCTAGTGTGTGTTGACCTTCCCCTAGTCTTTTAGGGTTTCTATGCCCTTTGCCTCACAAGGGAAGCCCCTCCTTGTCAGGACAAGTTTGGTCCTTCATTTTATCTAGGTAGGGTTTTTCCTGTCTTTGGTCATGACCATTGTCACAGGTTTTTAGGCTCCAAAAGGCCAAAAACTAGGTCTCGACTGTCGTCCAAATGGTCTTCAAAGATTCATCCTTTTTGACATTTTGGACCTCCGAGATGTCCAAAACACTGACAAGTCTGAATCTCCAAGGATACTAGCTACCTTTTAGGGTTTTGGACTTTCAGAGTCTAAGATCCATTTCGCGCTTTCAGCGTTTGAATAATTTTTTTAGAATTTTGCACACCAAAGAGCTGATAGGTTCCATTTCATCAACTTCTCTTTCACACTTTCAGCCTTTTCAGACTCCGAACCAGTTTTCAACGCCCGAAACCCCAAAAGGGCTGAAAGTGAGAAACCTACATTTCTAGCTACTTAGAGATATTTTTACTCCTTTTTTCCTAGATTAGTCAATTATTTTTAGTTCTTTTTAGTTTCTTCTACAAATAAAACACTAATACTTGCATATTTATTTATAGGAATGCCTGAGAAAAAGATTGCATCACCAATGAAGTATTGATACAAGGGGAACACTCCCCCTTCCAAGGTTGGAAACAAACACCTTGAGATCACTGATACTAATATTGGGAATGTAGATTGGGATCAATTCCTAACAAGATGTTCCCAAATGGCTGGGTGATCAGAAGATTGTACCTCACTAGTCCTGTTAGGACTAGTTAACACAACAGCCCACCCAGTAGCTTTCACATCTTCTGAACTGATCATGAATTTGGTAAACCATTATGACTCAGATAAAAGGGTGGTCTAGAACATAGAGGGACATGTGGTATTAGATATCAGACCAGACCTCATAGAAGAGGTCTTCCACCTCCACAAAGGCATAGATAAATTCTATGACTTGTTTATAGAAAAGGGCAACAGGTGGTTCAACAACAAAGTGGAAGAGGCATATGACATTGTCAATAAGAATTACCTCGAGCAACCTCTCCCCAAAAATAGGCTAGACAAGATAAACCACACGAGGGGGTACATGAAACAAGATATCTAGGCAGCCCTAATGTTACTGAGCTCGGTATATGGATTACCTCAGTCATTCCAACTGGAGAATTTGATAATTCTATTAATAGGGAAAATTAGAGGTTGTAAGTCTAGGTTTGATTGGAGACCAATCATCAGTGATAGGTTGGATGAACATCTCATGGCATTAAAACACAACCCTAAGTTCTATATGAGTACCTATGTGGTGTACTTATTGGAAACACAAGATAAATAGTCAAGACTCACCAAGAGGGGAAACATAAATGATCCCAATGCATGGCCTCATATTGTGTACCCCCAGTTACAGAGAAAGGAAAACATATTAGAAGACAGCCCAGACTATAGGATAGTCAATGTCTCCTTAACCTTTGCAATCATCTGATCCATTGAAGGTGATTTTTCGAAGAGGATGTCAGTGGAAGAAACCACCAAGGTGAGGGCCATTGAGGATTACTACATATAGTACAAGACATTCACTTGCATCTGAGTGGAAGGGTCTACCTTGAGACCTAAGAAGTTGTCATGATATCCATCTGATTGGATAATCACCTTAGAAATGGCCAGATAGCTTGTTGAGGCCTATTGGTATCAAACACAAGAGGAAACATTGCTGGGACTTCCCTATTTCTCTAGGCCCATACACTTTACAAGATATGAAGGTCTGCAAATCCATGGCCTTTAAATGGGATGAATGCCCACTACAGCTCTATAAAATAGTCTGGCCAAGGTTCAACCCGATAGGAACATATAGCCACATCATTAGTAGGTTCTATATCCATGAACCACATCTGGAAGACCATTGGATCAATTGTGTAGATTATCATGATGTCAGGATCCAAGATTATTCTAGGATGTCCCTCACCCTTCCAAAACACACATTGAAGACCCAAATTCCTTTGAAGGTTTGGGAGAAGGATTCAGATAGGGTATTAGAGGCCATCTATACTTTGGATAAAATATATGATAGGCCCATCATGAATGTCAAAGTTGATAAAGACAAGAACAATGACATTGAGTTCTAGGCTAGGCATGTACTCAGAAAAATAGAAACTTCGATTGGCAGGGCTTAGAAAATGGAGCCAATCCCAGTGAAAAAATTAATGGATCCACCCAAGAAGGCAGATAAACAATGTGGAGTGAAAAATATAGTGCCACAATACAAGAATCTTCCACCATAGAAGCCAAATACAGTGTATGCCCATGAGCGCACAGTAGAGTATGGGTCAAACCTAAGGTACAAGGCTCCCAAGACTAGAATGACTGGGCTAATATATCCTCCAGTAGGATTGGCATAAGCTTTTCCAGATGGAGGGCCATCCAATTCTGGAAAATCTCCTCCTACCATTGAAAAGGTTAAGAAAATATATAAAAGGAAGAGAACTTCTGTGTCTCCACAATTGGAAAGAGTACAAGAGGAGACAAAAGAGGAAGAAGAAGAAGAGGTACCCCTAGTTAAATGGACAAGGTCTCAAAAGAGGAGAGAGAAGGAGGCTACCAGGAAACACCAAGAGGATCCCAAAGAGAAAGATAATACCTTGGAGGCATTAGGATTAGATTAATTCCAAGTGTCTGACTTTGAAGGTCTGGAGGGATTTTCAGACCAAGGGAAAGACACACTAGGTTATGGAATAGGGTACAAAATAGGAGGTCCATCTCTCTCTGAGACACAGGTAACCCTCTCTCCACCTCCCACTCAGTTCACTAATCCAGGACCTGATGCACCTATCATGGAAGTGATCTCTAGCACAAATCAAGGGCTTGAAGATCAAGACACCCCAATCACCCAAGATATAATAGGGGATAGGGCCACAGGAGAGACCCTCATTACTACTCCACCACCTCACATTCCTACTCCACCAACTACTCTCCCGCCATCAATTCCTACTCCACCACCACTCCTCCCAACTCTAACACTAACTCTGCCTCCACCTACTACTCTCCTATCTCCCATTCTGACTCTCCTTAAACCTACTCCACCACCATTAATATCTTTTCCTTGCTTCATCCCAACCCCTGGAGGATCATTAAGTGAAAAATTCATGTCACCTTTCAAAACCACGTTGAAATTCATGACTGGTCTTAATATCGAAGTATCAGTTAGACCATCAAGAGATGAAGACCAAGACAATGAAGAACAAGATGAGGCAGTGACAAAAGAAGAAAAGGTAGAAGAAGGAAGGGAAGAAGGAGAAGGGAAAGTAATGAATGAGGAGGAACATAACAAGGAATAGGAAGAAGGGCCAGATAAGGAAGTAACCTCAGGGCCCCAAAACTTGGATTCAATCCTTTAGGTTGCCCCATATGAGCTGGTCACCACATCTAGTAAACCTACATGGTTCACTAAAGAAATTTAGTTAAGAAATTTAGTCTTGGATCATTGGAAGGGACGGGTTGCATTTCCTTCTACTAGTACCTCTCAAATTCAATCAACTCTAGAAGACTACACATTTGAGGAGGTAGATTTGGGATAACCCACCAAGGAAGGGAGAAAGACACTGGTAGCCTTAGGGCTTAAACATGCCTTAGGGTTCATGAGTAAGGATGAGGAGACCATAAAATCCCTAATGGAACAGACTGAAGCTTTGAACAAGCTCATTCACAAAATGGTTGGTCCTATTGACCAAAGCTATCTAGAGGCCTCATGACAGGCAATATTAGAGAAGAGGAACACCCCAGACTTTCTGGCGGGTTTGACACCATCCTTCATCCAAGAAAGTGCAGATTGGAAAGGAGATTTTGAGTAGTACAGGGAAGAGGCTATAAAATGAGTATTCAAACCTTACATGATCATTTTGGTTGAAGCCAAAAATTTAATAAACTTGATGGAGAACGAAGGTGGCTTGGATTTAGAAACAAGAAAATGGTGAGCTGCCCTCTAAGACTTACAAATCATTAAGAAACAACACTTCTAGATCTTGGTAAATATATATGAAGGCAAGGAGATGGAAAATTTTTAGACTTGGATTAAGTGCATAGTAAAGATAATTGGTGTCTATGAAAAATGTCAAGCCTCCATATTGGAAAAGAAGAAAGAGGTCTTGGAATGGGTAGAAGAAATAGATGTTTTCTTCACAGGGATTGGCCTCGACTTGTACCGAGATGAAGATAAGCATATCTTACGGCCATCAAAAGAAGTGGTCCAATAGTTCAAGGATATTATGGTAGGTATCATCACCAAGGAGGCCTTACAACAATTTTTCTACTCAAAGGAAGAAATGTTAATGATGACATGACATGAAGAGGAGATCTAGTTCTTTGCTTCCGAATTGACTACATTTAAAGAGAAGCAAGAATGAAAGGTCAAAAAGGTGAAAATAAATAAGATAAACTATGAAGAAGCTCAAGAGATTATATAGAGGCTCTAGGATGCACACCCAGAAGTATTCCCAAACTGACTCCTTGGACCCTTGAGCATTTTTGGAAAAAAATTAGTTTCAGCACTTAGCAAAATTATCCTAAGGCAAGTTTTGGCCTTTTGGCCTCCTTAGGAAATGCAGCTTTCAGCCTTTTGTCCTCCCAGTATTTTTGGCCTTTTGGCCTTCTAGATTTTTTGGCCTTTTAGCCTCCAAAAAGGTTGAAACTTTCAGATCTCCAGATTCAGTTCGACACTTAGCTAGTTTTGTATACTAAAAACTTTGGAGTAGAGGGAAGGGTCCACAAATTTGAGTGCTTCTAGCGAGATCATCTTTTTCCATGCCTGTTGAACTCAAAATCAAATTGATGGTTAAATTTATTTCATTTTGGAAGGACTAAGGGTCCCCTATCAGTTCCCACTAAAAGAAGAACCTCCAGATGAATATTCCAAGGAAGAACTCCAAGAACCAAGAAGAAGACTTTAGTTTACAGAAGAAACCCTATCTTCTTTCTCTTCCTTTCTTGATGAGTTTGATCCCTCTTGCATGGAAAAACTGATTGTAAATGGATTTAAAATCCATGCAATCTATTTAGTATCAGTTAGCAATAGTTTCTTTTTAGCTAAGCTATAGTTTTAGTTTATTTTCATAAATTTAGACTCTCTGATGCCCTAATTTTGGCATTTAGAGTTGGTAGATCAAAAACTCTATATATTGTAATAAAATAAATGTAATAGAGGTCAATTCTTAATACAATAAAGATTTACATTTGGTGCTTCATTCATGGTGTGTAAATTTCTGCCATCTACACGAATTGGTGAATTATGCGTATGCATTATTCATTACTTTCAAAGAGCCTCTTGTTTTGTTGTGTTTCAAATTTGCGTTTACCTTAGCTGGAGTTTGTTGATTTTCTATATACCTTGTTATGATGAATGCATGGAAGGGATCATCTATTGGGCTTAATGATAAATCTATTTCATGGATGCGCACATCTTGGTGGCTTTGCAATTTGATAGATTTTGAATATCTTGCACGAGTGAATATATCTTCTCTCCAAATTCTTGCATCCATTGGGTATAGAATTGCGACTTTGTCTCATTTATACCTCTTGGGTTTGTTCCAAATATCCCCACCATTCAATTCGCAAGGAAGGGTTTACAATGGTTTATGTCCATAGGATTTTGTTTCAGTAATTTACTTCATTTCTTGTTACCTTGCTCCTTTGAATTTTGTTTCAATCTAAAAATAATCACCTCAAAAATACCAAATTGCAGTTTCATTTCAAACACTAATCTCGTTAAAATAGAAAATACCAAAAATATTACTAAAGATTGCTTTGCAGTTTGATGTCTTGAACGTACCAGTAAAGACCTCCTTGTGAAAATTCCCATTTATCTTCAACTGAGTAACTAAGAAGGTTGTGACCCGACCCTAGAGAACCTTAGGAATAACTCCATTATTCTTTCAAGAGAGGAAATCGAATCTTGAGATCCTAGCAAGTTGGCTTGTACAAAAATATGATGCTCAATAACAACCATAAAAGTGTGTCTGAAGGGGTCGTAAGACCCCTTAGAACATATTACAATCCCTTAGGGAAAACTTTATGGTTCTAATGTGTCGAAAGGGCTTATAATGCATTGTAAGGGGTCGTAGGACCCCTTAGAATACATTACGACCCCTTAGGGCACACTTTACAGCTCTAATATGTCAAAAGATGTAATAATGGGTTGTAAGGGATCCTAAGGTGTATTAGGACCCCTTACAACTCATTATGACCCACTAAGACACATTAGAACCATAAAGTGTGTTCTAAGGGGTCGTAGGACCCCTCAGAAAACATTACGACCCCTTAGGGCATATGTCATGGTTCTAATGTGTAAAAATGGGTCATAATGGGTTGTAATGGGTCCTAAGGCATATAAGTACCCCTTACAACTAATTATGACCCATTACGACACAAAAGAACCATAAAGTGTGTTCTAAGGGGTAGGACCCCTTATAACACATTAAGACCCCTTAGGGAACACTTTATGGTTCTAAAGTGTTGAAAGGGATCCAAAGGGAGATTAGGTTACAACCAATTATGACCCATTAAGACACATTAGAACCATAAAGTGTTTCCTCAAGGTTTGTAGGACCCCTTAGAACATATTACAACCCCCTAGGAACACTTTATGGTTTTAATGTGTCAAAAGGGGTCATAATGGGTTGTAAGGGGTTGTAAGGCATATTAAGAACCCTTATAAACAATTGTGACCCATTAAGACACATTACAACCATAAAGTGTGTCTTAAGGGGTTGTAGGACCCCTTAAAACACATTACGACCCCTTACAGAACAATTTATGGTTTTAATGTGTCAAAAGGGGTCCTAATGGGTCATAAGGGGAGCTAATCCATATTATGACATATTAAAACCAATTATGATCCATTAAGATACATTAGAACCATAAATTTTGTCCCAAGGGGTTGTAGGACCCTTTAGAACACAATATGATCACTTAGGCAACACTTTATGGTTCTAATGTGTCAAAAGGGGTCATAATGAGTCGTAAGAGGACTTAAGGCATATTAGGACCCCTTACAACCAATTGTTCCCCATTAAGACACATTAGAACCATAAAGTGTGTCTTAAGGGGCCATAAGACCCCTTAAAACACATTACAAAGATTCATGGCATACTTTATGGTTCTAATGTGTCAAAAGGAGTCATAATGGGTTGTAAGGGGTCCTGAGTGGTATTAGGACCCCTTACAACCCATTAAGACACATTAGAACCATAAAGTTTGTCTTATAGGGTCGTAATGTGATCTATGGGGTCCTACAACCCCTTATGACACACTTTATGGTTGTAATGTGTCGAAATAGGTCATAATGGGTCGTAAAGGGTCATAGGACCCCTAAATGGTCTAAGAACCCCTTACAACCCATTATCGCCTATTAAATTAGAACCATAAGGTGTGTCTTTAGGGGTTGTAATATGTTCTAAGGGGTCATAAGACCCTAAGACCCCTTAGGACACACTTTATGGTTCTAATGTGTCGAAAGTGGTCATAATGGATCGTAAGGGGTCTTAATGGGTTGTAAGTGGTCTAAGGACCCCTTATGACCAATTATGACCTATAAAGACACATTATAACCATAAGGTGTCACTTAAGGGGTCATAATGTGTTTTAAGGGGTCATACGACCCCTCAGGACACACTTTATGATTATAATGTGTTGAAAGGGGTCATAATTGGTTGTAAGGGGTCCTAATTGGTCCTAGTTGGTCTAAGGACCTCTTACGACCCATAAAGACACATTAGAACCATATAATGTCTTTGAAGGGGTCGTAATGTGTTCTAAGGGGTCCTATGACCCCTCAAGACACAGTTTATGGTTTTAATGTGTTAGATAGGTTCATAATGGGTCATAATGGGTCCTAAGACATATTAGGACCCCTTACAACCAATTCTTACACATTAAGATGCATTAGAACCATAAAAGTGTGTCCTAAGGGGTTGTAAGACCCTTAGAACACATTACAAACCCTTAGGGAAAAAGTTATTGTTCTAATGTGTTGAAAGGGGTCATAATGGGTCATAATGGGTTCTAAGGGGTATTAGGACCCCTTAGAACCCATTATGACCCATTAAGACACATTAGAACCATATAGTGTATCCTTAGGCATCATAGGACCCCTTATAACACATTACGACCCCTTAAGGCACACTTTATGGTTCTAATATGTTGAAAGACGTCATAATGTGTCATAATGGGTCCTAAGGCATATTAGGACCCCTTACAACCAATTATGACCCGTTAAGACACATTAGAACCATAAATTGTTTCCTAAGGGATAGTAGGACCCATTAGAACACATTACAACCCTTTCGGGAACACTTTATGGCTCTAATGTGTCAAAAGGGATCATAATGGGTTATAATTACTCCTAAGGTGTATTAGGAACCCTTATAACCAATTATGACCTGTTAAGACACATTATAACCATAAAGTGTGTCCTAAGGGGTTGTAGGACCCCTTAGAACATATTATGAGCCCTTAGTTTACACTTTAAGGTCATAATGTGTCGATATTGGTCATAATGGGTCCTAAGGGGTCCTAAGGGATCCTAAGGGTTATGAGGACCCCTTATAACACATTATGACCCATTAAGACACATTAGAACCATAAAGTGTGTCCTAAGGGGTCATAGGACCCCTTAGAACACATTACTACCCCTTAGGGCACAATTTATGGTTCTAATGTGTCAAAAGGGGTAGTAATGATTTGCAATAATTCCTAAGGCATATTATGACCCCTTAAAACCAATTATGACCCATTAAGACATATTAGAACCACAAAGTGTTTCCTAAGGGGTCGTAGGACCCCTTACAACACATTACAACCCCTTAGGGCACACTTTATGGTTTTAATTTTTTGAAATGGGTCATAATGGTTTGTAAGGGATCCTAAGGCATATTATAACCCCTTAAAACTAATGTTTACCCATTAAGACACATTAGAACCATATGGTGTGTCCTAAGGGGCCATTAGACCCCTTAGAACCCATTACAACCCCTTAGGGAACACTTTATGGTTCTAATGTGTTAAAAGGGGTCATAATGGGTCATAAGGGGTCCTAAGGAATATTAGGACCCCTTACAACCAATTTTAACTCATTAAGACACATTAGAACCATAAAGTCTATCTTAAAGGGTCATAAGACCCCTTGGAATGCATTATGACCCCTTAGGGCACACTATATGTCTCTAATGTGTTGATAGGGGTCATAATGGGTCCTAAGGGGTATTAGGACCCCTTACAACCTATTATGACCCATTAAGAGACATTAGAAATATAAATTTTGTCTTATGGGGTCGTAATGTGACCTAAGGGTCCCACGATCCCTTAGGACATACTTTATGGATGTAATGTGTTGAAAGATTTCATAATGGGTCATAAGGGGTCACAAGACCCCTAAGTGGTCTAAGAACACCTTATGACCCATTATGACCCATTAAGACACATTAGAGCTGTAAGGTGTGTCTTAAGGGTCATAATGTGTTCTAAGGAGTCCTTCGACCCCTTAGGACACACTTTATGGTTCTAATGTGTCTAAAGGGGTCATAAAAGGTTGTAAGGGGTCCTAATGGGTCCTAAGTGGTCTAAGAACCCCTTAAGACCCATTATGACCCATACAAACACATTAGAATCATAAGGTGTGTCTAAAGGGGTTGTTATGTGTTTAAAGGGGTCCTACAACCCCTCAGGATACACTTTATGGTTCTAATGTGCCGAAAGGGGTCATAATGGGTCCAAGAGACCCTAATTGTTCCTAAGTGGTATAAGAATCCCTTATGAACCATTATGATCCATAAAGACACATTAGAACCATATGGTGTGTCTTAAGTGGTTGTAATGTGCTCTAAGGGGTCCAACGACCCCTTAGGACACACGTTATGGTTTTAATGTGTGGAAAGGGGTAATAATGGGTCGTAATAGGTCTTAAAGCATATTAGGACCCCTTCCAACCAATTATGACCCATTATGACCCCTTTCGACACATTAGAATCATAAAGTGTTCCCTAAGGGGTTGTAATATTTTCTAAGGGGTCCTATGACCCCTTAAGACACACTTTATGGTTCTAATGTGTCTTAAGGGGTCATAATGGGTCATAAGGGTTCCTTAGACCCCTTAGGGAACATTACGATCCCTTACCCCCCCTAGGACACATTAATGTATCCTAAAACAACTTAGAACACATTAATGTGTCCTACAACCCCTTATTACCCCTTACAACCCCTTAGGAAGTCTAAGAATACATATTAGGGGTTGTAAGGGGTCTTAAAGTGTCCTAAGACTCATTAATATGTCCTATGACCACTTAATGCCTCTCTCTCTCTCTCTCTCTCTCTCTCTCTCTCACACACACACACACACACACACACACACACACACACACACACACAGAGAGACACACACACACACACACACACACAGAGAGACATACACACACACATCAGACACACTCTCCCCCCTTTGTAGGTAGTCTTAGGGCACATTATGACCCATTATGACACCTTAGGATCCATTAGGACCCTTTACCACACATTAGTACATTGATAGATCTATCTACATTAGTATATAATACACATTATATAATCTAGATTATATAATTTATATTTATTTTATATGATATATACTATATAATATATATTATATATTATATATTATGCTATATATATATATATATTATGTTACATAATATATATTATATAATATAATTTATATTATACAATATGTATACTAATAACTATACCAAATTTTCATTTATCCATATTGTATACCCGAAATGCTTCATATACCCGATACGCAAAACTTTGGCACCATCCCCAGATTCTTGGCGACAATGGAAAGGTGGAAAATTTTCATAGCACATGTTTTGGGTATACGATAGCTATCATATACCTGATACATTTTACTGGAAAAAGGGCCCATAAACTCTCTCTGTCCCCACATCTGAGAGTCACAGATTTCTCAGAGAATATCACAGGATTTCAGATGTTGCAGAAAAAAAACATTTTGGACCATTATTTTTGAAATTTTGTTGAATAATATTCAATTTCTATCAAATTTTTGGTCTCACAATGGGGAGAAAAAATAGTCAAAAGAATAAATGCAAGAGGAAGCTCAAAAATGAAGAAATTGAAGTGTATAGAGAAAGGGATAGGGAAAAGCACCGAGATAAGAGAAAAGGTATGTTAAATATTAATGAAAATGAGGCCATAGGCCCACTCATAAATGTGGTTTCAAGTGAAGAAGACATTGAATTTTAAAATAATTATGAGAATAATTTTGACAATGAGAATGTATGGATTGAAGATGAAAATGTAGAGTTGGAGAATGAAAATGTAGACATTGGGAATGATAATATAGGGATTCAAGTTGAAAATGTACACATGGACATTATAAATGTAGAGATGGGGAATGAATATGAAGGGATTGAAAATGATAATGTTGCAAAAGAACAAAATTAACATTACACATCCCCAAATTATATGTGAAATGAATTCCCTTGCAACGAAGAAAGACAAACCTCAAATTCAAGACCTTCAAGAATACCAAAATAGTTACTTGAAATTGAAGAGAAAATTATGAGAAATTTTTAAGGCAAGAGATCACAAAGAACCGTTCATTTGTAGGTTTCAAGACTTTATGATCAATTTTTTAGCAACAAGACATTGGTTGAGCAATGCCAACTTTTTGTGCTGTTGTTAAAGATGCAAAAGATGAGACCTATGCTAGAAAAATTGAAGATTCGTGTGAACAAGAAAATGAAGACAAATTATATTATTTTGAGAAATATTTTTATTTCTCTCAATTCCATTTTGAATACTAGCATGGAAAAAGACAAGAGAGATACTCGAAGAATTATTACAACCTCCTTAGTAAGTCATCATTTGAGAAAGGCTCGTTTGATGAGACAAACTTATGTTGACTTGAACATAAATAATAAAAATTTGGATAGAGAACTTACAAGAAGAGAAAGACTTTATCATCCTCTTCAAAATGATACATGGGCTTATGGTGGGAAACTTCCACATTTTGATAAGAAGCTAATTGATACTGTAAAAGGTGAAATTCAAATGTTTTGGCACTCTAATTCAAGAGTGTCACCAAATGTGAAGGATGTCTTGAAGTTAAGAATCGACATTCGAGACCACACCCCACATCTTAAACATTATTTGGAGGTAAGTCAAACAATGTTGTTCAAAACATTTTGTGAGACACATCCAAAATTACAAATATCACAAAGGGCTTTTGAATCCTTTAAGCCATTTTATTAAGTACATATTAAGATTTGAAATACTTATTGTTGAAAATATCATGTGGACTTTTCAATGCACCATGAACTATTACGATAAATTCACTCTACTATACATAGTAATGAAATGTTGGAGGATTGTGGAGCAAGTGGTCTTCCAAAATCATCAAGAGACTTTCTAGATAAATTTTTATGTTGAAGAGATGATGGTTGTTTCTTTTATAGAAATGATTTCTTAAATGACAAGAGCTCAAAATGTGGTGGTTTATCAAAGTTTGTTTTATGTTTTCATGAGGAATACGAACATGATTTTGGAAAGAAAAGATCCTCCAAAAAAAAAATATGAAATGGTGATATTTAAATTGAAGAGTGGAGGTGAAGGCTCTAGATGTGATTTGGTTACAAAAGAATGAAATGTAGCTGATTTTATTTCGAATTTCAAGAAAAAAACATTTTTACAAGTATGCAAGGCATAGTCACAGGTCTCCATGATTGGATCAAAAATTCAAGATGTGTTTAAGGACTCTTTCCTGACTGGCACTATTATATTAGTGGTTGAATTTGCAGACAACTATACATTGCAGCCCCAAATGAGTTGCACGATCAATATTAAAATTCCATTCATATTGTTATTTTTGTCCACATAACATATAGACAATCCCCTGATAGTACATAAAATGACTGAAAGATAATCAGAGAGTACCATTTTAATATGAGAGATGATAGATCTCACTCTCATGATTATGTCCAACATTGTTTTGAGAATTATTACGAGTTCTTGCAGGAAAATGATATTGTTATGGATAGACATCTCATTTGGTCATAAAACTGAACATGTCAATTCAAGAATTCTCGTATCTTTTATTTGTTGTGTAGAATGCATGTAGAGAGAGGTGTACCTCATATTTGGAGTTTCTTTTAGTTCAAGCATGGGAAAGGGGAGCATGATGGAGTAGGTGAGTGTGTGAAGAGAGCCCTAGTTAAGGAGAAATTGAGGATTTTAGGTGCAAAAATTCTTGATGCTTGTTCTATTGTTGATTGGTGTACTTCAACATTGTCACAGGGGGAGTCTTGATTCAGCAGTGCATAAATTCTTTTTTTTGGTTGAGGAGGGCATAATAGGAGATAGATTATATTGTCAGACAGTTAAAGGTTCTTCAAAAATGCATTCATTTTGAAGCTCAGATGCATGTACATGGATCTTTGGACACAAAAGTTGGATTTTTTTTGTCCCAGGTGTTTTCAATGTGATTGGGATCAGTGTGGGTCAAGTGAGTGGGCGGATACATGGGTTCCACAATATATAACTCCTTTATCTCTCACACCTTCTCTAAGAAATGATGACATGGAAATTTTAGTTGAGTATGACCATCTTTCAGATCTTCTATAGCCAAGACATGTTTTTGCATTGGTTGCACCGCAGGGGAATGATGCGAGATCAAATTACTGGTTAGCACGTTGTGTACAAGGAAAGAAGAAGCTTGCACAAGAGAAGATAGATGATGTTGGGTTCACATATCCTACTGGTTTAGTTGTTTTTGCGAGAACATGGCTGTGAACATACATGATTAGAAAGAATGGTTTTCCTTCATTTGAATATGATGAGAAGCACAAAATAATTCTCATGTATTCACACCTCATTATAGCATAAAATGTTAAGTTGTTGAAGCATCAAGCAAGACCAAAGAAAAAATAAATTTGGACTATTAGTACTGTTTATCATGAAGTAATAGTGGATACCCTCAGGCAGAGAGATGACCCTTCAAGCACACTTCACTAGGTAATACCAACTCACTGCAATGTTTTTTATGTTCATTACACTTACATTTAATACATTAATTGTACTTTTCTTCTTCATTTTTTTGATTCAATAAACTTGGTTATGTCATGGATTATAAGTGTATTTGGATATATATATGATTGATATAGAAAATTTAGGCACACTTGATTAGCTCATACAAAATGAAAATAAAGTTCACTATGCATTGGTTCATCATGCTCTTTGGTTCATTTTGTTTGTTATGTTCATAATATTTTGGCTAACATATAATTTTTTTTTTCTCAATTAACTTAACTTGTTCTCATGCCTTCAGAATGTAGGGATTACAAATATGATGGATGTATGAGATCCATGTACCGTGCTTTGGGGTACATCTTACATTTTGTTATCTCACCATTTAGTTATTATTATTTCTCTAATACTGATAATTTGTGCACTATTGGAATGTAGGTGTCATCAAGAGTAGAAGCACGGTTGGAGCTATACATTAAGGAGTGGAAAGGACAATGATATAATATAGAATTTTTTTTATAGTTGTCTATTTATGATTTTTGATATTTGTGTATCTAGGATTTTTTATATCATTAATGTTTTATACATAAAATGGTTGTAACAATGATATACAATGTATTTGTACATGAGGAAATGTGTACACACAAGGACATGAGTAGTACCTTTCATTTTATGATACCATTGAGCATACATATTTGTCCATGATGAAGTTGTATTGATGATATTTGTCTACTATTACTTGACAACATTAATGACTTTGTAGATAGTGTATTACATTTATATTTTGAAAGAAAAATGAGAAAATAACAACCTCTAGTACAATTTCCCTCTAGCATCTTGATGAGTACCTTATAATGTCTTCATTTTGTATCCTAATTTGTTTATTTTAGGTCTTATAATTTGTTTATTTTACCTCTTATAATGATGAAATACATGCAAAAATGCAAATATGTGACTTGGGCTCAATTTTTTGTAATAATACCATGCTAATAAGGCCATAAATATAATTTCCATAGTTATTTAATGTCTTTTCATGCATTACATTTCAATTGTAAGGTCCAATGATCCACTACATAACCATTTGGCCTATTAAGCCCTACTGGTCAAGGGTGGGTCAAACTGGTCAAACTAGTCAAATAAGGTAGACATGGCATAAAAATGATGTTTTTAGTTCATCTAAGTCATATTGGTCATGTTTCCAAAGTTATAAGGGTCATTGATGTAAAACTATCAAAAGTTGCAATATGGTTGCAAAAAGTTGTCAATTTTGTCAAGAATTACTTTATATGATGGATAAAATCATTTGTTCTGGCATTGAATCATGTGCGCCTTTAGCTTCAATTTTTCGAGTAAACCCCAGTGAGAAACTCATTTCTCCTATAGAGTAACTAAAACGTTTGCGACCACGGTGGAGGAAAGTGTCCCCAACGTGCACTATGCACCATTAGGCATCGATCTTTCAAGGCCCCTATCTCAGAGCTCATGCAAGGTATTGGAAAAGCATCAGGTGCTACAAGACCATGTCTCCAAGGCATAAAATTCTGATTCTTGGTTATGATAGAGTGCTGATCTAGAAAACTACAGGGTTAAATGAAGATCCAAATAGAACTTTCACCAAAACTGTGATATCTTACTCAATATTTAATGGAATATTATGAAACAAAATCCACATTGAGAGAATTTATACCTCCATCTATCCCAATGAAAATAAGATCAAAATTTTAAACTTATGACATGAAATAATAGATGTAATCATACTATAATAACATAATAGAATATTGGAGTATGTTGGAAACCAACTTTTTATTAATCTTAACTTCTTATATTAACCACCTTGTCCCATTTTCAATTATTGCAGACATATATAACCATTTTCCCTTCATGGAAACAAACAAAAACTCCTTTGACTACCATCATTCAGCCACATTTTGGTTGGTTAGTTTATGATTACCTTTAATATTGACTACTAACATATGGTTCCTCTTAACAAGTTTGATCCTTCCTTGAACTAAGGGACCTATAAATATTCAAATTACATTAAAATGGTCACATGAGACATTATGATAGCCAAATCCATGATCTACACTCCTACCTTTCCCCTTGAGCCCTAACATGACCCAATTTGGCTCATATGCCCAACATGGTAACATTTACCAATTTTGATTACAAATGATGATACATGAACTCATTGTTGGAAATATTGTGACTGAGAGGACGGTGAATCAGTACAAAAGGTATTGACCTAATTTATCCACCAATATGATTAACTACACTAGAAAGTCCCAAACCACAAAGCATATGAATGAAGTAAATAAATAATAGTAAACAATATCAAGAATCCTTAACTTCAACACACATAACACAAGAATTTTATTGTGGAAACCCTTGGTAGAGGGAAAAAAACTACGGTGGGGATGACACCCACAAGCCCAATACTATAGTTAATGAGTTTTCCCTGTTAGGAGTTACAAATACCCTTTTTGAGGGTTTACCTTGTTAGGAATGATTATTACACTGTTAGGAATACAAACAAATCAGCTAAGATCTACCTTGCTAGAGGATTTCAAACCTCAATTAAGAAGCTACCCTATTAAAGGATTTACAAATAAGAACCTGTTAAAGTTCATCTTGTTAAAGGATTTGACCTGCTGCAACTATTAGGGAACAAAAAGATTGGTGATCTGTAGAATGGAATTGGTTTCCTATTAGATCCATTTCACTCATTTCCTTCCTGATGCTATACTTATATATGATCCTTCAATTCAAGACCGTTCATCTTGAAAATACTATCGCAACCCTAAATCAAATGATTTAGTGCTCCTTATATAGACTGATATTAGGTCACAAAAGACCTAGAACTTTCCACCATAGTTAGCTCAAAATATTAGCCAACCTCCTCAAAATCAGTGTCAACACATCTAATATCTCATCCTTAAATGTATTATCAATATTTAAAATTAATCTGTCGGCCTCACATCCCCCGCCTTAATCAAATTAAAATGAAACTTTGATCAGTGAACAAATAGGTAAACTATCTTCACTTCTCAAAACATAATTCAATCAAAAATTTGAAATAAAATTTCATGATTGGAACCAAAGATTCCACATACCATATACATACTATATCTCTAATTTCAATATCTGAATCTTTCCTCAACTTGACCGCTACCACAATCTATCTAATATTGTTCTTCCTAAACACCAGTCAACATACATAGTTGATCTTTCATTTATCGATCATGTACAATTCTTACTGGTCACTGTAATCATGATAAATGAATACATTTCCATCAAGGAAAACCACTTATGCATCCACTTATGACCGCTCTCCATATCACCTCCAAAACTTGTCATAATGCCAACAATCTCCCCCTTTGGCATTGATGGCATGAACTTCTGATAATCATCTCAAAAATCTTATATTGCATACATAATACAATACCATTCTCAAATCATACTCCCCCTTACATTATGCATTGTATCACACATCATTACATCATTCTCCTATAAAATATAGTACACATCATTCTCCCCCTTTTTGTCAAAAAAGACAAAGGATTATTAGTACTTACCAGTATTATGTTCTGTCAAAAATTTCCTTGAAGTTGATCTTTGTTGAATTCATGGATGTTTCCCATGAATTGTGGAAGTGTTCTATAGATAAAATTTGTCCATGTATAACTAATTTTTTTCCTTCTATATCATTCAAACTGTTCACCTCTTGTAGACTTAGTATTGTTTCTGCATCTCTCACATGTTGTTGCATGAGATCCATAGTGGAAGCTAGATAGGTCTGCAACTCCATAAGTGATATAATTTTATTGTCTTTCTCTGCTTGCAACTTCTTCATGTTGTATGAAATCATCTTCAACTTAGGAGTGTATGTTGAAACTGAATTGGTTAGAGGATCAAACTTTGTAACCAAATCATCAAGTTTTTGTTTTGCTTCCTCTCTCTTCTTCTCTAGATGTTGTGTAATAGATCTAACCTTGGAAAATTTTACAAGCATATTTCCTATCTCCCATAGAGTTTCCTTCATTTTATTCACTAGAACTTCAAGTGACTCTTTTTCTACTGTTATGGTCTCTTTCAACTTGTCATCTCATTGTTTCTCATATTATTTCATTGCTAAATCCATAGGTGAATTCTCCAAGTTAGGTGCTTGATCATAAAAAACCTTAAACAACATACCCAATTGATCAATAGGATTAACTTGTTTGTCATTTCTCACATTAGGTACTAAATTCCTATTGATGTTTTTGGCTCCTTTTATTATTCTGACCTTCTTTTTGTTTCCCTTCAACTTGTCCCTTGTAGCTTTCTTCCTAAGTTTATCAGACATTTTCAATAGCTCTTTTGGGCTCATCTAAGTAATATCAATAGTTATTTGCATTTTTTGATCTTTAGATTCTTCTTCATCTTCTTCAAAACTAGTTGTATCCTTTTTTCTCTTCTTCACTGTGCTACCTTCACCGATTAGATCTCGTTTTCTCTTTACAGGAAGTATATCTTCATCATCCTTATGATCCGTCTCTTTCTCAGCAATCTATTTTGGGATATCAAGGATAACATTATGTGAAATGAAATCCATGCATGAGTGTCATGTGAAATGGAATTCATGCATGAATGTTGGTTGATTGGTTATGTTTACCATCTTGTCATGTTGATGTTCTAAAAAAGGTTTCTCAGCTATAGGAACTAAGTCCCTTTAATTCAGACGTCCGGATCCAAAAATAGAAAATTTTGAACAATGCAGAATGATGATCATAAATAGTAAAAGGTTTCATGGCGTTATGTCCCTTTGATACTTTTATTCTATTGATGTAGATGCATACTTTGTTGTTGTATTGATGTTACTGGTATATTTACAGTCTTGAAAGTTTGATTGCAGTATATTGTTTTAGGTATCTATGCATTTCTTAGATCCAATTTGGATCTAACTATTTTCTCTCTTCATGATGCAGGACAAAACTAGAAAAAGGCTTAGGATGGATGAAAAACAGAGACAAGGCTAAATATAGGAAGACTCAGATAATGCAGCCAATCAGCTTCAACATGTAGCTGACCTCTTAAAGGAAATGCATGGAACCCTAGACCTTATTATGCTTCTATCTTACTTTCAGAATTGCATATGTTCTCTAAGTTATCAATATGAAAGATGTAACCTTGAAGGAATACTTTTTTAATAAATTCAGTTTGAATGCACAATGTAATGATCAATTGAATTTGAAAGTCTGAATCTGATCAATACTTAGAGTAAAATATCAGTGTTAACATGAGTGCAAAAGAAATGTATTTCAACTTCATTAGCTGAATAGAAATATTGGAGGTGTACCTTTATGAAATATTTTAATGTTTACAATTTTCATACTGCATGTGTACTTTATCTTCTGAATTCAATCAATTCAGAAACTTAGAACAACAACTATTCAATCAGTAATTCAATGTAAAAGTAATGTCAACTTACCAATTTAGTATGCAAACTAAATTGGTAACATTTTTTGGCGACCTCACAGGGTTGTTTGCCTTCTGAAAAAAATTAGACCAGATTCCTTTTTCTTATCCAATGTGCATAGAGTCTTCAACTTTAGGAACAACTAAACCTTCTCAAACTGAACACAAGCTAAAAACTGAAAACTGAAACTAAATTGAAACTTGTGCTAACAACACTTAGAGAAAGAAAACTATTACTAAAAACTTCTAATCTACCTTCAGCTAATCAATCATCAAAGCCTCAGATACATCCATTAACTAACTGACTGAAATAGCTTCCTTTTCTCACTAACAATGGATGAGATGCATGCATATAGGAAACTGAAAATATATGCAATAAAACTTGAAAGATCTGAAACTTTTGTAGCATGTCTTGAAAATTATAGACCAGATCACATACCTCTTGGATTTGATTAACACAAATGCAGATTTAAGGTATATAAACATGCTAGATTTTCTGGTCTATAACTGGAATATTAGGAATAGGCAACATTCTGGAAAGATGCCTGATTGGGAAACCACTTGTAATAACAGATTTTGATCTGTTGCTGATTTCTGTGATTTCAACTATCTTTTCAACTATGATATCAATTTGATCAAAAATTCCAATCTCTAGAGGATTAAGAAGGTGGATAACTACATGGTCTACCTGATGTGGCTGATCTTCATACTCTTTGTTTGGAGAATTTGGCTCAATCTCATATCTCTGCATGTTGTTTTTTGCTGATCTATTCTTCAATTAGCACTCTATCAACTTTATATTTAGCTATGTGCTGAGACGCAGCAACCACCACATGTTCAATGACTTGTTGAACTTGAATCTCTCTATGAGGAGGTGAATGATGAACATCTAATTCTTCCATAAATAATTCAAGACTATCCCAAAAATCAGCCTCATCATCATGACTTTCATCTTTTCATAGGATAGAACTGATATTTACCTTGTTGTCATTGTCATGCATGCTCAAAACATCAAAACCTTGAACTTATGCTTGCTTTCCTATAAATGATGAGGCTATGATCTGATTTTCACCTTCTTCCTCACTAACAAAACCTGGAAGTTCATCAAATAAGTCAGAAGAAACTTGAAAATTACCAACCTCTTTATCATTAAAAGCCTGTATCTCTATACATGTTGCCTCTTCTACCTCCAATAGAAGATTTTCATATTGTTGTTGATCACAACTTGCCAAATCTGTTAGCTCACAAACATTTTCCTCATTGAAAAAACATGAAATTTCTTCTAACAAATTAGATGAGTCCTCTTGAGTCAGTTCTTCATAAGGCTACAATTGCTCTCTAATGGATCCTTGTGCTAGAAGGATATCACTAAAACTTGGGAATGAAAGCTTTACATGCTCTTCATTTATAGGCTCTTGGAACATGGGAGTAATCCAACTTGGAATTTCACATTCAAGAGATTTAGGAGACTCACCTTCCCCAAAATGCATGAAGCTTGGAATTTTGCACTCATAAGCCTTTTGTATAGTAACTTGTAATCTCAACTCTGCCCCCTCAGCAACAATTTGACAATCAAGATCCTCTTCAAATTGCTTCTTTCGTTGCTTATATAGTTGATCCTCATGATATGCCTGATAATCTAACTACTCTTGTTTGAGCTTTTGTTTCCATAATGCTTCCCTTTGAAGAGAATCTTCATGAGCCTGTGTAGGAACATATTTATTGGGGGCATACTGAATATATCGACAACCTGCTATGATATGGTAACTTGGACTAAAAATAGGCTTTGGATGATTTTGATATGACATATGATTAGCCCATTGAGAATTATTTTCATGGTAAGGTGGTGAGTATTCTTGTTTCCCACAATAATATGACATTTATATTCATGTAATAAGCTGGAAATATGAATATAAAAAATGATTTGAAAAATACCAACACTTGATCTCTTGAAACCAGTAGATCTTTTATACAGAGTCGCAAAGTGTGTGTTTGAATCCTGCCTCCAAAGGCTGAAATACCACTGTTCACACCAAAACAACAATAATAGTGAAGCTGAACCAAACTGTGAAATAGTTTGGGTCTCACCGGGCATGCCAAAAACTGTTGTCAATCAGGATTGCACCTATAGCTTGATGTGAGACCTAGCTATCCTATTGAAACATGGAAATGTTCCCTTTGATGGAAGAGAGAATGAATCTCCAGATTTTAGGCCGGTTCCTATTTGATTTGGAATATCACCTAAGACTAATTTTTATGGTCTTGGGAAAAGGGAAAGAGAATAACTAAAATTGAATAAAAGCTAACTTAAAATGGGTGATACACCAAATGGATTCAGATTTGTTAGAATTATAAACCAGCACCTACATGACATGCATTACTAAGATCTGCAATAAAATTCACTTCACAACACATAAGATGACCTAGAATTCACTATTAGGGTTTGAGCCACTAATAGTAACAATTCTTCCAACAAACATGTAACTTCTACAAAAGGTTTTCTCTTTACAACCTAGAATAGGAATAAGAACTAATTCACTAATCTATGTTGAAAGAAACAATACACTTGTATGCAGAAAAGTTGCAAGGACTAATACAAAACTCAAAAAAATGTATGAATAATGGGGCAAGCTCTATTATCTTCAAAATCTGCAAAAATGGTTACATGAGAAAGTAAAAAGAAAAATGACAAGGAATGTATGCATTCACTTGATCATAATATGTCGCAATCATGAACTGATGGCTACAAATATAAGGAAAAGATGCAAAGGAACACAATGCTCACTAATACCCCCTTTTCCCAAAATTTTGAACCCCTAAAGCTAATAAAGAGGTTCAGCTATATAGTCCCTCAAGGCCAATTCTAAAAAAACTAACTCCCTCTAAAAGCCCTCCAAAATAGCCTCGAAATCAGCTAAATCCCTAATTCTAAGGCATAATACATGCCCAAAATCTAGCCCTAAATCCAACCCTAGAATGTTGGCATTTAAAATCTACATCTTAATACATAACCAACATATAAAACTATAACCCCAAAACTAAACAATACCATATAACCCAACCCCCAACACATATGAACCCTAACCCATCCAAACACTAACACCATAGCATATAGCTAACCATGCCTAAGGTCGACATGACCAATATCAATGCAAAAATATCTCCCTCTCTGTTGTGGCACTACAGTTAGCAAGGAATTAACTCCTATACTTGATGGACCTCAAATTCCATCAAACTTGGCATAGGCATTATTTTTAGTTATTTAACTTTGTAAATCTGTTGTTTAGGACAGATGTTAGAGTTTTTGAAAGCCCTAGATGTTTGTGCCACCATGCTGAGAATATGACATTCTTCTGGACTTCTCTATGTTTGATGCGCGAGATGGAAGTTAGCAACCTCTGTTGAACTCGGGTTCTCCATATAGTGGGTAATAGTGTGAAGTTTTGAGAGAGTTCTAACTCTATGTACTTGCGGGTTTTTCTTGGAACTTGGAGTTTTATGCCATGAAACATGGCACTTCTTCATGCAAATTTAGTTGAACTTGAGATTCTTCTTGTTGAAACAATAGAGAGCTTGGCTCTCCTCTATACCATGACCTCGATGCATGGTACTTGTGAGTCTTACAGTTTATGGAACTTGAGCTTGGTTCATCTCTACACCGTGGGATTTTTAACTGGAGTTGAGTATTTTGGCCATAATATGTGGCATTGTCCTGGCATCTCTCCATGAGCTCAGGCTTCAAAACTACCACTTCTCTATATGAATTTAGAGATAAGTTAATCTTCTCTTCTCTTTGCATTTTTTGTTGAATATATCATTGTATTTCATGATTTTTTTCACACTCGAGCTCACTCCAGTTGCTTCTTTCAATGATTTGTTGCCTTGATTTCTGGGTTATTCATTGTTTATGCTTTTATCTCCACCATGCATGATGTATGGGGTTATTTTTACTTGGGTATATGATTTCCCTCTGCTAGAACCATGCTACTCACTCTCTGTTGTGACTTTGAAAGCTGAGTTTTGAGATGAATCTTGGGCTTCTTTGTCGGCTCCAGTCTGTATGCATGAATGTTTTGATAAATATATACTTAATAATGCATCCATAAAAGCATTGTCTATTGTAATTGAGAGATGAACTCGAGCTTCTTTTTTGAACTTGGCCTCCATATGTGCCCATATAACTATTATGTTTGAATGTGGCCTTACCTTGTTGAAACTGTTCTATTCTTTATGCATGATGTCGACACTGTACTTGCTGGATGTCTATATTTTTGTTATATACTATCTTCATGTTCACTTACATTCATGCTCGAAACATCATTATCTTTTGTTAGAACTATGTTTACTCTTTTTTCATAATGTATCATGTCTGAAACTTTATATGATCTCATTTTAGCTAAAACAATAGTGACAAGTACACATAGTTATAACCTCCAATGACAATGTTACTCATGGGGTTCGAGCACGGGCTCATGAATCCCATGAGAAACACTTGTGAAATAGAGCCCAACCATTGGATATACATACTTCTTTTTTTATGTTCACAGCTACTTTACATATATGCATACTATTTTTGGATTTCATACTGATCTGGTTTTTGCATATGCACATCTTTGAGCAATAATTTCTACTCTTGCACAAACACTGCATCTTGTTATTTGAATATGGATACAACATTAAATAATAACACTATTTAATTTCTCCTTGACTTCTCTTTGAATGTTAATAGTATTTAGAATAAACATTTCCATTCTGAATATGCCCTTGCTAATAACAAAATGTTACTGTCATTTTCTTTTCATTTTTTCTACATATAATACTATCTTCTAAACATGAATAACAACATTGTCCTCTACTGTTTGCTTGAACATCCCCTTTTTCATGCAAATTTCTTTTTGTATATTTTTCATTCTTGATTTCAAAAAGGATGTTACTGATATTCTATTTCTCTCTCATTCAAACAAACTAGTCTTTATAACAACATTATGATGCAATATTGCTTGATGATAACAATGTTTGAATTTGGTACATGAATATCTTCATTTGATACAATGAAATTGACTCTTTGTATATGCATAAGTCTGACACTTTGTAACACATTAGCATAATCTTATATATTCCTAATCCATTTGACAATATAATAGCAAGTGACATCTTACTTTTGTTGATGCATAATCAGCAATCATCTTTTCCGTAGCATCACAATTTACCTTAATTTGTGCAGTAATGAAATATAGTGTTACCTCATTTGTAATTCATCTCTTTTTCTGCATCCTCTCATTCCATTAGATCATAATACTATAAGCATCCACCTTTCATAATTCTTATTATGAGGTTAACATTTCCTTTATCATCTGCAACTAGTGAATTCTTAGATCATGTTTCTTTCTGCATTTGAATATACTTTTGCTTATTTTTCTTGCACACACCATCAAATCAACATGTTAGGTTAGTGAACAAAATTAACCAATCAATGTTTGTGTGTGAGTTCCATGTGAAATGACATTCATGCATTAATTTTGGTTGATTGGTTATGTTTACCATCTTGACATGTTGATGTTCTAAAAAAGGTTTCTCAGCTATAGGAACTAAGTCCCTTTAATTCAGACTTCTGGATCCACAAATAAAAACTTTTGAACAATGCAGAATTATGATCATAAAAAGTAAAAGGTTTCATGGAGTTATGTCCCTCTGATAATTTTATTATTTTGATGTAGATGCATACTTTTTTGTTGTATTGATGTTATTGGTATATTTACAGTCCTGAAAGTTTGATTGTAGCATGTTGTTTTAGGTATCTATGCATTGCTTAGATCCAACTTGGATCCAACTATTTTATCTCTACATTATGCAGGACAAACCAGAAGAATACTTAGGATGGATGACAAACAAAGACAAGGCTAAAGATAGGAAGACTCAGATAATGCAGTCAATCAGCTCCAACATGCAGCAGACCTCTTAAAGGCAATGCATGGACCCCTAGACCTTATTATGCTTCTATCTTACTTTCAGAATTGCATACGTTCTCTAAGTTCTCACTATGAAAGATGTAACCTTGAAGGAATACTTGTTTACTACATTAAGTTTTAATGCACAATGTAATGATCAATTGAATTTGAAAATCTGAATCGAATCAATACTTGAGTACAATATCAGTGTTAACATGAATGCAAAAGCAATGTATTTCAACTTCATTAGCTGAATAGAAATATTAGAGGTGTACCTTTATGCAATATTTTAATGTTTACAATTGTCATACTACATGTGTACTTTATCTTCTGAATTCAATCATTTCTGCAACTTAGAACAACAATTATTCAATCCATAATTCAATGTAAAAGTAATGTCAACTTACCAATTTAGTATGCAATCTAAATTGGTAACACCACTCTTACCACCTCCAGTGTCTCAACCTACAATAATGCCACCTCCTGCAACCATAATTCCTACTCTAAAGAAAACACAATTACATGCTCATCCATAGCTCAATCCTAACAATAAGAAGCAACAACAACCAATGTATTACATTGATACTCAGTAGTACCTTGTATATGCACTAGACATATATGATATCCATTTGAGATCTGGTACTACTATGCTTGCACCTAAACCTCCTATTATAATGGAAGTTCCAGACATTCCTATAGCATCAGGACCACTTCCAGAAGTTACTTTTCCAAATACTATCCAACCAACTGTATACCAAGTAAAACTGATGTTCACACCTTAGTTAATCCTCTCGTTCTGCAAAGGCTTAGCATGGATAAACATATATCCCAAGAAGAAACACCATTTGATATCCTTGACAAGTTGAAAAACATGCATATCCATATTCCACTATTTCAAGCTATCAAATATGTTCCTCTTTATGGAAAAGCCATTAAGGAAGCATGCCCCAAAAATCCTAGACATAAGAAAAAGGATCCTCAAACAGTCCATGTTATAGGTCAACTTGCAGATATTATGTTGGGAAAAATAGTCATACCAAAGTACTCTGACCCTGGAAGCCTAGTTGTTGATCTTATAATTAATGGTCAGTCCATGAAAAATGCTCTAGTATATTTGGGAACAACTATAAATGTTATGACTAAGGATACCATGCATAGGTTGAGTATAGAGGGATTGAGAACCACACCATAAGTCTTACAACTTGTAGATAGTTTCATTGTAACCCCAGATGGCATCATAGAGGATATAGAAGTCACATTAGATTCATGGGAATATCCTGCAGACTTCCTGATATTATCACCTAAGGTAAATTTTATTGGTTATCCAGTTATTCTTGGAAGACCTTGGTTAGCCACCACTGATGCCCATATTAATTGTAGATCAGGTAACATGACAATTTCAAATGGCCAAGAAATAAAGAATCTAGCATTATATCCTCCTACCCAACCCCAACCAGATTTGAGTACACCTATTTGGCCAGATTTGGGAGATGAGGAAGAAGAGCTGAATTCTGTTTCTCAACTAATGATATTACACAAGCAATCCTTCATGAAAATGCAAGAATAATATGATGTCATTCAAAGTATCCTTACCAATGAGTGTGTCATAGAAAAATATATTTATGGAAGCTCTATTCTATAGTTGTGTACCTATAAGGACTGTGTTTTTCTAGAAACCCCTAATGTTATCCATCAATTACTACCCTATGAGGTAGCTACAAGCCCAATCTCTGAAGTATCAATGCTAGAGATGACAACTACTGTGGAACTTTCTACTGGTCACAATCTTCATGTTAATAGTAAGCTTCCACCACAAAAATTGGCATTGTTAACTCCTTTGTAAGCATGAAAATAATTTTCTTTGGATTATGGAGACATGACACGCTTGAACCCAAAGCTCTACACACATATAATCTACATCAATGAAGGCAGTCTACCACTTTGCCAACCTTAGAGAATAATTAACCCAACCCTAAGAGAAATAATAAAAATTGAGTTGCAAAAGTTACTGGATGCTAGTTTTATTTATCCAGTCTCTGATAGTAAATGGGTATCACCTTTGGTCATTGTGCCTAAAAAGGGGGGTAAATGGAGAATATGTGTAGATTATAGGGAATTGAACAATGAAACAAAGAAATACCATTTTACCTTGCCATTTATTGATCAAGTTCTAGACACTTTAGCTGGAAAGAAGTACTTCTCTTTTCTTGATGGATACAACGGTTATAACCAGATTAGCATTGCTCCAGAGGATCAGGAGAAGACCACATTTACATGCCCTTGGGGAAAATATGCATATTCTGTGTTACCTTTTGGATTATGTAATTCACCAGCTACTTTCTAAAGAGTTGTAATCATCATTTTTGCTGATATATCACATGATTGCATGGAAATATACATGACAACTTCACTACATTTGGTCTCACTTTTGAGGAGGGTTTGAAGAAATTCAATTTTTTTTTTATTAGATGTCAAGAACACAACCTGTCTCTCAACAATGAGAAATGTTTCATTCTTATGTAGGAAGGAGTGGTGCTGGGACATTTAATTTTAGAAGCTGACATCCAAATATACCCTGCAAAAATTGAGGTAATTCTCACATTTCCTACACCGACTAATCAAAAAGATGTTAGATCATTATTAGGACATGTTGGCTATTATAGGCACTTCATTCAAAATTTCAGTCAGATAGCTAGTCCTCTATACACCTTGCTTACAAAAGAGGTTGAGTTTGTATGGACATCATCTTGTGATGAATCCTTCCTGCAGCTCAAGTCACTTCTGACAATTGCACCAGTACTTAGGGGGCCTAATTGGTCTTTTCCATTCCACATACATACAAATGCTTCTGACTATGAAATAGGTGATGTCTTAGGAAAAAATTCTAATAACCTTGAAAATGCAATTTACTATATCAGCAAGAGTTTACATGGCCCAGAGTTAAATTACACAGTTACTGAAAAAGAATTACTGGCAGTAGTTTATGCTTTGAATAAATTATGCCATTATGTAACAAGCTATCCTATATTTTTTCATACTAACCATGCAGTAATCAAGTATCTTATGAAAAAACATACCATCTCAGGAAGGCTAGCAAGAAGGCTTCTTCTTTTGCAGGAATTTGACATAACCATCATTGAAAATCTAGGGAAAGCAAATGTAGTAGCTGATTACTTATCCAAACTCCAAACTGCTGACATTGATACTACTGTGATAGATGACACATTCCCTGATGAACATTTTTTTCATATTGATGTTAAGAGTCCATGGTATGCTGATATAGCTAATTACCTTGCAGCTAACAAAATGCCTACACATTTCTCTCTTAAGGACATAAGAATTCTTGTTGAGAAAATCTTTCAATTCTCTTGGATTGACAATACACTATTCTACACTAGTTTAGACCAAGTCATGAGAAGGTGTGTACGCAAAGATGAAACATATGATATCCTCCATTCTTGTCATGATGAGCCATGTGGAGGAAACTTTGTAGCTAAAAGGACAACTCTGAAGATCTTAACATCAAGTTATTACTGGCCCACACTTCACAACTATACAACCAATTATACAAAAAAATGTGATAAATACCAGAGGATGGGTCGTCCAACAAAGTCAGATGAAATTCCTTTACTTCCACAAGTGGTTGTCACACCATTTGACAAGTGGGGAATGGATTTCATTGGACATATAGAGATCCCATCTAATGGGAAGTATTACATTTTGGTGTGCACCAATTATCTAACCAAATGGGTGGAAGGAAAATCCATGAAGCATGCATAGGATCATAAAGTAGAAGAATTTTTGTATGAGGAAATCTTCACTCTTTATGGTGTGCCAAGAGAGCTTGTAACTGATCAGGGAGCACAATTCACATCCAATTTGATCACAAAACTCATGAAGGAATACAATATCAGACATAGGAATTCCAGTCCCTATCATCCTCAAGCCAATGGTCAGGAAGAAGTTACTAATAGAGAGATAGAAACAATTCTAACAAAAATAGTTCATCTGTACCACCATGGCTAGAGAAGCCGACTCTTAGAAGCATTTTGGGTATACATAACAACATGGAATAAAACCACAGGGTTCACTCCATTTGAATTATTGTATGGGAAATATGCAATGTTACCAATTGAATTTGAGCATAAAACATTGTGCGTTGCTCTAAAATTAAACCTTGACCTTCCTTCATTACAGAGAGACCGACTGCTCCATCTCAACTCCTTGGACGTAATGCAAAAATCTGCATTAAAGTGTACTGAGATAGTACAAAAATAGAGGAAGAAGTGGCATGACTCCCATATAAATAAAAAATAGTTTCAAGTCAGTGATTGGGAATTACTATATGATTCCAGATTCCAAGAAATACCAGGCAAGCTACAGACAAGATAGCTGGGACCATATGAAATAAATCATGTCTTCGCTAATTGAGTAGTCCAGTTGACAACTATTGACCCAGTGCACTTCAAGCTATTGGTTAACGGGCATCGACTTCATCTGTATCACCACCCCCAGACCAAAGAAGACTTCCTGCAACAATTCAGACATCCAACTCCAAATGAGAAACAAGTAAAACTTCCTATAGTAGAGGGTGCAAACCTTCTTCCTGCAACTTCAACATAACATTCCTTCATGCATGTCCATAATAAAAACTTCATTTATAAATGAAGTTCCATTCTCCATTCATATTAAATATTCTTATTTTAAACTCATTTCGCTTCTCTACCTTCCATCCACCCATACTCCACATTACCACCTCTTTCCACATTTTTATGTTCCAAATAAGAGCCACATCAGCTGACGCATGCACCCGCCATACTTACACCACTCTCGCCACCTTTTATTTCTCGTGTGCACGGTAATCGACTGATAGGTACAAATTTTCAAATTTATTTCCACTTTTAGCACATATATTTTGGTAATTATATCTAGTACCATGATTAATCAATGATTAAGCCATTAAGCCAATTCCTCACCACGTGCCAAGTGTGACAAGTGTAGACACTTGTCCTAATTTTGTAGGGGGCAGGAAAGTGTATTAAGTTTACACGTCATTTCTAGTTTTCCTTCTCACTTCTCGTAAGATTACTTGTCAACTCAAATCTGTACTTTGGCCTTGTCTCATTAAGTCCCTTTACTATATCGCACAAGTGTTGTACTATTATTCCCCAATTATCCTAGATTTTTAGACTTGATGTGGCCCAAAAGGACATAATTAACCTATGTGGTAACTTGTACTTAAACTCATAGTTAGAGTTATAATTTCTTCTGTAAAAACACCATTATTATTGTTTATGACAAACATAACAGAAGATTGCAAAAGAAAAATTCATAGTTTCAATAAGTGCAGTTTGAAAGCTTAATTCAGGGTGATCAAAGAGGGACTAAGGTATTGAAAAATTGTAGAGTAGAAGAAATTGAGAGATTGACAAGTGACAGCAGAAAAATTTAAATGAAATTATTTGGAACAAATGGGAGGGAAGCTTCAGCGACACGAGCCTATGGTTCATGGCATTTTTTTTACAAATATTGAAGCAGTGCAGAGGTTCAATGCATGTGGTTAGCTGGGGTATTTTTTGCAATTTACAGAATTTAATGATGAGGTAGCAGCATAATTCATGAGTACCTTTGAAGAGGGAAAGGCAACCGTGTGGGGTTTAATGATTGTCACAATATAGGAACACATAGCCAAAGTAACTAGACTGCCAACAATTGGGGAGCATTATCCTAATGAGCATGATGCTAGGTCAGCTCAGGCCCAGTTCACTCTACCTATAGACCCTCCATTGGAAATTAACAAGAAAAAATGCAAATGCATGTCTCTCCCTCTGCCATTCAATGAGCTGGCAACACACATTATCAGGTACTTGACTTGTGAGGGAAGATTTTCAAATATACATGCATATCATTTCAAGTTACTTAGCTATGTAAGGCATAGTATTCCATTAAATGTTCCCAATTTCTTGTATAACATGCTAAGTATTAGTGTCGAGGAAAACCAAAAGGGGAATGCAAATTATGTCTCCCACCATGCCCTAATCAAGTTGTTATTTGAAAAATCCCTTATGGAAGTCTCTCCTTTGGCATGGTCAAATTTTGTTTAGCTTAAAACCCTGCAACCTTAGGTTGAGCCTATTGAGAAACCTAGAAATGATAATGTAGCACCCTCTAAGCCAGCTATTGATTAAGTCACCCAAGAAAGGGAACTTGAAAAAATTGAAGAAAATAGACCTTCACCTGCTCCTAAAAGCAATGCCCCTACCTCTTTTTAGAAGAGAGGAAGATTAAAAGTAGGTGAAGGAAATTTTGTTCCTATAGATGAACCAAAAAACCCCACAACTTCAAAAGGAAAGAAAAGGAATTCAGCTCCTACAGCAGCTACTCCTACAGTAGAGAGACCAAATAAAGCTAGTAGAAAGAAGGTTGTGGAGGTTGAGGAAAATCCTATGTAGAGAAGTCCTAGGAAGAGAGGAAAAATTCCTCAAGTATCTCCAGAGTGCCAATCTATTCCTTCATAGCAAGCACCCGTAGAACCCCATGTGCAATATATTCTAGATAATTCTCCAACTCGACCTGAAATCTCAGACATTTCTCAAAAATTAAATTTGAGAAATGTGATGATGAGCCTGCAATATGTCAAAATGACCCTGAAGAGTGTCATCAGAATGTTCCAAAAATCAATGAGGAAGAAGTTCAAATACCTGAACAATCAGCCTACTCATAGAATGCCCTAGTAATTTATCAGAGAGCCTAGTTCACCAACTATTTAGAGCGGGCATGGAAAGAGCAAAGGAAACAGAACAATTAGTTTGAGGAGTGTAGCCTACCTACATTGCAGTCCCTTCTCTTTGACTTGTACAACAAATTTTTTCTTAAAAAAATCCTATGGAAGGAAGAAAAAAAGAAAATGCAAAGAGTGATAAACAACCAAAATGAGGAAATAAAGGACCTAAAAGAGAAATTGGAAAAGAAAAAATACATGATGGATCATGCCCTGAAGTTGGCTGATTAGATTATCACTTGTAGACCTCCTCCTAGGGTATACATTATTTGTTTAAAAGAACAGTTCCTCTTATTTCAAATAATGATGACCTTGAAGAAAATATATTTTGAGTTCAAACCAACCCAAGAATTATATGGCCTATATCAAACCCTTCCTTCTTGGCAGCAGAATCTACTCTGTGAGTTGTACTTGCACAACTTTATTATTCCCAAGGAGACTGATTGGAATCCTCTACTTTATATTGGGGATATACATCTGAGGGAATTAATGTCCTGGATGCATAATGAAGAAAAATATGAAAGGCAACTAGAAAACTATAAGTACCAAGAGAAGACAAAACCATACATTTAAGGGCTGAGAGCAGTAAGACTGATGTGTTGCTAAGAGATTGGTTCAACTTGACCTATGGAAGCATAAAAGTAGAGACTAAGAAGAAGATTTTTAATATTAGAGAAGATGTTTATGTAGAATATTAGGGAATGTGCTATTTTTCTTTTTAGAGAGCCCTGGCTGGTGCTAGAAATAGGTGGAGTAGATTCCCAGAAGCATTCAAGAAATCAGAGCCACCCAATCCTATTAATCTTGAGGCAACTGATAGGTCATATTAATGCCATGTTGTAGAATCCCTAGGACATGCTCTTGCTAGGATATTTTCCATGTTTTCATCATTCTTATTATGCTTTTCTAGATACTTTTACTTATATTTTTTGTTATGTGGCATGCTGCCACTGAACATATTTTGTGATTGGAAATACTTAAACATCCTATGCTTGGATGACGATGCTAGATTACTTATTTTGGAATTACAATTATGTCTTTTTGAAATAAATTTGTTTTTTAAACATGAATGATGAATGTGTATCTTGATGTCTCTTATCATAAATATCTCTAACATATGGAGTGCAGTGCACCAAATTAGCAACCGTTACCTTAACTAGGTAAACCATACCTGTGTTCTAGACGCTCAACCCGATCTTACAGTAGGTGCATACAGGGAAGCCTCAGGTATAGCATAGATGGATTCAAGATTATCAAGGTGGCATAAAAAAAGAAAAGACTAGCCATAGTAATAAATTCTTTGATAAAATATAGGGAAGAGTGGGAAGTTGGATTTGTTGTCAAAAGCATTTCCTTCCTCTTTCATGGATCGATTCAATCTCTAGTTTTATAGTTTCCTTTCATGTTTAGTAGGGTTATAATAAAAGCTCCACCTATGTTTATGGTGTGACTAGATAGAAGTTAGATGTTTTTCTTTAAATAAAGCCCCACTCCTGCATGAGAAGGAGGGCATTATCAGTTATAGTTTACATTTTTCTTTCTTTAAAGTTGAATTTGTAATACATTTTTTATCAATAGTGAATGAAGTTTTAAATCTATAGTTCAGCATAATTGAGTTTTTTTACTCACTCAAGGGGGCCCACTTGGTGAGGAATATGGGTTAGATAGATAGGATCATTTGCATATATTTTAAATTTCCTGCATCTTGGTTTTATAACTCTGGTGATAATACAGTTCCTACAACCAAAAGCCACAGGGTAGTCTAGAACTTCCTACAGCCAAAGAGGCAGAGTTGTTGAAACACTATGATTATGTTTTCCAACCTTTTCAATTTATAGTGTTCCTTCAAGTGCTTTCACTTCTGCATTTCCTTTCCAACAATCTTTACATCTTTAAAATAGTTTCTTCTCAAAATTAATTTACATCCTGCAGCCATAGAATAGTTTCCCTTCAAAAGCAATTTGTTTCCTACAGCCATTATGTGGTCTAAGTTAAAAACCTTGGTGCATATAATTTGCTAACCTATTTTAAGTAACACGTCCCTGGGTTGATAAATTAAATGAGTTTCTAAAAAGGAGGATAGCCTCTCGGTTGGATGCCCAATCCTTGAGTTATGTACTTGCCTAGTATTTGATACCTTAAATAGAATCGATCATTTTTGGCATCACTGCTAGGGATGGTGTCAAGCCAAGTATTTTTCCTTAGCCATTGGTAGATTTCAATTCCAGCATGTACAACCTTTTTTTAGGGTTTTCTATCAAAACATCTTTCACTCCACCGCCAAATTTTTTCACTTACCTGTATGAATAGAATAAGAAGATACGCTCTAGGAAGGTACTTACCCAGCTACCCCAATAGCTGTTTAGGAGATATATTTTTACCAGATAAAGACAAAGAGGAGGGTCAGTTCATGGATGTAATTGTCAACCTTCCTTTATCAGAATCATCATCATCATCTTTAGAAGGTGATCGACTAAACTTTCACCTTCTAGAAGGTGAACTGGAGTTTAATCTAGTTGCAGAAGCCTTAGCCAATCTCAGAATCCAAAACCCAGACAATCAAGAAGAAAATCCACTACCTCTAGTTGTTTACCAACTGCAAGGTCTTCCCATTATTAATCAACATGATAACAACAACCTCAAGAATATTCCCTCATCGGCTCTTCCCAAATTTTATGGCCTATTGACCAAAGATCCAGATACCTTTCTCTTTGAGTTTTACATCCTCTTCCATAGTTATGACTACACCATGGATGCCCATAGGCTCAAATTGTTTCCTACAACTCTTAAAGAGTCTACATTAAGATGGTTTATGGGCTTAGGTCAGGATTTTGTTCATAATTGGGATGAAATGAAGGTAACGTTCCTGGGGAAATATAAAGAATATTGTAGGGGAAATGATATGAGAGGGTATGACATCTTCAAAATGACCCACAAGGAGGATGAAATCCTAGAGGATTATGTGTCAAGATTCTTGTTCAGCCTGCAGAAAAGTAGTCATCATCAACTTAATGAGGAGTCCCAAAAACTTCTCTTTCTACGGGGTATAAATGAAGGATGCACTGAGGCCTTGGATCTTATGGCTAGAGGAGATATCACCCAATCCATATGGGGTGATATCAAGAAATTCTACCTCAATTATTCAATAGATGCGGCGAAGAAGAGCAGAGGATATAGAGCCATAGAAGGAAAAACTATTGGTGCTAGAGCCTCAAGGGAAAAAATCACACATTTGTTGTCTGACTTTAAGCAGGACATTATCAATAACATGGCCACCTATTTGGAAACAATGCAGGTGAAAAAGAAATATGAGGAGGTCGAAGCTATGCTAGAAGAGTTTTGTCCACATTGTAGACAGAAGAAGAGAGATTGTCATTGCAAATTGGTTGCCAACATGGAGACTACACAACTACCCACTGATTACAAGAAAATTGAAGGGGGTGATGAGAAATCATTCTTCATTGCACAATGAATACCATGGGCTCAAAGACAAGGTATGCCTCAGGACCCACTTACTTTTACTGGTCCATTTTATGGTAATCAATGGCAACAACCTGTGAATAATCAATACCCTTATTGGAATAATCCTTAACCTCAGTGGAAAACTTACCAAAGCCCTCAATGGAAACAACCTTAGTGTAATTGGAAACAACCTCAAGGGAATTGGAAACAACCCCAGGGGAATTGGCAACAAAACCCTCAGTGGTGTGGGGATCATCAATAGCCAAACTAGCAGCAGGGATTCTTGTAGCCACCACAACATCCACAACAACAATCCCTTCTACCACCTCATGTAGCCATAGTAGTACCCCTTAAGCCTACTCAACTCCATGCACAACCTTAGCTGAATCCTAATAATATGCCACCAACACCTCATAAATATGTCTATTCGGTGGATCCAAACCAGTACCCTGCATACACAATCAATGACATTCATTTACGGTATGGCACAACTCTACCCACACCTCCTATTATAATTGAAGTAACTCCAGGTGAGCCCCTACCTCAAACTATTCCAGATTCCACTCTAGTAGGTCCTATTACCAGCACCAGTGCAGCCAGCTCAACCTCACTTCCCACAAAGGTTGAAAGTTGACAACTCTAAACCTAAGGAAGAGGCAACCTTTGACATCCTAGATCAATTAAATAACATTAATGTTAAGATTCAGTTGTTCTATGAAATAAAGGATCTTCCCACATATGGGAAGGCTATCAAGGAATCCTACTTTAAAAAATGTGGTTGTAAGTGAAAGGACCCCTAGACAGTCCATGTCCTGGGTAAACTTGTTGATATCATGCTTGACAAGATAGTGGTTCCCAAGTATTATGATCCAAGTAGCCCAATTGTTGAAGTAACCATTAATGGGAAAACCATAAAAAATGCTCTAATTGACATAGGAGCTACCATAAATGTCATGAAAAAGGATATCATGCAACAAATTCACATCACTAACCTCCAGGAAACACCAACTGTCCTACAGCTTGCAGACAGTTCCACAGTCGAACCCGATGGGGTAGTGGAGGATATAGTTGTTGACCTTGAAAACTGGTCTTACCCTACCGACTTTAAGATCCTCTTACATAAAGCCACATTAGGAGGCTATCCCATAATTCTTGGTTGACCCTGGTTGGCTACTACTAATGCCTTTATCAGATGTTTCTCTAGCGGTATGACCATTTCTAATGGTCAGGATACTAAGACATTAGTTTTATATCCACTAGCACAATCCAAAATGGATTTTGCCTCACCAATATAGCTTGACATTAGAGAGGAGGCTGAAGTAGTCAATTCAATATCCCAACTCATGATGTTAGAAAGGGATGTTGATGACAATTATTCAATTGTATATTGTCATTGATGTTTACACAAGTATAGTGATGTTTACACAAATGTCTAATCCTATCCAAGCACAGTCAGTGTCTGTCGAGCTCTCTTGGGCATTGAAGATGACCAAAGTGTTTTTTAGTTCTAACCTAGTTCACTCGGGCATTACAGTGTTGGTCAGGCATTGAAGGATTTCAATATTGACCGAGCAAAATAGTTAGTGTTAGCAGACTAATAGTGGATTATATTTTATGGATAATTAGTTATGTGCAGCCGAAAAACATGAGTTTTATTATTTATTTGGAAGGATATCAAGGAAAACTTGACAAGTCTTAACATATATATGTAAGGTCAAGTTTGGATTGAATTGTGTGAGATAATAGTGGTGATGTAGAATTGCATGTGAAGTGTGATATGAAGAGTGAAGGAAAAATCAAATGTGATTTCGATTGAAGACAGAATACAGAGGACTGTAATAGAATATCTGATCAGTGAGGATCAAGTACTTAATCCATTGTTACTCTCTAACAATTGTAACAGTGATTAAAATCTCTTAACAAAGTAGACTTAACAGTCTTTTGTAAATCCTCTAACAAGGTGACATTTCTACATTGAAGTGTTTGAAGACCTTTCACAAGGTCACTCCTTACAGGGTGATTAAATCTTCTAACCAGGTCACACCTAACAGTGTGTTATTATAACGTTTAATAGGGTTGGCTCCTAACAGGGCTCACTTCAAAAGAGTGAAAAAAAGTGACTAGTTGCTATTGGTGGTTTTTCCCATATTGGCTTTCCATGTTAAATCTTGGTGTTATCTATGTATATTTCATTTTATTTATGGTTTATATTTATGCAATTAATTACTAAAGATAATCAGAGTTAATAACTTAAGATCTGATATGTTAATTGACTGACAGTGAAATATCTATGTTAACTGAGCAACAGTGACTGATTTGTTTAAGACATCTAAGGGAATTGGATTTGTTTTATTGGTAACTGATTCACCCCTCCCCTCTTAGTTACTCAACTTATTTCTAAAAATTGGTATTAGAGATGCAAGTGCTTATAGGGAAGTTTTAAAGGACTAAGCTAAAGATCAGAGATGTCTTACAGAAGGGAGATCTCTAATCTCAATAAGGAAAACTTTATTGCATGGCAAGATCTGATGAGGCTACATCTATCTACTATTGGAGATACTGGTTTTCAATTCCTAGATCACAAGTATGTGGAATCACCGAGACCTATGTCTGTGGACTAGATTGTGGAAATGAAGTATCACAACACAATGATGATTGATATAGCCTCTGCACTCAACTATTCCAAATTTGATGAAGTCAAGGACTGCCCTACTGCCTTTGATATGTGGAACAAACTACATGATATCTATGGAGGAGATGAAAATGTAAAGAGAGCCAAAGTAGAAAGTCTCAGAGGTCAGTTTGATATGATGAAAATAAAAGGAGAGGACATTACAAAATACAATGAAAGAATCAAGAAAAGTGACAGTGCCATCAGAGTTTCTGGTGGAGTAATTGAAGACACAATAGTGGTTAGCAAGGTATTGAGAACTTTACTTCCTATCTATGCAATTAGATTTTTATCTATTCAAGAGATCAGACGCAGTAATGGTATAACTCTAGATGGATTGATTGGAAGATTATCAACCTTTGAGTTGCATAACTTTGAAAATTATTCTCCTAATCCTAGAAATCTTGAGTCAACATTCAAAGCTAAATTAAACTTTGGAAAGATGAAAGGAAAATAGATTGACAGTGATAGTGATGATGATTCTGATGATTAGGATCTGGAAATCATTGAAGCGTTACTTGCAAGGAGAGATCCAAAAGGAAACAGACAATACAGAGGAAGAATACCATTGATTTTATTTTCATGTGATGAGGTTGGTCACATTGTTGCTAAATGTATGAACAAGGAATACAAAGGTGAGAAAAAGTTCAACAAGTATAAAGGAAAGAAAGATTAAAAAAGCTACAAAAGCTACTAAGACAAAGGTAAGAAATCTTGTTATATTGCTAAAGATTCTGATAGTGATGAAGATGAGGATGAAATAGTTTACATTTCTATTAAGCATGAGTGATATAGAGAAGACAATAAAAAGACAACACTATATTCTCATATTAGCAAAAATGACTCCTGGATAATTGATAGTGGTTGTTCTCACCACATGTTTGGTGATAAAACCAAATTTTAACATCTTGAACACTATGATGGTGGGAGTGTTAGTTTTGGGAATGATGAACCCTGCTATGTAAAAGGTAAAGGTTGTATTTCTCTTACTGAAGGAATCACATGTGATAATGCTTATTGGGTTGAAGGACTAAGGCATAATCTACTAAGTGTTTCATAGCTAAACAAAATTGGTTTCAAGGTAGAATTCATGAATGGTAAGGCCAAGCTCTTGGATGGTAGAGGAAACCTAGTTGGAACTGGAAGGAAAACAAAAGATAATCTATTTTATCTTGATCTCAATGAAATTTCATGTTTTATTGAACAAGTAGAAGAAAGCTAGTTATGGCATAAAAGGTTGTGTCATGTGAACTTTGGCAACCCGATCAACATAAGTAAGAACATAAGAGTAAGAGGTATTCCCGTTCTGAAGAAACCTAAACTAGCAATATGCAAACAATGTCAAATTGGGAAGATGGGAAAAACAAGCTTCAAGAGAAAGAAATACAATACAGAAGAAGTCTTGGAATTGGTGCATACTGACTTATGTGGACCAATTGGAACAAAAAGTTACACTGGTGAGAAGTACTTCATTCTATTTGTTGATGATCATTCTAGAATGATGATTGTTATATTTCTCAAAGACAAATCAGAAGCCTTTCAGAAGTTCAAATGGTACCTAGCCAGAGTTGAAAAAGAAACAAGAAAGAAACTTAAATGCTTAAGATCTAATAGAGGAGGAGAGTTCATTTCTAATGAATTCAATGAGTTCTACAATGAAAGAGGAATCAAAAGATAGGTATCTACCCCAGGTACACCATAGTAGAATTATATAGCAAAAAGAAGGGACATATCCATTATAGATTATGCAAGAACCTTGATTATTGAGAAGGATGTTTCTACCAAATACTAGAAGGAATCCATTAGCACTATAATTCACACCTTGAACCGAGTTCAACTGAGGAAAGATACTAAGAAGAAAACTTTTGAATTAGGGTATGGCTATAAACCTAATGTTCATTATTTCAAAGTATTTGGAAGTAGATGCTACATCTTGAAGGAAACAAGAAATGAAAAATTTGATGTAAAAAGTGATGAAGGTATATTCCTAGGCTACTCCACCAAAAGAAAAGAATATAAATGTTTAAATATTAATACTCATAAATTCATAGAAAGTGTGCATGTAAAGGTTGATGAGTTTGCAGAGACAAATGAAAAACAAAGTAGTAAAGAGCCTAAAGACTAAAAAAACTTTTTGTATTATGAACCTGATACTATACCTAAGACACAGACAATGGTGCTTGGACAAAAGCATGTCAACCACTAAATTCATCTGCACAAACCTTGTTGCAACCTGTGTAACCAGTGATGCTAACTGAAGAAACCAAGTCACAAATAGAGGGAACCAAGTCTTAGACTGAAGAAACCAAGTCATAGATAGAGGCACCTGATTCATAGAAAGATACACCCGAGTCTCAGATAGTGGAACCTGAGTATCAGACATAAGAACATGACATAATATTTGAGCATGGTGAATATAGTGGAGAAAGCCCAGAATCAAAGAGGAAGGATCTTGTAATTTCTAAATATGTTAGAAGGCATCATGCACCTGAACAAATAATTAGATATAAGACAGAAGGTGTAATGAAAAGAAGCAAAATAAAAGGTACATGTTTACTTAGTGAAATTGAACCTAGAACTGTTAAAGATGCATTGAATGATGAGAACTAGATTGAGGCAATGAATGAAGAAATTGAGTAGATAGAAAATAAAAAAACCTGGACTCTTGTACCTAGACCAAAAGGAAAGAATGTGATTGGTACTAAGTGGGTTTTTAGAAACAAGATGAATGAGAAAGGTGAAGTTTCCAAAAATAAAGCCAGACTAGTATGTAAAGGATATACTCAAGAAGAGGGTATTGACTATGGAGAAACCTTTTCTCTTGTTGCAAGACTTGAAGGATTCAGAACTCTTCTGGCATATGCTGCACATAAAGGATTCAAGGTCTATCAAATGGATGTAAAATCTGTATTCTTGAATGGAATTATTGAAGAGGAAGTCTACATTGAGCAACTTGAAGGTTTTGTAGAACCTAAAAAAAGGAATATGGTTTTCAAACTGCACAAAGCATTGTATGGACTAAAGCAAGCTCCGAGAGCCTGGTATGAAAGACTACATGGTTACTTAATAAGTATTAGATTTTAGAGAACTAATGACAATAGTAGCTTGTACATCAAAGAAGGACCTCAGAACAGGATACTATTAGTAGAAATATTTGTTGATGACATATTGTTCACTAGATATGATAACTTATGCAGATCATTCTCAGAAGCTATGAGTAAGGAATTTGAGATGTTTATCTTTGGTGAAATCAAATTCTTTTTTGGCTTACAATTTTATCATATGAAGGATGGTATCTACATTACTCAGTCTAAGTACATAAAAGAGATGCTGAAGAAATTTGGGATGGAAGACTTTAGACTAGTTGGAACACCTATGCCTACTGGACATAAGCTATCTAAGAATGATGATTCAAAGGAGGTAAATTAGACTACATATAGATCCATGATTGGAAAAATCAATATGTTGTTCACACTAGACCTGATATTGCATTAGCAGTCGGTATTGTTGCAAGGTTTCAACTAATCCTAGAGAGAATAATTTGATGGCTATCAAAAGGATTCTAAGATATCTTAAGGGTACTGAAGATTATGGATTATGGTATAAGAAAGGAGGAAAATTTGATTTAAAGACTTTTACTAATGTTGATTGGGTAGGAAGTGTTGATGATAGAAAGAGCACAACTGGTGGAGCACTATTTCTTGGAAAGAGGTTAGTCTCTTGGACAAGCAAGAAACAGAACTGTGTTTCTCAATCTACAACATAAGTAGAATATGTTGGTGCAGTAGTGAATTGTTCAAACATCATATGGTTCAAACAATTGTTGTCAGGTATGAAGGTAGAAATCACAGAACCTATCGTTATCTATTGTGACAACACCAATTCTATTAACATTTCAAAGAACCATGTGATGCATACCAAGACTAAACATATTGTAATAAAATATCATTTCTTGAGGGAATTGGTTCAGAACAAAGAAGTAAGTTTGGAATATATGAATACTAAAGAACAAATTACAGACATATTCACAAAACCGCTACCTAAGGATGCATTTTTGTATCTTAGAGGAAATCTAGGGGTAATTCCCCTAACTTAGGCTCACTAAAACATAGTTTAGTGATGCATCAACTGAGCTACAGAACAGACTTAACATGTTGATGTAGATATTTAGAGATTATTGCTTATGAATCAGTACAGACATGTACATTACAATTTCATTGAATATGTCAATTGGTATCTTTGGCATTGGTTTTCAAAGAGGGAGATATTACTGTATGTCATAATTATTCATGAAAGATGGAGAGATTATTGATGGAGAGATTGATGACAGAGGGAGAACTTTATCAGAGATAGAGATTAATGCAAGAGGAAGAAATCGGTATTTCAGTGTTTGAGGGAGTTTTGGATGAGAATCAAAATGAAGCTAAAGACATTAATAAAATTGGATGAGAATCAAAATGAATCTAAGGACATTAATAATATTTTATTCTTATGTCCGGTTCTCTATAATTATTTGTATTATGACATGTTATGTTGCCATCAATACCAAAGAGGGAGATTGGTGATGACAATTATTCAATTGTGTATTATCAATGATGTTTACACAAGTATAGTGATGTTTACACAAATATATAATCCTATCCAAGCACAGTCAGTGTATGGCAAGCTCTCTCAGGCATTGAAGATGACCAAAGTGTTTTTTAGTTCTAAACGAGTTCACTCGTGCATTACAGTGTTGGTTGAGAATTGAAGGATTTCAGTATTGACTGAGCAAAATAGTTAGTATCATCTGACTAATAGTGGATTATATTTTATGGATAATTAGTTATATGCAACTGACAAACATGAGTTTTATTATTTATTTGGGAGGATATCAAGGTTGAATTGGCAAGGCTTAAAATATATATGTAAGGTCAAGTTTGGATTGAATTGTGTGAGATAATAGTGGTGATGTGGAATTTCATGTGAAGTGTGATATGAAGAGTGAAGGTGAAATCATATGTGATCCTAATTGAAGACATAATACTAAGGATTGAAATAGAATATCATATCAATGAGGATCAAGTACTTAATCTAAAATAGAGATCTAAATCAGAAAAGACAGTTGCTTATCAAAATAGGTCAATCCATTGTTACTCTCTAACAATTGTAACAGTGATTAAAATCTCTTAATAGAGTAGACTTAACAGTATTTTGTAAATCCTCTAATAAGGTGACATTTCTACATTGAAGTGTATGAAGACCTTTCACAAGGCCACTCCTTACAGGGTGATTAAATCCTCCAACCAAGTCACACCTAATAGTGTGTTATTGTAACCTTTAACAGGGTGGGCTCCTAACAGGGCTCACTTCAGAAGAGTGAAAAACATTGACTAGTTTCTATTGGTGGTTTTTCCCATATTGGGTTTCTACGTTAAATCTTGGTTTTATTTATGTACATTTCATTTGCTTTATGGTTTACGTTTCTGCAATTAATTACTAAAGATAATCACAGTTAATATCTTAAGATCGGATATGTTAATCGAGTGACAGTGAAATATCTATGTTAACCGAGCAACAATGACTATTTTTTTAAGACATCTAAGGGACTTGGATTTGTTTTTGTGGTAACTGATTCACCCCTCCCCTCTTAGTTACTCAACTCATTTCCAACAAGGGATTCATTCCCACAGCTACATGAGGAGGACACCATAATCACCAACATTCTGCAAAACTAGTATGGTCATGATTCAGCATCCATTAACTGTCTCAATCCTCATAACTTCTCCCTGCAAGATTTGTACCCTGATTGCATCGTACCTTCCTCTCCTACAACCGAGAACCTCTACCACCAACTACTTCCCCATGAGGTCCAGTGCCTCCATTAATAGATGCATCTATTGTAGATCTCACAAAGTAGTTGGAAGTTTCCCCTGACCATTTCCTACATATTAATAGCCAACTCATAGACCAATACTAGACATTAGTGACCACCCTACTAAAAAACCATGCTACAACCTTCGCCCGGGATTATTCTGACATGAGAAATTGTCAAAATAGAGTTACAAAAGTTTTTGAATGCTGGTTTTATCTACCCAATCTTTGACAACTAGTGGGTCTCACCTTTAGTTATTGTCCCAAAGAAAGAAGGAAAGTGGAGAGTATGTGTTGACTATAGAGAACTTAACAATGCCACCAAGAAGGACTATTTTCCCTTGCCCTTTATAAACCAAGTCCTAGATTCCCTCGCAGGAAAGCGTTATTTTTTTTCCTGGACGGATATAGTGGCTACAACTAGATCAAGATCCTTCCTGAAGATTAGGAGAAAAGAAAATTCACTTTCCCTTAGGGAACATTTGCTTACTATGTACTTCCTTTTGGCCTATGCAATGCCCCAGCCACATTCCAGCATGCATTTATAAGCATTTTTGTTGATATCTTCCATGATTTGCATGGCAATATACATGGACGACTTCACAACTTATGGGGAAACCTATGAGGAAGCATTGGTCAATTTGGGAAGAGTTCTTACCAGGTGTAGGGAGCATAATTTTTCCCTCAACAATGAGAAATCCTTCATGATGATGTAGAAAGGTGTGGTGTTAGGTCACTACATCTCTGCCAAGGGAATACAAGTGGATCAAATGAAGATTGAAGTCATCATGAACCTCCCTACTCCCATAAAGTACAAGGATATACGTAGCTTTCTGGGACATGTTGGTTACTACCGACAATTCATAAAGGATTTCAGCAAATTAGCAGGGCCCATGTACTCCCTTCTCACAAAGGATTCATAGTTTGTCTGGACAAACCCTTGTGAAGAATCCTTCCTGCAGCTAAAGAAAGTACTTACACAGGCACCAGTTCTCAAAGGACCTAATTGGGCATTACCATTCCATATCCACATAGATTCCTCTGACCATGCTGTGGGTGTTGTTCTTGGACAAAAAGATGGACTAGTAGAGCATGTCATCTACTTTATCAGTAAGAATATACATGGTGCAGAGTTGAAATGCATAGTAACTTAAAAAGAACTCCTTTTTGTAATTTATGCACTGAATAAATTTTGCCACTATATAACTGGTTACCCTATATTTGTGCATACTGATCATGCAACCATCAAGTATTTGGTAAAAAAGCTTGCTATTTTAGGCAAGCTTTCCAGATGGCTCCTATTGCTAGAAGAGTTTGACATCACAATAGTGGATAAATTGGGCAAAACCAATGTAGTGGCTGATTTCCTCTCTAGATTACAGAATGATGATGACCCACATTTCATAGATGATAACTTTCTAGATGACCACCTATTTTTTATTTCCACTCATACCCCCTGGTATATCGACATCACCAATTATTTGGTTACTCAAAAGGTACCATCACATTTTTTGTCATGCCCAAAAATTTCACGCCTAAAAACGCAACATTTTTTTTTTTTTTGAAAAGTAAAATTAAAGCCAAGAGGGTCTAAGGGGAATCATGACTATGTGTCAACCTCCCTCAACCCAAGGTCACCTTTAGAAGTAAAAGTTACACATGGTGTTATTTAATTACAGATTTCCCTTGAGTTAAATCTAGACTAACGTTCAAGGACATGTAAAATAAGGTTTTATGATTTTGCGCGTCACCCCCTATTTATTTAATAGAGTTTGATGATGTGGAGAGGAAGACTCCCTATGCTTAGTCTTCCAGGGACAATTGGAAAATAGGTAGGTTGATAGCTTAAATATTTTGTGTTTTAAAACACCCTAGGGCAAGGCACTTACGTAATATTATTTTTATAATGACCAGTATACTGGCCACATATATTGGCCACATAAAAATAACATTATAAGTCCCTAAGTTAAATTTATAAACTTAATTAGATTACCCCCCATAAAATTTTCTCAAATACATTATTTAATTATCGTTTAATTAATGTCTATATTAAAATTGGATTTCATAAATAATCTTATAACTTAAATGTTAAGGGTAGAAAAACTGGTCAAAAGATTAAAAATAATTAAGTGTCAAACTATAGTTTTCCAGAAGTACCATTAATAATTTACTTTCCTAATGTTAAAGAAAAATAAATTAATTTGATTTATAAACCCCAACATTACTATACTTGCTATAAATATATTTAACCACTTCAAATAATATTTCATCACATTTAACAAAAAAAAATTTATCCTTAAAATCATTTATTAAAAAGAAGCCCTAAAATAACAAGGGATTAATCCCTCTTATAAAAAGGTATCTTATAATTAAAGGAGAGGTTATATTTTAATAGTTCAAATTTATTTTTTTTCCATCTCATATGGAATCCCTAACCCTAATTCGAAATTAGGGTTAGGGTCCAAATAGAAAATAGCAAAACTCCTCTTTTCTGTTATATCTTCTTTATTCTCTCTCTCTATTCTCTCTCTTTATTTTTTTTTGTGCGGGTCTGTAAATCCCATGGAGGGAGGGAGAAATTCTATTGAATATATCTTATATATATATATATATATATTCCAATATATACATATACATACATTGCAATATATATATATATATATATAAAATTTTATTGCAGGTCGAAGGGTTTAACAATCCCCATGGCAGCAGACTATTTTACTAACAGTGGCGGTGGTTTAAAATGGTGGGGGGGGCGACCCATCTTGCTGGGCGGCTGAGCCCCAAAGCTGACATAGTCGGCGGCTTTGCCACCGCTGTGCCAGTCTATGGCAGCCATGACCACCACAGCCAACGGGGAGGGTTTCCCTTCCCCCGCGTGGCTCTCCTTAGAGAGGTCGCGGGGTGGGGTGGGCTTCGGCCCGCCCTGCCCTAATTTAATATTTTCTTTTTAAATTTTATAATTATTATTTTTTAAAAGTTTATTTATATATATATATATGCAGGTGTATATTTCTTTATTTATTTAAATATTATATATATGTGTGTGTGTGTGTATACTTTTTAAAAAAAAAGAAACAACAACATATATCAGCAGAAATAAATATGAATATATGTATATTTTTATTTTATAATGACATGTAATGTATATATATATATAGATATATATATTTATATATATCTATATATCACTCTATTTTTTTTTTTGTCAAAAACTAGCATTAATGAAATGCATGTATACATAGATATTTATTTTTTTTGAAAAGGAAAGGAGCTACAAATTTTTCGATATGTGTGTGTGTGTGTGTGTGTGTGTGTGTGATTTCACAAAACTAATCTTGCTGTTAACATTACTTGATTAAAAAGAAAAGAGGGAAAATAGATTTTATTGGAGAATTCATTTCATCTTTATGTAATTAAATAAACATAAACATATTCCATGATAGATTTTTAAATTGCTAAAGTATAGCCATGATTCAAGTAATAGATTTATGCATGATTCTATATTATTTTTGTTTACTCCTAATTTCTTCTTATTGCAGTAAATAACTTCCACATTACTAAAATAATTTGAAGATTAACTAACTAGTGGTCTTGCACAACTTTATTTTTGTAATAATAAGGAACTTGAAATAACAAGATTTATACAATGTCTATCTTAACATAGAAAGGAAATTATATTCAATCAAGAGCCAAATACAATACATGGTTTGCCATTACTAATGGTTTCTTTCAAATATGCTTTCAAGAAATACATAAATCAGCCACCTGGCTTTAAACAATACTCTAATCATCTTGCATATAGATAGACAAAAGATCATATTTTTTTTTTCACATGTACATAGTAAATAGGTCTCTTTCTCCCTAATTCATTTCAAAATTCAATATGGCTCCAACTTCAAATCTGCAAAACAACCAAGGGACACAAGAAATCATGGGTTGCTCTCCACCCAACCTAGGCCTCTTAAGAGGCCACCCCCGAGCTTGGGGAACCAAACAAAGGTGGGTAACAATCATGCAACAAACAACAATAAAAGTGAAACATGAAAAATTCACATTCTTAAGGCTTTCACAGTGGATCACTCAAAGATTCTATATGGGGTGAAGTGGACCAAGTACCCAAGGGAGAAGGCCAAACCTAAAACTTAAAATCCCAGCCCTCACATGGTTGCCCAAATACTTCCTTTCTCATTACCAACAAGAACAACATCATACCCTTATGACCCCCAAATGAAATAATAATAAGGGAGGCTTTATGGAGCCCATACTACATGTTTTTTCTCTCTCTTCCTTGAGGAGAGAATCTACACCAAGGGCTGTCAAAACTCCTCCATCCCCAAGGCTACTCTTCCCTCCCAAGGGTGAGTGAGCCTTGAAACTCCCATTAACAACATATACAAAGAAAATAAAATAAATGCATTGTAATAACATCAACATAACAATAACAACAAGATCATAGCTCTGATAAGCCATAAAACACAAGCAACATCCATTCTTTGAAAGATCAACATAAAACAAAAAGAGAGAGAGAGTTGCAACAAGTCCACCAACCTATAATCCAAGCTTAAGACAATATAGCTGTAGAAGAGATCCCTTTTAGCCTAATTCCTTCTTTCAAGATCACCAACTCTAGCTGTGTCTCTAAGTTAGAGAGTGGGTGTTCAAACTCTCCAACATGGAGAGTTCCCACTAAAAGGCCACTAGAAAGCTCATGGGGAGAAGGAAAGCCCTCTAATTGGTCACTCTTCCCTAAACTCTTACACCTTACTAAAAATAGATCCAAAAAGGGGAACTCCTAAAAGGTGAATAATGTCTTAGCACAAAGATGGAAGGGTGGTCTTACCAAGGTCAAGCCTAACAAGAGTTGATTTTCGTCCAACTTGGGAAACCAACTTTTTGGAAGGGTCACATGGTCAACTAGAGGCTATCCTAGGGTTAAAATGGCCCTTAACTATTGGTATAACAAGTGGGCTACCTAAAAATGACCCCAACACACCCCTAGACACTTTCTAACCCCTCCAAAGGTCCACTTTAAGAGTAATTTCAGAATCCCAATGAGATGACCACACCCCCATCTCCCAAACCAAAGTATGCATATGGGGATTCACTAATGTAATAACCTAGGTAGGTGGACAACCATTCCCAAGTTGACATGTCATGGCCTTAAGTACAAAACACAAGTGCCAAATGACACACACAACATTCACACATCACTAGGCCATGTCATATCCACTTAGGCAAAACTCGCAAAGAATTAAGGAATACATTTCAAAATCAGCCAAATACATTTACGAATTAAATTATGAAACACTGAGGTCTTGTCTTTCATTAGACGCAACCTTGGCTCAAACTGAGTTCACATATTCCTTTGTTTGGTTCCCCAAATAAAATACCATGGTCTCTTACCTGCACACTCAATTCAAATATCAGTAGTCCGAGGAGATAAATATACATCATAAGGAAATAATCAATATTCAGAACTTAAGGAAAACATCAACATACTAAGTTTATTACTGAAGATCACAAGAATACATTAATTTCATTTTAAGCATTTAACATAAGGTAAGATTCACATTGCATGATATCATAATTAAATATCCATTTCCAATATTTCCCAAATTCATCAATAACCCATAACATAATCATAATGTATTTCCAAATCAATTGTCTTAGAATAAATGTCCATAATAGAAAACATAATATAGTCCATAATGTGCATCATAAAGCATCATGTGTCCAAACATCCAAAAATCTCAATCCATGACATAAAGAATAAAATCTGTATGGTCCATAGTGCATCAAAATGTAAAGTATCATAAGCTAAATCTATCATAAGAAGAAAAATTGGAAAAATACAATGGGGTTCGGGTTGAGGCCTCACATCCTCCCCCCTAGGCTTGAACTTCCTCTTGGAGTTCATAAAAAATATGGGGATACTGAGCTCTCATCTGCATTGCATCCTCCCAAAAAGCTGTAACCTCATCATAGCAATCCCACTGAACCCTAACTTGGTCCAGCTCTCGGCTTCGTAGGCCCAGCGTCTGACATGCCAAAATGTGAATAGGCTCCAATGCTAGTTGTCTATCTAACTCCACCTATAAGGCATCCCAATCTATCACATGAGACTCATCATAAATATACTTTCTCAAAATAGAAACATGAAATACATCATGGATGCATGAGAGGCTAGGTGGCAGGGCTAGACAGTAAGCAACTAGTCCTATCCTCTCTAATATTTCCAATGGTCCCATAAATCAAGGTGCTATCTTAAAGCCCTTTCTGAAATGGATTGGACTCTTTTGAGGCCACACTCTCAGGAAGACCCTATCTCCGACCATGTAAACCCGATCTGTCCTCTTTGCATCAACATACTTCTTTTGTTGATCTTGCACCTCTAGGAGATGCTGCCTAATTAAGGCTACCTACTGCTCCATCTCTAGGACTAGCTGTGGTCCAATGGTAACTCTGTCCTCAATCCTATCCCAACTTAAAGGTGTCTTGCAAGGTCTATTGTACAATGCCTGATATGGTGGCATACCCAAAGATGAATGATGCCCATTATTATAGGAAAACTCTACTAAATGGAGATACTCTTCCCACTTGACCTGATGATCCATAACATACATATGAAGCATAAACTCGAGAACCTGATTTACTCTCTCAATCTGACCATTTGTCTCTAGGTGATAATTTGTGCTAAAGTTGAGCCTGGTGCCCAAAGTTGCCTGTATTTCTCTCCAAAAAGATGATGTGAAGAGAGAATCCCTATCATAAATGATCTTCTGAGGAATGCCATGCAGTCTGACTATATCTCTCAAGAAGACTTGTGCCACTGTTGGGGCTGTAAAGGTGGTACAGACAGGTGAGAAGTGGGAAACTTTGGTCAACTTGTCAACTATCACCAAGATAGCATCATGGCATCGAGATGACATAGGGAGACCAACAATAAAATCCATGGATATAACATCCCACTTCCACATAGGTACCTCATGAGGCTGAAGGAGCCCTCCAGGATGACCATGCTCAGCCTTAACCTTCTGGCATTCAAGACACCGGGCTACTAACTCTGCAATGTGTTGTCTCATTCCCGGCCAATGATAGAGCTATCTCAAATTAGCATGCATCTTCTTAACTCTAGGATGCGCTACATAAGGGGCCCCATGAGCCTCTAGCATGATGATATTATGAAAATCCCTAGAAGAAGGTACATAGATGTGTCCTCTATGATGTAGTAGTCCATCAAACTCCAAGGAATATTATGAAAATCTCCCCACAAGGGGTCTCTGAGATCAGATCAACTGACAAACCTCTATATACAATTCATCCTCCTACAAATGGTGTAGTATATAATCTCTCAAGTCTGTACCAGTGATCATGGATGATAACTCATGTCACCTCCTACTCAAGGCATCAACGACCACATTCTCTTTTCCTTTGATATAATGGACATCAAAGTCATACTCACATAAGAACTCCATCCACCTCCTCTGCCTAGCATTAAGGTTTGGCTGAGTGAATATATACTGCAAACTCTGATGGTCTGAATGAAGCTCAAATCAATGTCCCAAGAGGAAGTGTCACCATCTTACTAATGCATGCACTACTACCACAAGGTCAAGGTCATGGGTAGGGTAATTGAGCTCGTGAGTCTTAAGTTTCTTAGACTCATATGCTATAGCTTGCCCATCCTGCATAAGTACTGCCCCCAAACCATCCAAGGAAGCATCAGTGCAGATCACAAAGTCTATTGAAGGCTCTGGCACTGCTAAAATAGGTGTGCTGGTAAGTGCTTTCTTGAGTTCCTGAAAGGCCCTCTCAAAATTATCTATCCAATCAAACTTATTTCCCTTTCACTGAAGGGATGTAATAGGATGAGCCACTCTAGAGAGTCCCTAAACAAGCCACCTGTAGTATCCTGAAAGACCCATGAAACTTCTAACCTCAGTCACAGTAGTAGGTGCTGGCCAATTAATAATGGCATCAATCTTAGATGGGTCCACTGAGATCCCATCACCTAAAATAACATGGCCTAAATATCAGACCTCTATTCTGAAGAAGGCACATTTCTACAAACTGCCATACAACTAGTTATCCCTCAAGCACTGTAATACCTGTCTCAAATGCTCCTTGTGTTCCTTCTCATTACAAGAATATATCAGTATGTCATCAAGGAACACAACCAAAAATATATCAAGGAAAGTGCAGAATACCCCATTCATGAGGCTCATGAATACAGTAGGGGCATTCGTAAGACCAAAAGGCACAATAGTGAACTCATAATGTCTGTATCTAGTCTGAAAATCTATCTTGTGGATATCACTTTCCATGATTCTCAATAGATGGTACCCTGATTTAAGATCTATCTTAGAGAACACACAGGCACCCTGCAACTGATCGAACAAGTCATCAATCCTAGGTAGTGGATACTGATTCTTAATGGTTAACTTGTTTAACTACCAATAATCTATACACATTCTAAGAAACCCATCCTTATTTTTGACAAAGATAACTAGTGCACCCCAAGGAGAGACACTAGGTTGTATGTGTCCCTTCTCAAGGAGCTCCTCAAGCTGAATCTTGAGCTCATTAATCTCATTAGGAGACATTCTATATGGTTCTCTAGATACTGGTGTAGCACTTGGCACGAGGTCTATATGAAAATTGACTGCTCTATGGGGAGGCATACTGGGTAATTCTGAAGGAAACACGTCTATGAATTCCTATAACATGGGATGATCATCAAGAGAAGATTCCTTTTCTTCTTCTTCATCCCTATCACTGATTGTGATGGAAAATAACTGGTACCCTTTTCACATGCACCGCTTAAGCTACATAGCGGAAATCATATGAATGGATACTACCCTCTGAACCCCTAGGATTACTATAGAATTATCATTGTCATCTAAACATTCTACCTTCTTTTGCCGACAAACTAGCTTGGCCTTGTGTGCATAAAGCCAATCCATGCCAAGTACTATCCCATAGGATCCAAGAGGAGTGATACATAGATCTATAATGGTAGTCATAGCACCAATCTATATCTGGAAATCCTTAACTAAGGAAGTGATGGGTACTCTAGAACCTGAGGCTAACTCTACCTCCCAACTAACTTCTTGTCTAACTTCCACTAGCCCGCAACGCTCCATGACCAATGGAGAAACAAAAGAATTTGTAGCATCTGAATCAAATAGAATAGTAACTCTATTACCTCCAATCATACCTATAGTCTCAATCACAGTAGCCTAATGTTCTGCCTGGCGGTTGTCAACCGCTGTGAAAACTCAGTGGGATCTACCCATATCACCAACAGTGGGCTCTGATGCTGCGGTGGGCTGACCACCCCATTGAGGGAAATCCATGGCCAAGTGCCCCATGGAACCATAAGAGTAACATGGCCCTCGGGTCTAGAAAACTGTGAGCCCCTTGTCCTGCTAGAACCACTATAACCACCCCTAGACGACTGCTGAGTCCTAGATAGGGGTGCCGATGATGCCTGTGATTTCTGGTCCCTACTAGGAGTCTGTGACTACCACTGTTTAGGCTTGGGGCCTTGTTGCCCCTGAGGGGCCTTCTATCTCTGTCCCTGATAAGACTACTGCTGAGACAGAGGGGGTTTGTAGGACCCTAAGGAATGCCTGTTATTGTTCTGGTTGTTGTTATTCCTTTCTAGTGTGTTTTCTGATACCCTGAATTCTATGGTGTGGTATTTTGGTTCTGAGATCGATGTCGTGCATCCTGTCCCCTACCCTGAATCTCCTCAGCAATCAAGGCCTTTTTCATGGCCTCTCAAAGGTTCCTCGGTGCTTCCATGCTCACCGAACCTGATATAGATGCATTCAACCCTCTAAAAAAATGGTTGACCTTAATCTTCTCATCTCTCATATAGTCTACATAAGGTAGAAGTTTCAAGAACTTACACTCATACTATGTGACAGTGAGCCCTCTCTACTGAAGATCATGAAACTCATCAATCCATTGCTGCCTATAGTGCTCAGATAGGTATCGATCCCTGAATCTCTCTAAAAAGGTGCCCCAAGTGAGGGTGTACATAGCCAGATTACCCTTTAACTCTTTTTTCCTCCACTAAATAGCTGCTGATCCTCTCAAGAAGTGGATAGCAAAGCGTGCCTTCATATTTATCCCATAAGGGCGCAATCCAAAGCATCTGTCGAGGCTCAAAAGGAAGGCCTTAGCCTCACTCCCACTCATGGCTCCTGAAAAAGGTGGTGGGTTAAGGCGTATAAGCTCCCTGATGTGGTCCCCTGTGTCACGGGGTACCCTCTCAAAAGCTGAAACAACTGCCTCTGGAGGTGGTATGTGTACTGACTCACCCTCATGATCAGCGTAGTCCTCCACAACTCTAGGTGGGGGACTCCTACTGCACTTACGTGCTGCACCCCTGAGTCCTGCATGCTGATTATCTTGTGGTATCCTGTCCAAAATAATCCCGACCAAATTATGAAGGGCATTCAATACATCCTGGTTGGGGTTGGGGGGTTTCTTGGGAGGAGGCCTCTGCTCCTCACCATTACCCCCTATATTTTTCTCCAACTGAACTCGTGTCGAAGGGGCACGTTTACAGCCTTGTCCACAAGCGTGAGCTTTTCGCATTATTGGAGGCATCCTACACACATATGAGGGTGGTATAAGTTGAAAGAAGTATCTTATTATGAAAATAATATATTTAAAGTTGTTGCGATAATTTCTACTAAGTTTGATCTTTTTTTGAAAATGTTAATATAGATGTTTAAAGTTTTATGAAATATAGTGGGTTTAAGGTTCCAATGTTGAAACGTTGCTCTAATACCAAGTGTCATGCCCAAAAATTTCGAGCCCAAAAACACAACTTTTTTTTTTTTTTTTGAAAATTAAAATTAAAGCCAAAAGGGTCTAAGGGGAATCATGACTATGTGTCAACCTCCCTCAACCCAAGGTCACCTTCGGAAGTAAAATTTACACATGGTGTTATTTAATTACAAATTTTCCTAGAGTTAAACCTAGACTAATGTTCAAGGACATGTAAAATAAGGTTCTATGATTTTGTGCATCACCCCCTATTTATTTAATAGAGTTTGATGATGTGGAGAGGAAGAATCCCTATGCTTAGTTTTCCAGGGACAATGAGAAAATAGGTAGGTTGATAGCTTAAAGATTTTGTGTTTTAAAACACCCTAGGGCAAGGCACTTACGTAATATTATTTTTATAATGACCAGTATACTGGCCACATATATTGGCCTCATAAAAATAACATTATAAGTCCCTAAGTTAAATTTATAAACTTAATTAGATTCCCCCCATAAAAATTTTCTAAATACATTATTTAACTATCATTTAATTAATGTCTATATTAAAATTGGATTTCGTAAATAATCTTATAACTTAAATGTTAAGGGTAGAAAAATTGGTCAAAAGATTAAAAATAATTAAGTGTCGAACTATAGTTTTCTAGAAGTACCATTAATAATTTATTTTCCTAATGTTAAAGAGAAATAAATTAATTTGATTTATAAAACCCAACATTACTATACTTGCTATAAATATATTTAACCACTTCAAATAATATTTCATCTCATTTAACAAAAAAAAGTTTATCCTTACAATCATTTATTAAAAAGAAGCCCTAAAATAACAAGGGATTAATCCCTCTTATAAAAAGGTATCTTATAATTAAAGGAGAGGTTATATTTTAATAGTTCAAATTTTCTTTTTTTTCCCTCTCATATGGAATCCCTAACCCTAATTCAAAATTAGGGTTAGGGTCCAAATAGAAAATAACAAAACCCCTCTTTTCTTTTATCTCTTCTTTATTCTCTCTCTCTCTATTATCTCTCTTTATTTTTTTTTGTCGAGGTCTGTAAATCCCAT
>MU227620.1:1508766-1536688 GCA_018584345.1 Thuja plicata | reverse complement strand
TTCTTTTTTATTACAGGTCGAAGGGTTTAACAGTCCCCATGGCGGCGGACTGTTTTACTAACAGTGGCAGCGGATCTATCATTTTTTGCAGTGGGGCGGTAGTTTAAAATGGCGGGGGAGGCCCGACCCATCTTGCTGGGCGGCCGAGCCCCATAGCCAACATAGTAGGTGGCTCTACCGCCGCTGTGCCGGTCTGTGGCGGCCGCAGCCACCACAGCCAGTGGGGAGGGTTTCCCTTCCCCCGCGTGGCTCTCCTTAGAGAGGCTGCAGGGTGGGGTGGGCTTCGGCCTGCCCTGCCCTAATTTAAATTTTAAAAAAAAAATTTATTATTACTTTTTTAAAAGTTTAAAAATATATTATATATATATGTGTGTGTGTGTGTGTGTGTGTGTGTATACTTTTTTTTAAAAAGAAACAACATATATCAGCATAAATAAATATGAATATATGTATATTTTTGTTTTATAATGACATGTAATGTATATATATATGTATATATATATATATGTATGTATGTATATATCACTCTATTTTTTTTTTTGTCAAAAATCAGCATTAATGAAATGCATGTATACATAGATATTTTTTTTTTTCAAAAGGAAAGGAGCTACAGATTTTTTGATATATATTCATGTGTATATGTGTGTGTGTGTGTGTGTGTGTGTGTGTGTGTGTGATTTCACAAAACTAATCTTGTTGTTAACATTACTTGATTAAAAAGAAAAGAGGGAAAACAAATTTTATTGGAGAATTCATTTCATCTTTATGTAATTAAATAAACATAAACATATTCCATGACAGATTTTTAAATTGCTAAAGTATAGCCATGATTCAAGTAATAGATTTATGCATGATTTTATTTTATTTTTTTTACTCCTAATTTCTTCTTATTGCAGCAAATAACTTCCACATTACTAAAATAATTTGAAGATTAACTAACTAGTGGTCTTGCATAACTTCATTTTTGTAATAATAAGGAACTTGAAATAACAAGATTTATACAATGTCTATCTTAACATAGAAAGTAAATTATATTCAATCAAGAGACAAATACAATACATGGTTTGTCATTACTAATGGTTTCTTTCAAATATGCTTTCAAGAAATACATAAATCAGCCACCTGGCTTTAAACAATACTCTAATCATCTTGCATATAGATAGACAAAAGATCATATTTTTTTTTCACATGTACATAGTAAATAGGTTTCTTTCTCCCTAATTCATTTCAAACTTCAATATGGCTCCAACTTCAAATATGCAAAACAACCAAGGGACACAAGAAACCATGGGCTTCTCTCCACCCAACCTAGGCCTCTTAAGAGGCCACCCCCGAGCTTGGAGAACCAAATAAAGGTGGGTAACAATCATGAAACAAACAAAAAAAAAAGTGAAACATGAACAACTCACATAAAACTCTCATTCCCAAGTCTTTCACAATGGATTATGCAAAGATCCTATATGGGGTGAAGTGGACCAAGTACCCAAGGGAGAAGGCCAAACCCAAAACTTAAAATCTCAGCCCTCACATGGCTGCCCAAATACTTCCTTTATCATTACCAACAAGAACAACATCATACCCTTATGACCCCCAAATGAAATAACAATAAGGGAGGCTTCATGGATCCCATACTCCATGCTTTTTCCCTCTCCTCCTTGAGGAGAGACTCTACACCAAGGGCTGTCAAAACTCCTCCACCCCCAAGGCTACTCTTCCCTCCCAAGGGTGAGTGAGGCTTGAAACTCCAATTAACAACATATACAAATAAAACAAAATAAATGCATAGAAATAACATCAACATAACAATAACAACAAGATCATAGCTCCAATAAGCCATAAAACACAAGCAACATCCATCCTTTGCAAGATCAACATAAAACAATGAGAGAGAGAGAGAGAGTTGCAACAAGTCCACCAACCTAAAATCTAATTTTAAGGCAAGATAGTTATAGAAGAGCTCCCTTTTAGCCTAATTCCTTCTTCCAAGATCACCAACTCTAGCTGTGTCTCTAAGTTAGAGAGTGGGTGTTCAAACTCTCCAACATGGAGAGTTCCCACTAAAAGGCCACTAGAAATCTCATGGGGAGAAGGAAAGCCCTCTAATTGGTCCCTCTTCCCTAAACTCTTACACCTTACTAAAAATAGATCCAAAAAGGAGAACTCCTAAAATGTGAATAATATCTTAGCACAAAGATGGAAGGGTGGTCTTACCAAGGTCAAGCCTCACAAGAGTTGATTTTCGTACAACTTGGGAAACCAACTTTTTGGAAGGGTCACATGGTCAACCAGAGGCTATCCTAGGGTTAAAATGGCCCTTAACTATTGGTATAACAAGTGGGCTACCTAAAAATGACCCCAACACACCCCTAGACACTTTCTAACCCCTCCAAAAGTCCACTTTAAGAGTAATTTCGAAATCCCAATGAGATGACCACACCCCCATCTCCCAAACCAAGGTATGCCTATGGGGATTCACTAATGTACTAATCTAGGTAGGTGGACAACCATTCCCAAGTTGACATGTCATGACCTTAAGTACAAAACACAAGTGTCAAATGACACACACAACATTCACACATCACTAGGCCATGTCATATCCACTTAGGCAAAACTCACAAAGAATTAAGGAATACATTTAAGGACTACATTTCCAAAATCAACCAAATACATTTACGAATTAAATTATGAAACAACGAGGTCTTGTCTTTCATTAGATGCAACCTTGGCTCAAACTGAGTTCACATATTCCTTTGTTTGGTTCCCCAGATAAAATACCATGGTCTCTTACCTACACACTCAATTCAAATATCAGTAGGTCCGAGGAGATAAATATACATCATAAGGAAATAAGCAATATTCAGAACTTAAGGAAAACATCAACATACTAAGTTTATTACTAAAGATCACAAGAATACATTAATTTCATTTTAAGCATTTAACATAAGGTAAGATTCACATTGCATGATATCAGAATTAAATATCCATTTCCAATATTTTCCAAATTCATCAATAACCCATAACATAATCATAATGTATTTCCAAATCAATTGTCTCAGAATAAATGTCCATAATAGAAAACATAATATAGTCCATAATGTGCATCATAAAGCAACATGTATCCAAACATCCAAAAAGACCAATCCATGACATAAAGCATAAAATTCGTAAGGTCCATAGTGCATCAAAATGTAAAGTATCATAAGCTAAATCTATCATAAGCAGAAAAAATAGAAAACTATGATGGGGTTTAGGGTGAGGCCTCACATTTTTCTTCTAAGGAAAAGAGGCTATTAATTGAAAATACTTTCAACTTTTCTTGGTTGGCCAACTGTCTCTTCTACACTGGACCTGATCAGATCCTGAGAAGGTGTATTTGTGAGGATGAAACCTATGATATACTCCATGCCTGCCATGTTGAACCTTGTGGTAGCCATTTTGCAGCCAAACGTACAACCATGAAGATACTTAATATTGGTTATTACTAGCCCACTCTCTACAAAGATGCAGCCAATTACACCCACAAGTGTGATAGATGTTAGTGTATGGGCCACATCACCAAATCAAATTAAATGCCTATGTTTCCATAGGTAATTGTCACTCCATTTGATAAATAGGGAATAGATTTTGTGGGACCAATTCATCCCCCATCAAATGACAACTCTTACATTCTTGTTTGTACTGACTATGTTACTAAATGGGTGGAAGTTTGGGCTATAAAGCATGCAAGGGATAACTAGGTTTCACAGTTTTTATATGAGGAAATATTTACCAGATATGGTGTTCCACAGGAACTAGTCACAAAACAGGGAGCTCAGTTCACTTCAAATCTGATCACTACACTTATGGAGGAATACAACATTTTCCACAAGAAGTCTAGTCCATAGCATCCCTAGGTGAATGGTCAAGCCAAGATCACCAACAGGGAAATTGAGGTCATCCTCACTAAGACAGTTTAAGTACATAAAACAAACTAGAGTAGTTGATTACATGAAGATGTGTGGGCCTACTATACCACATAGAAAACCCCTACTAGATTTACACCTTTTGAGTTGGTGTATGGAAAGACTATTGTAATTCCCATCGAGTTTGAGCATAAAACTTTACACACAACATTACAACTCAACTTAAATCTTCCTATAGCTTAGCAAGAGAGGCTCCTACAGCTTAATCATCTAGATGAGATCCGCAAGGTGGCTTTACAAAACACAGAGTTGATACAGCTTCAATAGAAAAAATGGCATGATTCACACATACAAAATAAATGGTTTTTTCCTGGTGACTGGGCACTTATATATGACTCCCATTTTCAAGAGAGTCAAGGTAATCTTACAACTCATTAGCTTAGCCCTTATGAGGTTGAGAAAGTTTTTTCTAATGGTGTAGTCCAATTGTCTACAATTGACCCTATCTGCTTCAAGTTATTGGTCAATGGTCACAAACTCCGTCTGTACCATAAACCCACCACTAAAGAAGAGTTCCTACATCAATTTGAAGACACTCCTGCAGCCGATGGACCTCCTCCTACTAAAGACACTCTAGCAGCCGATGGGACTCCTCCTGCTGAAGACACTCTTGCAATCGATGGACCTCCTCCAGCTGAAGACACTCTGGCAGCCAATGAATCTCCTCTAGCTGAAGACATTCCTACAGCCGATGAACCTCCTCCAGCTGATGAAACTCCTGCAGCCAATTGGGGAAAATTTTCACTCTGGTCATCTCTTTAACTTCACTGCACAACAGTCATAATAAAATTTTTGTTTCCCATGAAAATCTCTCTCTCTACAATAAATTCACCATCACATCACATCCCATCAATCTTTTCTTCCATTTTCACTTATGCATCCCATCATTATTATGCCACTCATTACTTTTCACTTTGCACACGTCATCTGATCTTTCTAGATTTAGAAATTTATTCATGATTACTCTCTATGTATGCCTTCATTTATTGTTTGCAACATTTTTTATTCATTAGATGTTACTATACATTACATTGTACTTAATATTATTTCTTCATCTGAGTGTTGATGTACTTCCTAACCACACATGTGAGGATACTTGTCATATTTTTTGTAGAGGGGAGTTTGTTAACTCATTAACTTGTGTTTTTCCATGATAACCCTTGCATAATAAGTACTGCACAGTCATTTTGCAATTAATTGATGTGACAACCCCAAATAATATTAATGCAAAATTGTCTACTGAGTTTTTAATTTTCAAACCCAACTCATATTCCCAGCTTTGGTTTTTCAAACTTCTCCTCTGCTATAATCCCCAGAACCCTACACCAAGCATTTATCTAACATTATTCAGTCTTAAACTTAGGAAGAATATAGGGAAACAGAAGAGGATGTAATTGTTATTAAGGATACAAAGAGCACAATTTTGAAAAAGTCATTTTCAGTTGCAGAGGAAGTTTCAAGTGATTTGGAGTTTTTGGGGTGTAGAGTTTTTTAGTAACAATTGGAGGACCACCAAAATGCCATGAGCCAGGGGATCACTCATCTTTATTGTAGGATCAAGAAAGTGTCCAAGTCTTTAACCACATGGGCTGGCTTACTTATTTTGTTAGGCTATGTGGTTAGGACAAGGCTATAATAGTGGAATTCTTGCGCACTTACATCAATGGAGTTGCTTATGCAAAGGGATTAAGAGTGGAAGCTTCATAAGCATGAATTGCAAGGGTTTCAAGACTTATTACTACAGGTGAAGTTTTTCTACATGAACATGATGCATGAGCAGCCATGGCATAATTATCCTTTCCCACACATGATGCATTGGAAACTAGTAAGTAGGGGGCAAAGAGAACATCTCTTCCAGAAGATTACTCCCGACTAGTTGTCCATGTGATAAGGTACATTACTTGTGAAGGGAAATTTTCCTACTTTCATGCTATGCATTTTAAAATTTTGAGTCATTTATGGCATGATCGCCTTGTCAATGTACCCAATTTCCTGTATTCTTTGTTACAACTAAGCTCAGAAGAAGTTAGAAAGGGGAAATTGAACACAGTTACTTACCACGGGTTGATAAAACTTCTGGTAGAGAGGTCTTTATGGGATAATTCTTCTATTACATGGGATGAATTTATCATCGCACCCCATGTATAGCTACGAGATGAAGGGCCACAACATGGATTACAAGAAGCATAAGAAAATGCTCCTAAGGAAGATGCACCTGATGAGGTCAAAACCATTATTCTGGATCCCATGCATGAAATTTTATCTTCTTCAAAGACTGAAATAAAGAAAAACACTTCGGGTAAACCAAACCCTAGCCTAGGGAGTGGTCAAATTGAGGTTTCTTTGGATTTGCAAACCCCACAAAGTGCCTAGAGGAAGGAAAAGGGAAAGGAAAAGATAGCTATGGATGTTGAGGAGAAAACTCATGTTTTATTAGAAAACCCTATTTCTCCTGCATCCATGCCGATGAAGAAACAACAGACATCACAAAAGAACTCTACTGTGTCCATAGAAATTTCTCCATAGAAAAGTAGTCATTTGAAGATAGCTGCAGATGCTGAGGAGAAAACTCATGTTTTATTAGAAAACCCTATTTCTCCTGCATCCATGCCGATGAAGAAACAACAAACATCACAAAAGCACTTTGTTGCGTCTATGGAAATTCCTCCATGAAAAAGTAGTCATTTGAAGACACCAAAGGCAGACAAAATAGACTAACCTGTGATGACTGGGTCATCTCCTACAGATCCAATTAAAGAATCTTTAAAAGAAAAATCACAAGCAGGAATCCCATGTAGAGAATGTCCGAACATCATGGAAATAGATCCTGTAGTAGAGGAAAGGGACACAAAAATAGATAATTTGGAAAAAAAATGCATGGAAGTGGAATACGCTAAACTATAGATATGCCTTCCTCTTAGTAGGAATTCGATCAAGGGAAATATGCCCTAGTTCCAACCCCAGAAGAATTACCCATTGATGGGTCAGACATACAGTCACAACAGTAGAACAAGTCACTACAACTACTCCAGTTCAAAAGAGTTAGGTAACACTACACTCCCTTTCCATTTACTATTTTAATTAAATGCAATATGAAAAGTCAATGTGGGAGCTAGAAAAGGATATATTAAAAAGAGAATTGTGCAGGGAAACAGAAAGAGGTGAAATTGCTATAGATAAAATTAGATTCAGTTACACATCTAATTCCACAATTGATAGAATGCAGACCACCTCCTAGGGTCTATTCTTTGTGCTTGAAACAAAAATTTCTCATGTATAAATTAATGAGGGTCCTTTGGGATCTACACACAAGCATAGATTCGCCACATGAGTTTGTGGCTGCATATGATCAGTCCCCAGACTATGTTCAAAATTTTTTGTGTGAACTTTACTTGCATAATTATGTTATTCCCTCTAATACTGATTGGAATCCTTTGCTATTTTTTGGATATGTCCACCTATCCTCTTTACTTTCTTGGTCTAATAATGAGATCAGCTATGGGGAAAAATTAAGAAAATACATGAGAGTTGAACAAACTATCACACTACTCTTATGACCAGAGAGTGGTAATCCCCATAGGATATATTGTGATTGGATAGAAATAGTATATGGGATGAAAGACTCTACCCACCGGAAAATGATACTGAATGATAAGGAAGAGGTATTTGCATCATTTGAGTAGCTCTCTTTATCAAATGGAATAGGGAAGTGGAAGGTTTGAGACAAATATGGGAAAGATTACCATTGGGATTAAAGAAGGTTGAACCTCATAGCCTTATCAACTTAAGAGTTGTTGTACAGAGAGTTCAATGGTGAGTACGCTTGGGCAGGCAACCTTGTCCTAAAAAACCAATTGTTGGAAATTATATAAGTAATTGAGAGGGGAGGGGTGAATCAATTACTCCAAAACAATTCCTTTGTCCCTTATATGTCTAAATACTTTAACACTGTTACTCGATTAATTGAGATATTCTTCTATAACTTGGGTGTCAAAGCAATATTTATAATATCCAATGCAATTATACTTTAGAGATTAAGTGCAGAAACATAAAGCATAAAAAAATAACATATACACAGGTGGCACCAAGATTTAATGTGGAAACCCAATATGGGAAAAACCACCAATATAACTAGTTACTATTTTTCACTCTTCTAAAGTGAGCCTTGTTAGGAGCCAACCTTGTTAAAGGTTACAATAACGCACTGTTAGGTGTGACCTTGTTAAAGGATTTAATCACCCTATGAGGAGTGGCCTTTTTAGAGGTCTACAACACTTTAACATAGAAATTCTACCTTGTGAGAGGATTTAAAAAGACTATTAAGTCTACTATGTTAAGAGATTTCAGATGACTGCTACAATTATTAGAAAGTAACAATGAATTGACCTATATGTGTAAGCAATTATCTTTGTTGATTCAGATCTTTGTTTTGATTATAACTGGATCCTTGTTAATCAGATGTTATATTGCATCTTTGAGTGACTTGTACTAAATCAGAATCCTATTTGATTTTTCCTTCACTCTTCATATCACAGAATTCCACACTTCTACCTTTTTCTCTTTCTTACACTTCTACTTTCAATCAAAACTTGACCTTTCATTTATATGGTAAGCCTTGTCAAGTCATCTTGAATACACTTTTAAATAATAAGACACAATTGATTCGGCCTCATACAACCAATTAATTATAGAATATAAATCATTGTTAGTCGGTTTCCACTGAATGCCCGACCATGAATAAAATTCCCGAGTGACTCAGTCAACACTGAACTTCTTCAGTGCTCGACTGAACTCAATCAATACTAAAATAACTCATTCTATTCACCAACTGTGCTCGGTCTGAATGTGAAAATTTGTGTAACATCACTAAATAGGCGTATATACATTTGTAACATCAATAACAATACACAATTGAATAATTTTCTTCAACAATCTCCCTCTTTGGCATTGATGGCAACACAACATGTCACAATACAAAGAATTGTAAAGAAAAAACAAATTTTCATTAATGTCCCATAACCCAATCTTGTGGGTATCATCCCCACCTCAGTTTTACTTTCTTTTGGAAGGTTTCTGGGTAACCAAATATTTTTTTATGTGTTCTGTATGATTCTTTACTTTCAAGTTATATGCATGCAAAAAAATAAGAAAATCTAATTATGGATTAAAAGGATTAAGTTTTATTGGTTCCTGATTCAGGTCCCCCCACCTCTCTCAGCCATTGGGGCCATCATATAATTCCAACAATTAGTATCAAATATGTGGTTATCTTATCAAAAGTTTAACAGCTTGAGAAAAGATCAAAGGATATGGAAACATACAGACTGGAGAAAGCCATTGAGAATGAAAAGATAGATCTTAAAGTGGCCATGGATCAGATCATAAAACTTAAGGGGTAGCTCTCTCTTTCCCTAAAGAGAAGAAAAGAATTAGCAGCGTAGATGAATGAAAGGAACTATATAAAAGAAAGAATTGAAGAATTTTGCAAAGATAGAAGCTCAGAAGAAGCTGATGCAACCATTGAATACTTTCTTGCAAAGAATCTCAATTTACATGAAGAAGTCAGAAAGTTGAAAAGAGAACAGGAAGTTCAATCAATCAGAATGTGTGAAGTCATGGAACTAAAGAACAAAGTAGAAGATGACAGAAATATAGCACAAGAAGATAAAATACTGTTGAGTACAAGATTAGAAGAAAAATAAAAAGAAATCCAAAAACATCACTTCAGCAAGCTGATTTGGTAAGTCAACTCAACAATACAACACAAGAAGTTGTCAATCTAAGGACAAAAAATGAAAGGCTACAGAATGATCTCAATACTGAAAAGAAAACAAATGAAAGTATGGTGAATTCAAAAATTAGCATGGATCAGGAAACATAACTCAGGCATCATGGATAGACTGGATTATGATATATTGAACAAGGTGAATCCTCACAAAAAGGAGCTCAAAGGAACACCAAACCTAAATGCAATCACTATGGTAAGAAAGGGCATACATCCAATAAATGTTGGAGCAATAGAATGTCAAAATTTAATGGCAAATGATATAGTTGCAACAAACATGGACATAGAGAAAATGAATGCAAAGAGAAACCTAAGTTTGAAGGGAAATGCTACAAATGCAACAAACAAGGTCATAAATCTTCCGAGTGCAAAACTATGAATTGGAATCCTACTGAACAATTAGCCAAGGAAATCTTTGGTTGGAATTACAAAACTTGGTATAGAAGTTTTCACTATGGTGAATATGGACACATTGGTGCAAATTGTGTGAAGACTCACTTCAGAAAGAGAGATCCTACTAAGAGATGTTATGTGTGTAAGAAACTCAGTCATTTGAGCAAGAACTGTATGAACAGATAAAAAGTTGATAATGGTTTTGAGAATGGTAAAGACAAAATCTTGGAAATTAGAACTCAGATGACAAAGAAATGGGTAAGGAAATCCTCAGATAATTTAGATCAAAGAAATGAAGGATCTAATGACACCCTAAACAGTGATATGGGTGGATCTATCATTACAGAATAGGAAAGTAAGGAGATGACTGGAACTGTACAAAACAAGCCATCCTACATCAATTCCAGGTAAGAAATACAATCCATATCTTTATATTGATGCATGAGGACATATTTTAGTTCAACCTGAGTTAGAATGTTAGTTACACCCGAGTCACTCTAGCTCACCCGAGCTGAGTCAGGCAATATTGATAACTGGAAAGTTAGTTTCACCTGAGCTTCCAAGTGAATCTTGGAGAAACACCTGAGTCACGCCAGCTACTATGTACAGAGCATTTAATGCAATACTCTAACAGTTGAAAATATATTATAAATGAAGGATTGTGAAGAGTATTGTTTACAAATATTTCAGTTTACAAGTCAATTCAGAGCCCTTAGCAATTCAGTGCAAATTCGTGATTGAAAGTGGGTTTAATTATTTCATCCGAGAAATATGGAATCCACTTATAGCAACAAGGTGAAGAAAGATTTGGAGATGATAGTAAGGAATACAATTTGTGATCCTCCCATGTTCAAGCTTCATCTAGTAGTTACAGAGGAGATAGCCCCAATGGGATCTCATTCCCTAATCCCTCTGAGAGTGTTACTGGTTAATGAAATTCACAACTTCTATCACTGCAATATACAGGAGCTTACAACCAGTGAGATGAATCAAACATATGAGAATTTATGTACCGATGGGAAACTGAAGCCCAAGCATAAGCACCTTGAAACCAAGGGTTTGACACATATTATGCATATGTCAAGGGCCTTCTAGAAAAAATGGATAAGATATGTTCTTATTCATGTTCACGACATGCAACTATGGTTGGATCATCCTGTGAAGATCACTAAGCAGATAATTCACCACGTTACTGGGTTCCCTATGCTAGACAAGACAAAAGATACCAAAACACTAAACAGGGATGATCTAGCTGAGTTAACTCTTTCCGAGTGGGATGGAAGAGGCATGAGACTCAACAGAGTAATAGATATGGAGATGAATTTTGGCATTCATGTGATAGCACACAAGATATACAACTCAAGCAGACCCAACAGTGTTGCATGTGAAGTTGTTGACCTAGCTTACAAATTAGTCAAGAAGAATCTGGTATTCGACCTAGAAGAATTGCAACTCACTCAGTTGAGAAATAATATGGAGAGCATCTGAGTATCAAAAACCAACTCATGTAAGTTTGGTTCTCTTCTAATTTTCATACTATTTTATGTTGAGAATTTCTTTCCCTCCAAAGGAACAATAGCATGGAAAAAGGATAGACCAATCATCCATCAAATTAATGATTTCATAGCTGAGATGGGAGATAATTTTGATAGCATTATGGATGGATACTTTGAAAGTTTCAAACAAAATATGCAGAGTAGATATAGAATTCCCAAACAACTAGTTGAAAATTACAAAGAAGAATTTTTTTTCTAGTTGATTGTGATCAAGTGTATATACAAGAAGTAAAGCCTAGGGTTGCATGGGTACAACCCCTACCATATGAAGTTAATAATGAGGACACTAAAGATATCATAGAGGCTCTTGTGAATGAACCTGTCAATCCAAAGGAACCTTACTTTGGAACCTATGAGGAAAAAAAGAGAAGGATATCTTTGGAAATTGAAATTCCTGAGATATTGAAGAGAGGAAGAAAGAGACTTGATACATTCAAGAAGAAGTATGGAAAGACCTCTGACTCTCCTACAATCTCCGAGTGAAAAGAGGACACAGTTAAAATAGAGGAGATAGAGGAAATTGAATCTGACAAGGAAGAAACTGATGTTAATCCTCCATAGAAGAAGAGGAAGACAACACCTAGACAAAAAAAGGAGAAAAGACACTACTCTTGTTGTCACCATGAAAAGATCAAGGAGAAAACTTATACTAAGTGATGAAGAGGATGATGATGAAGAAGATACTGTGGTCTTCACTAAACCCACACCCACACTTGATCAGAAGATCAAAGACCTTAAATAAGGAAGAGCCATGAGTTCTTTGAAGTCACTGAAGTATGCTTCTAGGACAGAAGAAGAAAAGAAGAAAATTGAGCAAGCAATGGTGGAGGAGATAGAAAAGTGGAAATATGACCCTTCTGAGTTGAAGAGTTATATGACTGAAGAATTATTTAAGGCAGTATCTATTCCCTGGAAGAATGTAATACAAATTGAAAGAGATATAAGGGAAGAGAAATTGAAGCAGTTCATGCCTGCAATGAAAGGCAAAGAAGTAAAAGAGGCCTTGAGAAAATATGAGAATAATCACACCCCCAGATTCAGGGCATTTCAAATATTGAACAAGAATAAAAAAGAAGTAGCTCAGCGTGCCACATTAGTGTGGAAATCAATATTTGAGATAGAAGAAAGCAATGTGAAGGAAGAAGTACTGAGTATAGACCCTCCATCAATGGGAAATGATGATACTCTACTCGAGGTACTGACTATTGAAGAGTCCAACGTAGAGAAGATTGCAATTGAGGTAATGGAATCACTACCCCAATCTCCCATACACAGTATAGTAGCTCCAAGCAAATACAAGGTTGCCGAATCTACATCTGAACAGACAAAGACTGAGCAACAGGCTCCTCTTACTACTGAGACATGCACACCCGAGTCGCAGAAAGGTGTAGACACCCAAAATTGACCAGGTGTCTTAGTATCAGCAAATCTCATCAAAATGCTTAAAATACTTCAAAATGGATCAAAATCAAATTAAATGGACATTTATCAATCAAATTGGATTAAATCAAATAAAACCAAAGGATTAATTAATCATGAAATCAAATAATTAGATATAAGCCTAAAAGGGGTCAATCAAATTATATAATTGATTTTAATTAGTTAATTGTATAGTTTTAAATCAAAAATCAAATTGAACCTATTCACCCTTACATGGCTAATTTAATTAATTGATTGAATTAAATAAATCCTAATTTATTTCAACATAATTTGATCAACCAATGAGAATTGAGAACACACCTGCACATGGATCACTCCAATTTTACATCTCAACCTCTCATTTACCCTTTGAAATCTCATCCACTCATTTTGTCCCACCCTTTGAGGACAACATTTAAATGGTCCCCTTATTTGAAATCATTTGAGAAATCAAACTCAACCAAGGATTAACCCATGATCAATTGACTCTACCCCCTACCCTTGAGTTTTTACTATAAATATAAGACATTTTCAAGCATAAGCATATCCTAGAAAATTTGAATACATAACATCCTCATTATAGGAAATTTTATAGCAATTTGAGCAATAGTGAGAGAAAATTGAGAGATTTTATCATTTATCATGAGCATTTGAGTTCATCTTTGAGACCTTTTGAGAGAATTAAGAGCTAGATTAGGCATTTATCATCAATTTCTCATTCTATGATGGTCACTAGTGGAGATTAAGGCTGAGAGCTCTACTTGCAAAGCCTAGTTAGAGAACCATGGAATGTTATGGATGTTAAATTCAATTATTTAGATTAAATTGCTTGTTTCTTTCCATAGAATTGTGCTTGATTATCCTAATTTCATGAAGGTGTATTAACTCACACAAATGGTGCCCACCGTGGGGCTTTAGGCCTCATTTTATCAAATTTTTGTGTGTTTTTGGCTTCATTTTGTATCTATTTTGCAGAAAATAGGTGAAATGACACGTGCGAGCAATTTGATGACACCTGTGAGAAGTTAAATGATGCATGCAACTTTCACTCTATTTATGTCTTCTTTTTTGTGTCGTGTATCAGACAAAGTGTGACGCGTAAGTAGTAAAGCATCGCCTACAAGCTGCAAAGCACCGCCTGTGAACAGTCAATAGACACGTGTGATCTATTCTGTGATGCAATTTAAAGATTTTGTGACACCTACAAAGTTTACTTTACCACCTGTGCATTTTTAAATGTCACGTATTAAAGTTTCATTTTCACTTTGAATCTTTTAAATAATGCTTGTTAACAGATAAATGTCACATATTAGCTGCTAAATGACGCTTAGTGTTTTATGTTATATTTTGCTATTAGATCTGTAAATTCTATTTTCTAACTCACTGTCTATGTTTTTCCTGTAGATGAGCAAACATAGGAAAGTACAAAAACCAAAATTTTGAGTCACAAAGCCAAGCAAAGAGGTAAGAGAACAAATAAAACATGATAAGCAAATTCATGATTCCAATATTTTAGAGAATTTAAAGGAAGAACATCTATATGATCACTATATAAAAGTCTTTTTTTCTTATAAGAAGAAATTCCCTACTCTTTAAGTTGATTTCTTGTTTTTAAGTTCTTTAAGTTGATTCTTGCAAATTTGGATTAAAAATAACTTAGAAGCATGTTTTTAAATTTATTTTTGAGATTTCTTCACTTTGTTGGTTGTGTTGACTAACTTGTTGGAGGAGCCGGAGTGGGAACGATCGCCAATAGGTGAGTAGTAAAAATAAAAAATCAATCAAAAATACACTTAGCCTTTGTTAGCTTAAAAAATGAGGTACTTATCTTATCAATCTTGCATTGATTAAATTGCGGCATTCATTTAAATCTAGTTTAATAGGAAAACCCCTATTATTGTCCAAGTTGAACAAGCATTAGGCATATGCTCTCCACTTTTTGAAGTGGATCAAAAAGCCAAATGTGTGAGTTCAATTTGGTAGAAAGAAAGGGAGGAATTAACCAAACATTTCAATTATAAGAACCTCCTTGTCAAGGGGGTGAAAAAGAACAAGTGTGTTTAAAGTGTTTGGAACAAAGGAAGACAATAGGGATATGCTCTTCATTCTTTTAGTGAATCAAATTCCCAAAATTTTTGGACTAAGTTCATTTTCCGCTTTCCATGTATGCTAGATTAAAATAGAGCTTTAGAGGGCCTGCCTCCTGAGAATTCCTTTACGAAGGCGGTGAGAGGGAATGACCCAAAGTGGGAAACAATCGCTTTAGCCACAATATCATCCAACCCACTATAAATAAATGCACTTTTCCTTAATCGGAAAGTGACTAAGTTGTGTGCAAGTCATCCTCACTTCCTTGAGTAGTCCTTCGGGATTGCGCAAAATCATACTTTTGTGCGTATGGGAAGCCTGCAAGGGGGTAAAGGAACTTAACATGATTTAGAATAGAGGTGTGATTAAAACTCGATTAAATAGTAATCCTACCTTCTAGAGCCATTGTTAAAAGCCGAATTTGTTTGACTCTAGGTAGATTGCTTGGAATAATTTCTTGTGTTATACTTGTAAAAATGACTGAGAACATACACTTTAAGTGTTGTTTTAGGGTTATGATGCAAATTTGATGTGTGTGTTGAGTTTTTATTTCATTTTCAAAAAATAATATTCTCTGACAGCTCTGATCAAAGACATTAAACTTTTAAAACCTAAAAATTCTTAAAATTCAACTTTGATCGGTAAAGTGATGCGTTTGAGCATTTAAACGATGCTTACAAACAATCATGTGACGTGTAAGAATCTAAAACAATGCCTTCCAACTATCAAACACCATGTAAGTCACTGGAAAGTTCTACTTGGAATCAATTTAATAACGCCTATCAATAGGAAAACATCACGTACTCACTGCAGAGTGTTGTGTACAACAATTCCAGTCACCGCGTACTAACATTAAAGTGATGCGTACACAAAAGGAAGTGACGCCCAGAAATAAAGAAGGGAAAATAATGGATACTTACCAAGGTTTTGAAAATAATATACCTACATTTTTGGATACCCTTTTGGACATTTTACCTCTGTGTATACTCCACTTGATCAGAATCCACCATTTTTTGACATTTTGCAAAATCATCCAAGGATTGATCATTTAAGTGAGATAAAAAGCCTAAGATCTTTATACAATTTATGTTCATGCCAGATTTTATGCTATCTCATTATATCAAGGCTACCCTACAACCTGACAAATCCTATCTAAGTCAGGAGTGTCCTTTTCTGGGTGATCGTTTTACCTCTTCAAGACCCTTGCAAGAACCTATAAAGGAAACAGAGCCAACAATGTCCTTTCCATTTGGCAACATGGATCCTGATCAAATCAATCATGTTAACAAAGACACAAATAATAATGGAGGAGGAAATTTTTATCCTAACAACCAAGGGTCAAACAACAATAACAATGGAGGAGGAAACATTGACCCTAAAAACCAAGGGTTAAACAATAACAATCTTGGAGGAATAAATCTTGACCCTAACAATCAAGGGTTAAGCAATAATAATAATAATGGGGGAAACATTGACCCTAATGATGAAGAAGCAACCGATGAAAAGGTCAATGAAGCAATTCCAAGTCCCTTCTTCATGAAGCTCATAGATAAAGTGTTGGAAAAGGACAAAGAAAAATACTTTCTAGACCTAGAACAAATTGGTCTCAAACTTCCCCATGACTATGATGTCAAAAAAATTAAACAAAAGGAAGCTGAGGCTAACCCTATTGATATCATGAACAAGCAATTCCAACTCTTCCAAATACAATTGGACATGATGAAACAAAGAGGGGTTCCTAAACCCTTTTCTATCGAAGCTTTGTGTCATTTTCCATTTGATAAGTCATTAATTATGGTTCCATTCCCAACTAATGCTATCTTTCCTAAAAATGACAAGTATGAAGGAACAACTGATCCTTAAGATCACTTAAGGGAATTTTGCACATTGATCCTAGAGTTCATGCATGACATGACTTACCTAATGAGGTTATTCCCTAGAAGTTTGGGAGGCATGGCAATGGAGTGGTTTTCAAAGTTACCCTCCAGCATCTGAACCTTTGAAGAATTGGCCTCTAAGTTTGTAAATCATTATTCTTATAATATCAAACATGAGATTAAAATGCTTAATTTATGTAACACCAAGAAAATAGAAGGAGAGGGATTCATACTTTTCCTACAACGATGGAGAGTGGTATTTTCTAGATACCCTCGAAGTGTACCCGAAAAGGAAAAGATGGATATCTTTGTAAATAGATTGAATCATGAAATGAACTATCAGTTAAGGCTAAAATGTCCTAGGTCATTCCAAGACCTAATTGAGAATGGGGTTAAAATGGAAGAGGTATTGGTAAAAAGTGGAGAAATCAAACTTTACAAAGATAACAAGAATAACAATATCAGCAATGCTTCCAATACCAATCAAAATCGCAATCCCCCTAACAACAACCGGTTTTGGATGAAAATAACAACAATAAAGGAGTGGTCAAAGATGGAGTGGTAGAGGAAAATAATTTAAAGGCCACCCCTTTCAATCTCACCAAAATTTCAGTTCAATCCAATAATTAAAATCAAGCACCCAAAGTGCCCTTTAACAACAACAACACTAATAACAACTTTGGAAATAATCAAGGGGCTTAAAAGCCTAAACCTTTCTTTGCACCTACACCCAAAAGGAAATTCACTAATTTGGGTGAACCATTGTAAAATGCATTAAGAACACTTATTGAAAATAAAATTATTGACCTACCAAGGGCTCAACCATATGAACCTCAAATCAAGCCAACTTGGTGGGGTGAGAATAACCATTGTGAGTACCATAGAAATCGGGGACATAAAACAAAAGATTGCATGCATCTCAAACATGTGGTACAAGATCTCATTGACAATGGTGTGATAAAGGTAGAAGGCCCTCAAACTAATTAAGATCACACAGCCTTTAAGACTCCTTTCTATAAACATGAAAAATGAGAATCTTCCAAATCAAACAATGGAGGAAACAATGGGAACAATGTGAGAGCCAATAATAATGTTAACTTTGCACATACCTATGATAACACTATGAATTCTCTATCCGGACATGAGAGTACTATCAATGTTGTGGTGATCAAATATTAACCTAAAGTGGAAACCTCTAATTCCATCACAAGGGGGCAAGCCTCAAGGGTTACCCTACAAGGGGGTACTCCTATAACTATTGGTCCCAAAACACCAATTATTTTGGCTAAACAAACACCACCTACAACAAAGCCTTATATTTTGGTGGATCAATTACAAAAGAGTCCAGCACAAATATCAATTTTGGAGTTGTTGAAGCTTTCTCCTAATCACAAGGAGATCTTGGAAAAAGCCTTAGTCGAGATCACTGTTCATATAAATTTGGAGGAAGATAAATTTCAGAACATGGTAGGATATCTTATAGCCCCTCATTGTCTTTCATTTTTAGATCAAGATGATATGTATACCACACATCCTCAAAAATTACCCTTGCATATAGACGTGTTAATCCAAATGCATAGGGTCAAGAGAGTTCTCATAGATGGGGGAGTTGGTCTTAATATTTGCACTTTAAACCTTGTCAAGTCACTAGGGTTAACCAAGTCTTCTATTGACCCTAAAAATAAAATCACCATTAAGGCTTATGATGAGGAGGAAAGATCTTCAAAGGGTATGATTATTCTACCAATTCAAGTGGGACCTATCAAAAAGAATACCATATGTCAGGTCCTTGATATGAAATTAACTTATAATATCTTATTGGGAAGGCCATGGATACATGAAATGCAAGTGGTACCTTCTACCTATCACCAATGTATAAAATTTCCACACATGGGGGAAGAAATCATGATTGGAGGATATTAAAATCCATTCCAATATTGCAATTCCTTGAAGCCAAGTCACAAACTATTTATACCTCATAATAGGGAAGGAGTCATCCCTAATATTACCATGAAAAAATATAAATTGGAAAGTTAAAAGTCAACATCAAATGTTACATCAACCTCTAACCCTCATCAAGGTAATTCAACTACATCAACTAAGGGAAAATAAAAGATGAGTTATGAGGATAAAAATTCTCATGATAATTCAGTAAAGGTTTCTACCCCAAGGATGGAAATTTAAAAACCTTCTAAGGAAGAGAGAGAGCAAGCCAAGAGAGATCAATATCAAAAAATGAGTGACATGATGAACCAATTTGAGAAACAATGCAAAATTCACTCAAAAGGGGTAGGGGAATATTCTGTTTCCCTATTTAATTTACCTACATCTCCAAGGACACATGGGAAGACACTAAAAATCATCAACCTCACAAATATAATTCTCATTTTGTGAGAGAATGTGACAAACAAGAAATGGAAAAAGAGGATAATTAAGTATTGCAATGGATTTATAAAGAGGAGGATAATTCAAATAATCCCATTGAAAGGGTGCAACATATCAACATCCAAATTGATAAATATGGAAAAGGATTTGATATCATGAAGAAAATGGGATATAAGGGAAGAGGACCCTTAGGAGTTTGAAATAGAGGATTGTTAGAACCTATTGAACCAGCTTGGAGAGCAAAAGAAGAGAAATTTGGCATAGGTTTTCAACATAAAGGAGAAATTTAAAGTCCCATGCATGATTTTCGTGAACATATACACATGGTAGGTTATGAAAGAGAAGATGATTCTAGGGATTATGAGTGGTATTCCTTTTCTGAAGAATTTTTTCATGACATAGAGGTTGATGTTATTCACACCTATGAAATTCCTTCAAAAGTTGAGAATCAAGAACATGTGCCTCAAGGTTTGAATTCTACTCAAACATTAAGTGAACCTGAACAATCCAATGTAGAACAAGCACCTCCTTACAATCAATGGGTAGGTGAAACTTTGGTACCTTCTTGGGTGGGAGATTCTAACCTTGTGTTTAATCCACACACTTTCTTTCCCATGGAAATATTAGAGGGCTCTAGTGAAGATGATTTTGATCCTACTTCCATGGACCATCTTGAAGAGGCACATGTCATAGACCTTAATGATACAATGTATGAGCCAGCCAACAAAGTCATGTCCCTAAATCCTTCAAGTGATAATTCATCCAATGAATCCTTGTCCTTAATGTACCCCAAACTTATTGATTGGGATCTTTCTGAGCCAAATGATTTACTATACTTCCCAAATGACAATGCAATGGCCTTATACCAAAATGCGGTTGAACCAAATTCTTCCATCAATAAATTAACTCTAGACATGATGATAGGGGTAGGTGTTCAACCTCTCAATCCACAAAACAAAAAGAAAAAATACAAAAAAAATGAGAAGGTCTAGTGAAAACCACCATGTGGCAGTGCTAGACCCAAAAAAAAGTAAAATAAAGGATGTTTCCAAAGGTGAAAACCCAACTATGGAACCTAAGGAAGAGAGGTTAGACACCTTACCAGCACATGAAGATGAAATATCACCTATACTCATGAACCCACAAAATTGGTACCGAAGTGGATCCCAAATTTATTCACTTGGCAAAATCTTTGAGTTCCATGGAAAGGAAAAAGTTCATAGAATTATTTCAAGCAAATAAAATCAACTTTGCATGGTCATATGTCGACATGCCTAGATTGGATCCAAGTTCATAATGCATCATCTTAATGTGAAACCCGGTGTTAAGCCCATCAAGCAGAAATTGAGAAAAATGCATCCACATATAGCCCTTTTAGTAAAAGCAGAATTGGAAAAGATAATCAAGGTGGTCCAACATTGTACCATTTACCAAACATGATAAATCCATAATATTTTGCACGGATTTCAGAGATCTAAATCTTCCTTTCCTAAAAGATGACTTTCCATTACCTAGCATTGATGCTATTGTGGATCTAACTACCAGTCATTCTATATTTTCACTTATGGATGGATTTAGTGGATATAATCAAATTCACATTGCACCTGAAGATCAAGAGAAGACCGCCTTTACATGCCCATGGGGTACTTTTTTTTGGAATGTGATGCCCTTCGGTCTCAAAAATGTCGGAGCAACTTATCAAAGAGTAATGACCACTATATTCCATGATATGATGCACACATTTTTAGAAGATTATGTGGATGATATTCTAGCTAAGTAACATGAAAGAAAGGATCACTTACCCATACTTGAAAATATTTTCACAAGGCTAGAACAATTCAAAGTGAGGCTCAACCCAAAGAAGTGTGCTTTTGGGGTACAATCCGGAAAAGTCCTAGGTTACATTGTTTCTGCAAAAGGCATTGAAGTAGATCCTAAAAAAGTACAAGCAATAATGGACATGGACATTCCCAAGAATATTATTCAAATAAGGTCACTTCAAGGAAGACTTCAATCTATAAGGAGGTTCATTTCTCAATTGGCAAAAAAATTCCATTCATTCACAAGGTTGCTACATAAAGACACCATCTTCACATGGGATGAGGAGTGTGATAAAGCTTTTACATTGTTGAAAACATACTTGATGAATCCACCCATCTTGATGCTACCTATTCAAGGAAAACATTTATTACTCTATATATCAGCAATGAAAAAATCTTATTGGCACAAGAGGATAATTAAGGAAAAGAAATATTTATCTACTACTTGAGTATAACATTGATCAAATATGAGTTAAACTATAGCTTCATGGAAAGGGCTCGCGTTCCTCTCAAAAGTTAAGACATTATATGTTTATGCATAAGGTGAAGCTAATAGCCAAAATTGATCCATTGAAATATATACTTAGCAAAATAGCTCTAACTAGAAGGATTACAAAATGGGTAATGGTGCTTAGTGAGTTTGACATTGAGTATGTAGATAGGAAAGAAATCAAAGGTCAAGTTATTGAAAATCAATTGGCTGAATATCCTTTAGAGTCTACACATCCAATTCAAGTGGAGTTTCCTGATTCTGATATTGTTAATGTGGAAGCCAAGACATGGACTTTATACTTTTATGGATCTTACACCCAAAATGGTAGTGGAGCAGGCATTCTTTTGATCACACCTCAAGGTTACACAATCCAAATATCTTACAAGTTATTGTTTCCTTTCACAAATAACATTGCGGAGTATGAATCTTTGGTCATAGGTATCAAGATGGCCTTGGAATGGAATTTCATAGAATTGCAAGTTTATGGGAATTCTCAATTAGTCATCAATCAAGTCAATAATGGATATAATACCAAGGATGAGGAATTGATGCCTTACAAAAAATTGGTGGAGGATTGGAAAAAGTACTTTGCTTTGATTAATTTTGAACAAATCCCATGTGACAAGAATAGAGAAGCAGATGCAATGGCTACCTTGGCATCTTTTCTTCAAATGCCCGATCAAAATGCGAGGTATGAGTTCTTGGTGGAAGAATTGGTTAAACCAGCATTTGACCTACCTGATTCCCAAATAATTTCCCTCCTAAACATACATGACTCACCATGGTATGGAACCATTTATGCCTACCTAAATGACCAAACCTTATCTATAGACCAAACCCATGCTCAAAAGAAAAATTTCATAAGACAAGTGGCTCGTTACACCATCCTTTCTGACACATTGTATCGTAAGGGCCTTGATGGAACGCTCCTTAGATGTCTAGAGGAAGATGAATTGAAATTATCTTTAAAAGATGTCCACGAGGGGATTTGTGGGTCACATTCAAGTGGTTTAAACTTAGCTAAGAAAATCCTATGCATGGGGTACTTTTGGAAAACCTTAGAAAGAGATGCTTGTCAGTTTGTAAATGTTTGTGCAAAATGTCAATACCATGGAGACATGATCCATGTACCAGCACAAGAATTACATCCATTTGTCACACCATGGCCATTTTACCAATGGGGTTTTGATTTTATCAGCATGATTTATTCACCTTCTTCCAATGGACATAAGTACATTCTCACCGCAAAAGAGTATTTCACTAAATGGGTTGAGGCTGTCCCTTTAACAACTACAATGGGGAAACAAATTTCCATGTTCATCCTTAATCATATCATTTTACGATATGGAATTCCTCATGCCATCATCACAGATAATGGAAAATAGTTTAAGAACAAGGATGTAGATGAACTTTGTGACACATTCCATATTAATCATCACTCTTCATCCATTTACTATCCCCAAGGTAATGGAAAAGCAGAAGCTACCAACAAGAATATCCTCAAGATCCTCAAAAGATTGGTTGGTAAGTCAGGTAGAGATTGGCACCTTCAAATCAATCCAGCGTTATGGGCCTATCAAATTAGTATTCACACCCCGATGGGAGCTATACCTTTTTCATTGGTTTATGGGGCCGAAGTTGTTCTACCCTTAGAAGTTGAAATACCATTCCTAAGAGTGTCACTCCATGAATTAATTACAAATGAGGATTATAGGGTCGTGCGACTTCAACAATTGGAATTGTTATGATCATTTGAAAGTGTATCAGAATCGAATCTCACAGAATTATAACAAGAATATCAAACCAAGAACTTTTCAAGTGGGAGATTTAGTATTGAGAGATAATCCTAAAAATCAGGTTGATAGGGTAAAGAAAGGAAAGTGGGAAGCAAATTGGCTTGGTCCTTTTGTCATTGTTTCTTCTTTTGGAATGGGGACCTACAAATTGGCCGATTGTGATGGTGATGAATTACAAGAACCTATCAATAGCATTCATCTTAAGAGATTTCACACCTGATTAGATGAAAGAGTATCCAATGAAAGAGTATCAGATGAGAGTATCAGATGAGTCAGAATCAACTTTGTACATGAGAAAAGGTAAAAATCCAAAAAAAGGAGAAAAGATCAAAATACAAAAAAATTAGAAAGTTCAAAAAGCCAAAAACATTGGAAAAGCAGAAAAATCAGAAAAAGGAGAAAATTGGGCATGAAGAAATCAAAAAAATTGAAAAATCAAAAAATGTTGTCTTGGTGAAAACCTGGAAAATAGGCGCCTTGATGATAAAAAAAAATTAAAGAAGGAAAAAATCAAAAAATTTGAAAAAGAGAAAAAGTGTCTTGGTGAAAACCTAGCAATAGGTGCCTTGGTAGCAAAAAAGCAAAAAAAAAGAGAAAAAGAGCAATAAACCCAAAAGGTGAAAACCTGGAAATAGGCGCCTTTTATCCCTTAGGTCTTCCCTAGTCGCATTTGTACATAATGCCTTTCACCATCTCATTTGTCTGTATCCTCATTGAATCTTTCATTTGTGCATAAGTCGTAATAAAGCCTTTTAGCTGCATTGTTGCATTCTAGGTCTCATTTGCCCTAAGTTTGACATTGATCACATTTATCACTTGGGGGCAATTATCATGGATTTTGGTACCAGACAGATTCAAAAGTGCACAATCTTGGTCACACAACATAAGTAGATTTTTAGAGGAGAGAGATGTTGGAACCTTTGATAGATATCATTGTTCAACCCTAAACAGTTTGATCCTACAACATGATCCTTGAGTTTCATTGACTTATTTTATCAAGATTAAAAATTAACAACACCCTAAATGATCATAATGTTTGGAATTCTTTTTGAAAATCTTGATACATTGCTACACACTTGAAATTTTTGATGAGTTTTTCATTGACTTTTTCAAGTCATGTCTTTTTAGCTAATTGTTGATGTTTCAACTAGATTGGCGATGATGGAGACATGATGTTTTCTTGGCTTTTGTGTGACTATTTTGAGGGAGATTCTTTAACTTGTGTGAATTTGTCTAAGGACATGGTCATCAAAGAAATATTGAGGACATTCATATAGGAAGGAGGATTAACCTTTGTTTGTTTATACAAATGAATACCTTGGCTATTTAGATCCTCCATATCTTAATACCAAAATCCACTTGCAACATTGAATATGTTGAAACCGGTATTCATACTCCCATTATTGGTCATTCAACTAGTGAGGGTTGTACCAAGTTCCTAAGAGAGGTTACCAGCTGAGATGAAATTCATATTCATATTCTTATGGTCGCAGTGACACCAGTAAGGATTGTATCAACTCCGAGTTCCACAATGCTCAATGATGAAAATATGTCTCTTTTGCAGTTCTTTCACAAAAAGCTAGTGACATTTAGTAGCATTACATTGCATTTTCATGTTAGATTAATTGCATTATTTAGAGTAATTTTTCCAAGTACAAGGGGGTTCATCATTTTTGGGGGTTACATCATAATTTCAAAGGTTTCAAATCAATTATGTGAGATTATCTTTTGCATTCATAGCATTAATCATTAATCATTATTTATACATATCTTAGGTGAATACAAAAAGAAAAAAGATACATTAACCATTATTCATTTATCCTTCATTTTTAGAATGCATTTCATAAACTAAGTTGCATACATTAAAATCCAAAAGAGATATTTGCATTCATTTTACCATTGCACTAAGTATTGCATCCATTTACATTGCATTGCATAAACCATACATCAAAATTAAAATTAAAATCATATAGAAGTAGTTGCATAATCATCATTTTGCATCCATCTATCTATGTCATACTCTAAGATATTACATCCATAGCATAAATAAAAAGTAAGTGCATCATAGACATCATATAGATATGCATATAAAGAAATCTCATATGATCAAATCAACATCAAAGGGAAATCAATCAAAGAGCATCATAGATAAATGTCCATCATCAAATGTCTATAACAAATCAGTATATCAAAGATACATCAACAAAATGATCCATACATCAAGTCCTGATCAAAACTACATATGATACATCAATTTAATATCTGGATATCAAGCTCATATCTCTCAAGACCCAGCTGGGGCACTTGATCCATCTCCAGTGGCACTTGATCCATCTCCTGACCCATCAGGACCCTTGCCACCTACTCTATCCTATGTGGAAGGTGGTTCCTGACTCATGCTAGCACTCGTAGGTATCTGCACTAGGGTAGCCAAGAATTGTTGTAACACCGTAGTAACCTGATCTAACCATCTAGTAACTACAGTCATCCCTGCCTATAATCCTCACACATCCTATACTAAGTTGTCAACAATAGGAGGAACTAGAGGTGCCTGAGATGTCAGAAGTGCCTGAGGGGCCTGTGGTGCTAATGGAACCTATGGTATGACCTATGCTACACTAACCTATGGATCTACCTGAGGAGGTACCTATCCCTGTCTCTGTGGAGATGTTGATCTCTATTGATCATGACCCTATAAAGGAACCTGCCTAGCTTCAAACACTCATCTATGTCTCTATCCTACCCAAGCTATAGCTGGAATGGCCTACACCTGTCTCTGCATCAAAATATGTACCCTCCTTTGTCTAGGATGACCAAGCCCACCACCTTGAGCTCTAACATGACCACCCCGCATCCGAGGTCCTGCAGCTCTTTGTACCTAAGGTACTCTCTGTACTCTTTGCCTCCAAGGTCTACCACCACCACTGCCATCATCTCCATCTCCATCATCAGCAGACAACTCATCAACATCAGGAATAGGCTCCACCGAATCCATGAATCTAGTGAATCTATGCCGAGAAAACCACTCTCGATACTCAGTAGACATACATGCATCGGCCACATGATCCATCATATCCCATCTAACATGGCCTAGCCGCTCGATCTCTAAACATGCAAATCGATAATAAACCTAAGCTCCCCACATGGATTGCTTTGCCTATACTCTAGCATACAGTGCCATACCCTACGACATATCCTACACATGGCCAAACTGACGGAGAACTCTCCCAAAGAAGAATCTCTCTATACATAGTGGTGATCGACCAATCATCCATTAAGGGGGAAAAAAAATGGAAGCTCATCATCATCCTCTCTCCATCCCTTGCAGCCCAAGTAAGGTCGCCATACGACCTGATCAATATCGTCGATAGTCATATGCCAGAACTCAACCTTTCCCAGAAAATGCTGGACAATCATGCCATCCTATAGAAATGCATATGGATATCCTCGAGCTTGCACTTGTGCCGATATAGGTCTAGTAATTAGGATATGCTCCTTGTATATGTCAAATTTGGCCTTGTTATTCAACCATACACTTCAACATAGTCCTTGTTCATTAGCCACATATAGAAGTGAATATGAGTTATTCATCCTGCATGCCTGTATGATTAGACCTGTTGCCTTCTATCTAGATGGGGTTTTGAATAGCTCTCAGAATGAGAGTCTCACAACCATAGACCAATCTAAGAATGAAGTATTTTTCTCCATGAATGTGATGCAAGATAATGCATGATTAATATAAGAATTGAAAGATGCAAGATTAATCTAAGAATTGAAATGAGATTAAACTAAGACAAGATTTCAATGCAATTAATCTAAGAAATTGACATTAATCTATTGCAAATGAGAGCTTTTAACTAGAAATGAGATGATAAAATGTAGAAGCAATTCATTATTCTAACAATGCATAAAAAATGACTGGGAGCTTTGAATGAGAAATGGGAGCTCTTTTATAGATTGAGAGCCTGCTCATAATAGAAAGTTTCCTTTCTGAAATAAAAAAGATAGAAAAGCTAGTTCAAATTAGCAATTTTTCTTTAAAAGAAAATAATAAATTGTTTTCCCTTTGTTTTTAACTATTTTCTTTTTTATTTTAATTATTTTCTTTTTTATTTTAACTATTTTCTTTCTCTTTAAAGCATAGTTAATTCAAAGTTTCCATTTCTGAACTGAAGAGAAGATTTTTGAGAGAATATTTAATTAAATAAATAGAATATGACTTCATAAATGTGTTTTTCTCAATTATTTGAATAATTAAATTCAATTTTTGAAATGAGGATATTTATTTAATAATTAAATATTATTTAATTCCTTTTTATGTATTTTAGCTAAAAGGGGTGAATTTAAT
>MU227620.1:1493015-1508591 GCA_018584345.1 Thuja plicata | reverse complement strand
GATTCAGAAGAATGACAAATGCAACAAAATTGGTTAGGGTTGCAAGATGCCAATTTTGGGGTGTTACATTTTTCCCCTCTTTGAATTGATGTGCGAGCAACACATTGATTCAAAGAATAGTCTGATGTCTGAAGCACAAAAGAATAGATTTTGAAAATTGATGATGCAAAGATCGATTGATGAAGATTTTAGAGCCATCTCTAGGACAGAGCTCAACTCTCCAAAGTCTAGGTTAGATTGCCAAGATGCCAGTCAAGTAGAGTTTTTGAGGGTCATCTTCAGAATGAAGCTTGATCCTCAGGGATCCGAGTTAGATTGCCCTGATACCTAATAGATTAAGATTTCAAGAATCATCTCCAGAACAAAGCTTGATCCTCAGGGATCTGAGTTAGATTGCCTAGATACCTAATAGATTAAGATTTCAAGAATCATCTCCAGAATGAAACTTGATCCTCAAGGATCTGGGTTAGATTGCCTAGTTACTTAATAGATTGATATCTTTCAAAAGACTATCCCCAAAATGAGGCTCAATCTTCAGGAGTTAGGGTTAGGTTGCCTTAATTCCCAATAGATGAGATTTTCAAGAATAATCTCCAGTATGAAGCTTTATCCTCAGGGATCTAGGTTAGATTGCCTCGATACCTAATAGATGATGAGATTTAAGGAACAAAGGTGCTCCTATTGATTCAAAGTTGTGGAACACTCAGTTTTGACTATGAGGTATGAAAAAATGAACATGCCCCAAGTGATGAGATGCCCCTAGCAATGAGGACTTTTGAATTCAGATCGGATTGATAAAAATAGATTTGAAGTGATTTAATGATGCAATCATCCTGCCCCCTCGGGAGAAAAATGGAAAGATGACACGTCATAATGACGGTTGATAGCGAGAAATCACAGATAGATGTTAAATTGAGGGTTCAGAAGAACTCAGAATAGATTACAGAAGATTTAGAGTCAATTTTGAGTGATTTCAAGGTCTGGTTGACCAAGTTTGACTAGGGTTGACCAGAGTTGACCAAAGTTGAATTTTGATGAAAAGAGTCAAAAATTTGAGAAAATATTGATTAGATATGATTCTGACAAGAAAGCAATGTTAGAAATTGTACTGCACAAGCGTCCAATCGTGTCAGTCCCAAAAATTTAAAAATGCAATTTTGAGCGATATAGGAGTGTCAGATTTTGATTTTGATCCCGAAAATGGATTGAGCATATAGTTGAAGATAGAGAGTGAGGATTGAACACTTGTGTAGTAGTGGTGAAATTTTCATGCAAATCAGAGCACTTTTGAAAATTAGGTCAAAACCTATATATGAGTCCAAAAGGTCATTTTCAAATCATTTGCATCTGTTGAATTTAGAGAGTTGAGCTCTGAGTGAAAATGGTGGTCCCCGTGAGCACTCATCGTTTCAAGAAATCTAAGAGGCATAATCAGCTAGCAGCGTATGGACCCCTGGTAAGTGGTCAATTAACCTCTCCGTCAAAATGTAACACCACAAAATTGGCTACTTCGAGAAGGTATTTCTCTTTTTCTTCAGCTAGGAGAATTTCCATCATCCTACAGAAATATTTATTGGCATGAGCATTCACGATATCTACTTTTCTTATTTTTGTTTCCTCATCATTGGGGGGGTCTTGAAAAAGGAATTTACCCCTAGTTTTAGAGACATCATCTCTGCTATGTTCACCTAATTGGTCATGATCTGCCTTCTTGCTAGAATGAAAGTGTTAAGTGTGTAAAGACTCAGTATGAGAAGGTTGAGTGTTTTTATAATTTGGATCCTCTTGGAACAAAGGGTTTCAAACCTGACTAAAATCCACTGGAAATGATTGTTTGATGTAAGGTCGAAGTACCAAAGAGGGAGATCAAGATGATTCCTCACTAGATGTAGCTGGCAATGGTGTGGAAAGCACAAATTTGTCTTGATTTATTGAAGGGAATATTTTGCCACTTCGAGTTGTAACAGTCATAGACAAAGATTGTACAAGGGATGTGAACTAGGACCACACTTGAAACTATCTGAAAGTAGATGCATAAAAAGTGCCAAAAGGTGAAGTATCCTTGGTGCAAATAGTTAGAAATGAGGCTAGAATAGCCAAGAGATGACTATTGTGACACAAGGCATGACGACACAGTAGAAATAGACTAAAAGATATGAGATGAGACCAGTTTAAGAAAGACTCACGTAATTCTCAACCCAAGAAACCATGTTGTAGACTGTGTGAAGATAGAAGGTAGATAAATAGACCTAGAACAAAGACCAGATTTAGCAGAAAGACATTGGATAGATGGGAAATTGCTTGTTGTTTTGACAAAATGCTTCAGACTCGTGCGAAGAAGTACTTTCTCATGCAAAGATTTGCAAAGGCTCGCATGAAACAATGCAGTCCCGCATGAAATATGATGACAGAATGGTGAATAAAAGTGACCGACTGGTGAATAAATGATAGCAAGATTGCAAAATGTCATGTGATGATTGTCAATGTATCACATGAAGTTGCGCAGATAATGATGCGAAGATGGCAGAATATCGCACGAGAGTTGGCAGTTTTGACAAATGCAATTCTACAAAATCAGACAGTTAAGACCAGATTGCATTTTCTGAGATAAGATCATGTTTTTTTCTGACAGAGAGTTTGAGTTATAGATTATTTCAGACATGTTCAAGTTTGACAGTTTGTGTGATTTGACGCTTGTTTTGATTGTTTAAATGATACACCCACGCAAAACACATTAAGCAGAATTTTTGTAGTACGAGAATAGACACATCACAATCCTAGGATAGCCAAGGCAGTATCTGTTGAATCCCTTCTTGAATTGAAGTTCAGCTATGCCTACTCATAGCAGACAACTTAGAAGCTTGGAGGCACGGGCTCCTCCTTACATGTGCACCCACTTCTCAGGCACACCAAGCTTCGAACCCCAAAGGAATTGCTTCCCAAAGGGTTATTGTCACTACTAAGAGCCGTAAAAGTGTGGGGCATCTTAGTCGGTCTTTGACCTTCCGCACCAATAGATAGAGGGTTTTTTGGATACTATAACAACATTTTGTAGTAAGGAAATTCATTCAAGTGGTTGTGATCAAGTCATTTTCCCAGTTAAGGGGGCTCTCCCAATCCTTTCAAAGCAAGGCTTTCACCTTAACGATGTTGGGACTTTAACGCACCAGTAGGGTACTGGAGGATATTTTGGTTGCCACAATGAATTTACACATGTCCATTATGAGATTAATCACAATAGAATTTTTTATATACCGGTTTGGAAGGGCTTGGCTTTAGCCTGTTACCGGTTGGGCATCCACTCTCACTAGCTCTGCTAAAGCTCTTGGGAAGTAGCCACACTAGAAGAATCATATAAATTTCTCTTGCACCCAAGATCCATAAAGGAAAGGGGAGAGGATACATTCATATAGTTCATGGAATTACAAACTAGAAAACACTTCAATCACTCAAGACAATGATTCATTTTAAGCACCAACCGAAGTGTGTTCTAACTACTAAAAAAAAGACATGAGGGGTTTGTGAAAACACATAGGTCTTCGACAAGCATCCCACAGTAGATACATTAGTAGTTTGTAATTTCTTTCTTCATTTCAGTATCCTGCAAACCACCGTTAAGCTATTTTAGAGATAAAACCAGGAAAATATAGTCAACAACAAACATAAACCATTAGTGGTAAAAAATTAGCAAAAATAGAGATATCAAAAACTACAATTTAAAAATCACTGGTGTCAAATGTCACGCGAAGATACTTTACGGTTTATGCGAAGAAACCCAGCTGCGTGCACAAAGAAATGCATATACTTGCAAAACTTCGCATGGTTATGCGAGAAATTTTGCATGAATTTTGACTATAGAACCGTACGAACGAAAACAAGAATTGATCAAAAAAGTGTAAAATGAGGCCAGAAAGTAATTTTCAAGGCCCCATGGTGGGCGCTAGAAATGTATATGTTAAATTTGGTCTTGTTATTCAACCATACACTTCAACATAGTCCTTGTTCATCAGCCACATACATAAGTGAATATGAGTTATTCATCCTGCATGCATGTATGATTCGACATGTTGCCTTCTATCTAGATGGGGTTTCGAATGGCTCTCAGAACGAGAGTCTCACAACCATAGACCAATCTAAGAATGAAGGATTTTTCTCCATGAATGTGATGCAAGATAATGCAAGATTAATCTAAGATTTGAAAGATGCAAGATTAATCTAAGAATTGAAATGAGATTAAACTAAGACATGATTGCAATGCAATTAATCTAAGAAATTGACATTAATCTATTGTAAATGAGAGCTTTTAACTAGAAATGAGATGATAAAATGTAGCAGCAATTTGTTATTCTAACAATGCATAAAAAATGACTAGGGGCTTTGAATGAGAAATGGGAGCTCTTTTATAGATTGAGAGCCTGCTCGGAATAGAAAGTTTCCTTTTTGAAATAAAACAGATAGAAAAGCCAGTTCAAATTAGCAATTTTTCTTTAAAAGAAAATAACAAATTGTTTTCCCTTTGTTTTTAACTATTTTTATTTTATTTTAACTATTTTCTTTCTCTTTAAAGCACAGTTAATTCAAAGTTTCCATTTCTGAACTGAAGAGAAGATTTTTGTGAGAGTATTTAATTAAATAAATAGAATATGACCTCATAAATGTGTTTTTCTCAATTATTTGAATAATTAAATTCAATTTTTGAAATGAGGATATTTATTAAATAATTAAATATTATTTAATTCCTTTTATGTGTTTTAGCTAAAATGGGTGAATTTAATTTAATTAAAGTGCTAGGAATTTATAATTAAATTAATTCAATCATAGGGTTTGTTTAGCTAATTGATTGATATTTAGGAATTAAATATAATGTATGATTAATGCAAATTTAGGATTTTTTGCATTTGACACTTAGGTCAAGTAGAGTCAATCAAAACTCAGAATTTCCTAGTACAATAGGACTTTGATGATTCAGAAGAATGCCAAATGCAACAAAATTGGTTAGGGTTGCAAGATGCCGATTTTGGGATGTTACACTCCCAGGTCCATAGCTGTAACAATACCGCTCCTACAAAAATAGCCGCACTGTTCCTATATACCACCTTGTGTAAATCATGATACAACTATGCTAGCACGCAAGATCCCCAGTCTAATCTCCAAGGATGTGCAATCAAGTCCTCTAGTATACGGCCCCATCTGACTGGAAATCCATGACCTCTCTTATCCGGTAAGAGAAATTCTCTAATCACGTCTCCTAGCAAAGCTGGCAAAGTAGGAAATGAAGCAAATTGTGCCCATGTAATGATATCATCACCAATCATAGCATCTCTGAACACCTGTCTACATGCGCTGCCATCATAGACCTGATCATAGTAAACCCACTCTCCATGGGTCAGGATCCTCAATAATCTATATACATCCCCCGGTGTGATGGTCATCTTGCCGAGGAGTAGATGAAATGTGTTCTGGTCAGAGCACCAATGCTCTACCATAGTTGTCAATAAACCTTGGTTCAGCTAAAACTGAGGAAGATCTAGAAGGAATCCGAGTCCACATGTCTCGATCGTACATCTCTCTAAAGGGGTCAACTCATCCACCAGATTGAAGACCCAAGCTGCTACATTTCGTACATACAACTTATGGTAATGTACCTACATTTTGAAAACAAAGTGAATTATATTATTATCTTTCTATTGGTGGATCATTCTAAGTTAATCAAACACATTAAAACTATCTTTTCTCTTTTCGAGTACATCAACCTATTGAACCTGACCTCTAGATCTTGAGAAGGGATCAATTTGTAATATATTTTAATCAATCTGATTGACACATCAAACACTCACTGGTATGATTTTATTCTAATATCTTAACCACTTAGTTTACATCATGGAATCACATCTTTTTAGCTTGGCAATCTATCTGGTCATTCAGACGATCAATTGACGACAACTTGTTCTATTCTAAATCAGGTTTTCATCATATAACATGCTACACATCATTTCATTATGTGAAAGCATCATTTCATGCCACACATCATTGAAAATATCATATGTGTCATTCAAAGTGTTAGATGCATTTCTTTATAGCATACGTGGCATTTGCAAACTCTACGCATCATTCAAACAATGATACGCGTCATTAAAATCTTAAGGTTTTCTTACACGTCATTCTAAACATGGGGTTCACATTTTGACCTAATTCCTAAGTGGTTTATAAATTTTCATATGCATCATTTGACTACACAGATGTGACATTTCCCTAGTCTAAGCGTCATTTAAATGTTCTTACATGACATTTTGCTAAATCTAATCTAAAAAGCATGAAAATTGACATTAAATGCTATAAAAATGAGAAATAAATGCACTAGGAAGGATTCAATCACTCACCGGAGGTCCATAGTCGAGCGGTCTCTAATACTGGCGTGCTCTCTGAAATCAATGCTCTCAAATAGGGACCACCATTGCTCTCAATCACAGAAAAATCAGAGTAGAATCTCAATTGTGAAAAGTGAAAATGAATAGTAAATTTGGGTTTTTCAACCTATTTAAACTATTTTGACCTAACTTTGGAGATATTTTTACCCCCCGGGACCTAAATCTGCATTTTCTGCACACGGGGGCATCTAGTGATCTTATCATCATTCTTCTTAATGTTTTCAGAAATGAAATCATTTAGATATACTTTTTCATCAATCACATCATATTTGCATCAGGACATCAAAATTTTTTCATTTCTGAGGAGGCATATCTTATCAGATCATCAAAATGGGAATGAGCATCATCCTATATAAAATCTGGGGCATTAAAATTTCAAACTTTTATCGGTGGGGCATTCTGCATCAAATCAAGTTTCACATCAAAGTTTCACATCAAGGTTTCACATCAAGTTTCACATCAAGTATCACATCAGGGTTTCCCATAAGGTTTCACATCAAGTTCTGCATCATTTCAAATCAAGTTTTTATATCAAGGTTTGCATCAATCAATCAATCAGTATCAAATCAGTGATCAGTACATGCAATTTTCTTTGAATCAATGCACTTCACACATCAATTCAAAGAGGGGCATTTGTAGACACCCAAAATTGACCAGGTGTCTTAGTATCGACAAATCTCATCAAAATGCTTAAAATACATCAAAATGGATCAAAATCAAATGAAATGGACATTTATCAATCAAATTGGATTAAATCAAATAAAATCAAAGGATTAATTATTCATGAAATCAAATAATCAGATATAAGCCTAAAAGGGGTCAATCAAATTATATAATTGATTTTAATTAGTTAATTGCATAGTTTTAAATCAAAAATCAAATTGAACCTATTCACCCTTACATGGCTAATTTATTTAATTGATTGAATTAAATAAATCCTAATTTATTTCAACATAATTTGATCAACCAATGAGAATTGAGAACACACATGCACATGGATCACTCCAATTTTGCATCTCAACCTCTTATTTACCCTTTGAAATCTCATCCACTCATTTTGTCCCACCCTTTGAGGACAACATTTAAATGGTCCCCTTATTTGAAACCATTTGAGAGATCAAACTCAACCAAGGATTAACCCATGATCAATTGACTCTACCCCCTTCCCTTGGGATTTTACTATAAATATAAGTCATTTTCAAGCATAAGAATATCCTATAAAATTTGAATGCATAACATCCTCATTATAGGCAATTTTATAGCAAGTTGAGCAATAGTGAGAGAAAATTGAGGGATTTTATCATTTATCATGAGCATTTAAGTTCATCTTTGAGATCTTTTGAGAGAATTGAGAGCTAGATTAGGAATTTATCATCAATTTCTCATTCTAGGATGGTCACTAGTGGAGATTAAGGCTGAGAGCTCTACTTGCAAAGCCTAGTTAGAGAACCATGGAATGTTATGGATGTTAAATTCAATTCTTTAAATTAAATTGCTTGTTTCTTTCCATAGAATTGTGCTTGATAATTTTGATTTCATGAAGGTGTATTAACTCACACACAAAAGGAAAGGTAGACATTTCTACTATTGATTCATTAGTAAATTTTGATCCTACAATTGGTACGGTGAAGGTCAATGACCTAATTGGATTGAATACTGAAGCAAAGGATGAGGTAGATAAAGGTAAGGAAATTGTTCCTTCACCAAGTTCTAAGTCTACGACAGTAATAACTGATGAGATAGATCTAGATAAAGAGATTGTGATTCCTAATTGGGATCTATCCAACCTATCTGTAGAACAAATGGATATTTTGGGAGAACTATGGAAGAAAGGGGCCTTACAATAGAAACTCAGAAAGGAAAGACAAAGGAACAAAGTACTTGAAGATGTAAAAGGCATATTTGTAGATGCTTTGCAAATTGAAGTCAATGAGAGTGACTCAATTATGGACCATCTTGTTGACATTGTCCACAAGTTTAACATAGATATGAATGGTCAAGAGAAGTTACTTGAGAAGGCAGAGAATAAATTTGAGAAAAAGGTTCTAGAGAGCATTGCAAAGAAGATTGCAATTGACCAGGTGTAGCTTACACAGATTATCAGCACTCTAGAAACTACTGTGAAAAATGTGATAGAATTATTTATAAAGTTGAGTGAATCCTCTAACTTTACCATGGAAATCAAGAATAAGATAGTAAAGATCAATGCAGACATGAAGGAAAGTGCAAGATAGTTTGCACTTGGCCCGAGCACCAGTTCTGCTCACTTCATGAAAATAAAGTATCTTACTGATTTGCAGGCTAAAGTGTTGAGAGAAGAAGCAAGAATCAAAGAATCTCTTAGAACCATTTAGAGCAAACTTCTACCACACATGGATGGAATGAAGAAACACATAATACATTCTAAAACTCTCATTCATGAAAATAACATGTCAGTTGTTGAGCTAATGATAGAGCTATCTACAAAACTACAAGTTGAATTGCACATCTTGAAGATGCTACAGGATAATTGGGACAACACTCTGTCTCAAATTTTGAAGGTACATAGTGATTTTCTATCTTACTTCGAGATAACCCTATAGATGACATTTTTTTTGGCATTCTTGTCAAAAACAAGAGGGAAATATCACTATATAAGAGGGAAATGTCATTGTAAATATCACATGTACAGTGAATAGTGTAGAAGATATATGTTACAATAACAATTTTGAAAAATACAAAATTAGAGTCAGTTAGACCTGAGCGGTTGAGAAAGTGTCAAAACCTGAGAAATCAGTAAGGGGGAGTTTTGACATATTAGATACAGAGTTTAATGATAAGTATTTTTGTCACTAATGCCAAAGGGGGAGATTGTAGACCTTATGGCAAGACATATTGGCAATTAGTGTCAAAACACTTAGTCATTCAGTGTTACCCGAGCATTCAGTGTTTCCCAAGTATACAGTGTCATCCAAGTGTTTAGTATCACCTGAGTGTTCAGCATCACCTGAGTGTTTAGTATTGCCCGAGTGACAGTTTATCACCTGAGTAGTCTTTTGGACCTGAGTGATAGTTTGAAGCTGACTTTGCATATATTGTTAAATATAAATTTATTTATCGCAAGCCGACTTACAGAGTTATTTGTTGGATAAATATATATATGTAAGATAGTTTGTTTTATCCAAAAATGAAGGTATGAGAAGAAGATGAATATGATTATGCGAATGGAAGTTTGAGTTAAGTGCAGAAGTATTCAGGACAAGAGAGTCTTATCTATCACATTCAGGTGATCAGTTATATTCAAAGGATCTTATTCAACAATCATAGTTGCACAAAGAAGATCATCAACTGGTTCATTCTCATAGGTGGATCAGCAAAATCCTTTAACAAGGTGGACCTAAAATTCCTTTCTATGCTCCTAATAGGGTAGACCATTAGAAGTGGTCATTGTAAGCTCTAACAGGCTAAATTTATACTGCAGTACTAAATCTTGTGGGTATTATCCCCACCCTAGTTTTACTTTCTTTTGGAAGGTTTTTGGGTAACCAAATATTGTGTTATGTGTTCTGTATGATTCTTTACTTTCAAATTATATGCATGCAAAAAATAAGCAAATCTAATTATGGTTTAAAAGGATTAAGTTTTATTGGTTCCTGATTCACCCCCCTCCCCTCTCAGTCATTGGGCACATCATATAATTCCAATAATTTGTTGAAAACAATTATTCAATTGTGTATTTTTATTGATGTTACACATGTATATACACCTATGTAGTGATGTTATACAAATGTCTACATTCAGACTGAGCACAGTTGGTGAATAGAATGAGTTATTTAAGTGTTGACCGAGTTCAGTCGAGCATTGAAGAAGTTCAGTGTTGACCGATTCACTCAGACATTTCAGTCATGGTTGGGCATTCAGTGGCAGCCGACTAAAATTGATTTATATTCTATAATTAATTGGTTATATGAGGCAGACTGAATTGTGATTTATTAATTAGAAGTATATTCAAGCCGACTTGATAGGGATTACCATATAAATAAAAGGTCAAGTTTGGATTGAATTTGTGTAAAAGAAAAAGAGTAAAAAGAAGTGTGGAATTTTGTGGTATGAAGAGTGAAGGAAAAATCACATAGTATTTTGATTGACTACAGATCACTCAAAGCGACAATAGAACATCTGATCAGCAAGGATCCAGTCATAATTAGAATAGGGATCTGAAACAACAAAGATAGTTTCTTACACATACAGGTCAATTCATTATTACTTTCTAACAATTGTAGCAGTCTTCTAAAGTCTCTTAATAGAGTAGACTTAACAGTCTTTTGTAAATCCTCTCACAAGGTAGCATTTCTATGTTGAAGCGTTGAAGACCTCTAACAAGGCCACTCCTCACAGGGTGATTAAATCCTTTAACAAGGTCACACCTAATAGTGTGTTATTGTAACATTTAACAGGGTTGGCTCCTAACAGGGATCACTTCAGAAGAGTGAAAAAAAGTAACTAGTTACATTGGTGGTTTTTCCCATATTGGGTTTCCACGTTAAATCTTGGTATCAACTGTGTATATGTTATTTGTTTTATGCTTTATGTTTCTTCACTTAATATCTAAAGTACAATTGCATTAGATATTATAAAGATTTCTTTGACACCCGAGTTACAGAAGAATATCTTAATCAATCGAGTAACAGTGTTAAAGTATTTAGACATCTAAAGGACAAAGGAATTGTTTTGGAGTAACTAATTCACCCCTGCCCTCTCAGTTACTTATCTCATTTCCAACCATTGGTATCAAAGCTTCAAGTTCTTTTAGAGAAGGTTTCAAGGCCTAAGCTAAAGATCAGAGATGTCTTACAGAAGGGAGATCCCAAAGCTAAAAAAAGGCAATTTCCTAGCATGGCAGGAGCTGATGAAGCTACATATATCTACTATTAGAGGTGCTAGTTTCCAATTTTTGGAAAGAAAATATGTGGAACCAACAGGGACTAACTGTGGAAGAGATGATGGAATGAAAGCTTCATAACATAATGATGATTGATATAGATTCTTCACTCAGCTACTCAGAATTTGATGAATTCAAGGACTGCCCTATAGCCTATGATATGTGGAAGAAATTACAGGACATTCATGCAGAAGATGCAAATGTAAAGAGATCCAAAGAAGAAAGTCTAAGAGGACAATTTGACCAGATGAAAATGAAAGAAGGAGAAGACATCACAAGATACAGTGAAAGAATCAAGAAGATTGTGAGTTCCATCAGAGCTGCAGGTAGAATAATTGAAGATACAACAGTGGTCAGCAAGGTACTAAGAACTTTACTTCCTATCTATGCTATTAGAGTTTTAGATATTCAAGAGATGAGGTGCAATAAATATATAACTCTGGATACATTAGTGGGAAGTCTTACAACTTTTGAGCTGGACAAATTTGACAATTACTCTCCTAGCTCTAGAAATCTTGAGTCTGCATTCAAAGAAAAATTGAACCTTGGTAAGAAGGATAGATACTCAAAAGGGAAGAAGATTGAAAGTGATAGTGATGATGAATCTGATGATGAAGATCTTGACATCATTGAAGCATTACTTGCAAGAAGAGCCACAAAAGGAAAATACAGAGGAAAGATACCATTGATTTGTTTTTCATGCAATGAGGTTGGTCACATTGCTGCAAAGTATCCGAACAAAGAAGAGAAAGATGAGAAAAAGTTCAACAAATTCAAAGGAAAGAAAGATTTGAAGAACTACAAAATCTACAAGGGTAAAGGTAAGAAGTCTTATTATATTGCTAAAGATTCTGATAGAGATGAAGAAGAAGAAATGATTTATATTGCTATTAAGGATGAGTCAAATGAAGAAGATGAAAGAACATCACTTTTCTCACGCATCAATAAAAATGACACATGGATAATTGATAGTGGTTGTTCTCATCACATGATTGGTGATAAGAAAAAGTTTGAAGATCTTGAACACTATGATGGTGGGAGTGTCAGTTTTGGGAATGATGAACCTTGTCCTATAAGGGGTAAAGGTTGCATTATTCTGACAGAAGGAATCAAATGTGATAATTCTTATTAGGTTGAAGGATTGAGGAGAAATCACCTCAGTGTAGCACAACTGAACAAAATTGGCTTCAAGGTAGAATTCATGAATGGTAAGGCCAAGCTCCTGGATGGTAAAGGGAACCTAGTTGAAAATGGCAGACAAACAAAAGGTAATCTATTCTATCTTGATATCAATGAAGGTTCATGCTTTATTGCACAAGTAGAAGAAATTTGGTTATGGCATAAAAGGTTGTGTCATGTAAAATTTGATAATTTGGTAAACATAAGTAAGAAAAAGAGAGTTAGAGGTATTCCTATTTTGAAGAAAACCAAGTTAGCAATATGAAAATAATGTCAAATTAGAAAGATGGGCAAGACTAGTTTCAAAAGAAAGAACTACAATACTGATGAAGTCTTGGAATTGGTACATACTGACCTATGTGGATCAATTGGAACAAAAAGCTATACTGGAGAGAAGTATTTTATTCTATTTGTTGGTGATCATTCCAGAATGATGACTGTCATGTTTCTCAGAGAGAAATCAGAAGCTTTTTAGAAATTCAAATGGTATCTGGCAAGAGTTGAAAAGGAAATAAGAAAGAAGCTAAAACGCCTAAGATCTGACAGAGGAGGAGAATTCATTTCTAATGAGTTCAATGAATTCTATAATGTGAGAAGAATCAAAAGATAGGTATGTACCCCTGGCACACCACAACAAAATGGAATAGTAGAAAGAAGAAACATATCCATCATGGATTGTGCCAGAACCCTAATGATTGAAAAGAATGTTGCTGACAAATACTAGAAGGAGGCCATCAGCACTACAATGTTCACCTTGAACCAAGTTCAACTGAAAAAAGGTAGTAACTGGACACCTTTTAAATTATGGTATGGCTATAAACCTAATATTCATTATTTCAAAGCATTTAGAAGTAGATGCTACATCTTGAAGGAAGCAAGAAATGGAAAACTAGATGCAAAAATTGATGAAGGAATATTCCTAGGTTACTCATGTAAAAGCAAAGCATACAAATGTCTAAATATTACTACTCATAAAGTCATAGAAAGTGTACATGTCAAGATTGATGAGTTTACAGAAAAATGTGAAGAAAAGAGCAGTAAAGAACCTGAAGACTACAGGAACTTTGTGTATCATGAACCTGATACTATACCTATGACTCAAGCAATGGTGATTGGACAGCAGAACTATTGACCACTAAATATACTAGCACAAACAGTGCAACCTAAGTTGCAGACTGTGCAACCTGAGCTACTGGTAGAAGAGACCAAGTCATAGATAGAGGGAACTAAGTCACAAGAAAAGGGAACCGAGTCATATACAAAGGAACCTGAGTCACAGACAAAGGGAACCAAGTCACAGATAGTGGAACTCGAGCATTAGACAGAGGAATGGGAAAGAATGTTTGAGAATGATAGACCTAGTGGATCAAGTCCAGAATCTAGATTGAAGGATCCAATACTTTCAAAATATGTTAAAAGGCATCATGCACCTGAGCAGATAATTGGAGATCAGAAAGAAGGTGTAATGAAAAGGAACAAACTCAAAGGTACATGCTTACTAAGTAAATTTGAACCTAGAATTGTTAAAGATGCATTGAATGATGAAAGTTGGATTGAAGCAATGAATGAAGAAATTGAGCAAATTGAGAAGAATAAAACTTGGACTCTTGTGCCTAGGCCAAAGGACAAGAATGTGATTGGAACCAAGTGGGTTTTTAGAAATAAGATGAATGAAAATAGTAAAGTTTCTAGAAACAAGGCCAGACTAGTTTGTAAAGGATATGCTCAAGAAGAGGGTATTGACTATGGAGAAACTTTTTCTCCTATTGCAAGACTTGAAGGATTTAGAACTCTTCTGGCATATGTTGCGCATAAAGGATACAAAGTATATCAAATGGACGTGAAATCTACATGTCTGAATGGAATCCTAGAAGAAGAAGTCTACATTGAACAACCTGTTGTCTGACTTTCAGTCACCCCTTGTTTGGCATGCTTGGAGTCATTTGGTCATGTCAAGTCAATCTGAGTCTATGTCTAAGTCTTTCTTAGGTAGGCTATCTTTGTCGGTTTTTCCTGTCATTGCCTTTCCTTCTCTTAGCCGGGCAGGTTGTTCTGAGATCCTTTCATATTTGGGTAGGTGTAGATCCCAACCTGGAAAAAATTTGTGCTCTAATTGATGTTTCTTTCTCAGGCAGAGATCAAAGACTAGTATGGATCCATTCTACAAGTCTCAACGATCCAAATGCAACAAAGGGTGAGAAATTTGGCTAAGAAATGAGCGAGAACAAGCTCGGCGGGATTTCAGAAATTGTCTTCTCCATGGCGGAATTCTACCTCAGAAAGTGATTTTCCGCAAAGAAGGATTTTCACACTTTGCGGGTTTTGCCCTCCTTTGGTGATTTTCCACAAAGAAGGATTTTCACACTTTGCGGGTTTCAACCTCCTTTGGTGATTTTCCGCAAAGAAGGATTTTCACACTTTGCGGGTTTCGCCCCCCTTTGGCAATTTTCCGCAAAGGCAAATTTTATACTGTGCGGGTTTTGCCCCTCTCGGGTGATTTTCCGCAAGCTTAGTCATAATAAGGTGGGCCCGATTTATTAAAAAAAAAAAGAATATCATGTTGTTGTTTTAAGAGATCAAATAAAGCATGTGCTTTAAGTTAAGTAGCCCACGCACTTAAGAATGACGTGCAGAAAGGAAGGTAAAGAAGGATTTTTACACTTTGCGGGTTTCACCCTCCCTTGGTGATTTTCCACAAAGAAGGATTTTCACCCTTTGCGGGTTTCTCCCTCCTTTGGTGATTTTCCACAAAGAAGGATTTTCGCACTTTGCGGATTTCGCACCTCCCTCTACATTTTCCGCCGGAGAAGCACTTTTCCAATTCTCCACAATGGAGAAGTACTTTTCTAATTTTCTGCAATAGTACTCATAAATGGTCCAAGTGGGAAATCCAAAATCAGGTGCGCCGCAGCCATTTACAGACTCAGTTTACCAAAACCCACCGTCTCATATCTTGCAGTGCAGAAAAATGATGTTTCGACTCCATGGCCCAATGGATTCAGCTCGATAATGCTGGCTGAAGATGAAGAGTCTCTGATTCCATAGCGA
>MU227620.1:1474376-1484509 GCA_018584345.1 Thuja plicata | reverse complement strand
GTCAATTCAGAGGGCAGTGATAGGAGACTTACACTGACCCATTTGTTGGTAAAAATCCTTTTGTTCTTTCACCTTGGGTGTATTGAAGAGTCAGAGATTATAAATCTTAAGGAAGGACAAACTGTTAACCAACACAACCTGAAGGATTTTTTGATCCTAGCAGAAGGAATATGATTTTCAAGCTGCATAAAGCATTGTATGGACTGAAGCAAGCACCTAGAGCTTGGTATGAAAGAGTGCATAGCTATCTAGTAAGTATTGGATTTTAGAGAACCAATGATAACAGTAGCATGTACATCAAAGAAGGACCACAAAACAAAATACTGTTAGCAGAGATATTTTTTGATGACATATTATTCACTAGTTATGATGACCTATGCAAAGCATTCTTTGTAGCTATGAGTAAAGAATTTGAGATGTCTATGTTTGGTGAGATCAAATTCTTTGTTGGATTACAAGTACATCAGATCAAGGATGGTATCTACATTACTCAATCAAAATATATCAAGGAGATACTTAATAAATTTCGTATGGAATATTCCAAACCTGTTGGAACACCCATGTTGACTGGACAGAAATTGTCTAAGGATGATGATTCAAAAGAGGTATATTAGACCAACTATAGATCCATAATTGGAAAATTGCAATATGTTTCTCACACCAGACCTAATATTGCATTGGTAGTTGGTATTGTTGCAATATTTTCAGCTAATCCCAGAGATAATCACCTAATGGAAATTAAAAGAATTTTGAGATATCTTAAGGGTACTGAAGACTATGGTTTATGGTATAAGAAAGGTGGAAACTTTGACTTAAAGGAATTCACTGATGTTGATTGGGTTTGAAGTGTCAATGACAGGAAAAACACCAGTGGTGGAGCTTTCTTTCTTGGAAAGAGGTTAGTGTCTTGGACCAGTAAGAAACAAAACTGTCTCTCTCAGTCTACAACAGAGGTAGAATATTTTGTTGCTGCAGTGAACTATTCTAACATCATATGGATCAAATAGTTGTTGTCAGGAATGAAGGAAGATGTAAAGAATAAATTATTATCTACTGTGACAACACCAATGCCATTAACATTTCAAAGAATCCTGTGATGCACACCAAAATCAAGCATATAGCAATAACGTATCATTTTTTAAGGGAATTCATATAGAACAAAGAAGTAAGGTTGGAATATGTGAATACCAAAGAACAATTTGCAGACATATTCACCAAACCTTTACCTAAGGATGCATTCTTGTATCTTAGAGGAAAGCTATGGGTGCTTCCCCTAACTAAAGCTCACTAAAATATAGTTTAGTGATGCATCAACCCAAGTGACAGTGAAGATCTATCAGTTGATGTAGGTACATACAAGCAGATGAATTAGTACACTCAGGTACATTACAATTACAAAGTGAAATAGCACCGACTTTTAGTATTTGTGGAGATGGAGTCTTTGGCATCTATTGTCAAGGAGGGAGAGATTTCTATAATACATAAGAATAAGATAAAAAGGGGAGAGTTTTTCTATAATACAGAAGATAATACAGTAAGAGGGAGATTTTGATGTTAGGGGGATTTTTTGGATAAGAATCAGAATGAAGCTAAAGACATTAATGAAATTTTTTTGTTTCTCTACAATTCTTTGTATTATGACATGTTGTGTTGCCATCAATGCCAAAGAGGGATATTGTTGAAGACAATTATTCAATTGTGTATTGTCAGTGATGTTACACATGTATATACACCTATGTAGTGATATTACACAAATGTCTACATTTAGACTGAGCAAAGTTGGTGAATAGAATGAGTTATTTCAGTGTTGACCAAGTTTAGTTGTGCATTGAAGAAGTTCAGTGTTGACCAAGTCACTCAGGCATTTCAGTCATGGTTGGGCATTCAAGGATAGCTGACTAATAGTGATTTATATTATATAATTAATTGGTTATATGAGGCTGACTGAATTGTGATTTATTGATTAGAAGTATATTCAAGATGACTTGACAGGGCTTACCATATAAATGAAAGGTAAAGTTTGGATTGAATGTGTGTGAAAGAAAAAAGAGTAAAAAGCAAAAGTGTGGAATTCTGTGATATGAAGAATGAAGGTGAAATCAGATAGGATTTTGATTGAGTACATATCACTTAGAGCTGCAATAGAACATCTGATCAGCAAGGATCCAGTCATAATTAGAACAGAGATCTGAATCAGCAAAGACAGTTGCTTATACATACAAGTCAATTCATTTTTACTTTCTAACAATTGTAGTAGTGATCTAAAATCTCTTAACAGAGTAGACTTAACAATATTTTTGTAAATCCTCTCACAAGGTAGCATTTCTATGTTGAAGTTTTGAAGACCTCTAACAAGGCCACTCCTCACAGGGTGATTAAATCCTTTAACAAGATCACACCTAACAGTGTGTTATTGTAACCTTTAACAGGGTTGGCTCCTAATAGGGTTCACTTTAGAAGAGTGAAAAATAGTAACTAGTTACATTGGTGGTTTTTCTCATATTGGATTTCCATTTTAAATCTTGGTGTCACCTATGTATATGTTATTTTTTTTATGTTTTATGTGTCTGCACTTAATCTCTAAAGTATAATTTCATTGGATATTATAAAGATTTATTTGACACCCAAGTTACAGAAGAATATATTAATTAACCGAGTAATAACGTTAAACTATTCAGACATCTAAGGGACAAAGGAATTGTTTTAGAGTAACTGATTCACCCCTCCCCTCTCAGTTACTTATCTCATTTCCAATAGGTTGAACCTCACAGCCTTATCAACTTAAGAGCTATTGTACAGAGATTTCAATGGTACCTACGCTTAGGCAGGAAACCTCATCCTGAAAGGTGGCTTCCACTTTCCTTCCAACCCCCTCTTCTCCTATGTCCACTATATAGTTGTATTGACAATGAGGTAGATGAACAATTGGAAATGAGAAAGGAAATCAAAATGGAGCACACTAATGGTTATTACTGGCACGTGGGAACCTTTATGACTGGTGGGACACAAGAAGGGGATCTTCGAGTACTTGTGAAGGTCAGGAATATTTCAGTGCCTAAGGACAGGAATTGGTCTTCATAGGGGGAAAAATGATAGGGCATATTAATGCCATGTTGTAGAAGCCCTAGGACATGCTCTTGCTAGGATATTTTCCATGTTTTCATCATGCTTATTATGCTTTTCTAGATACTTTTACTTATATTTTTTGTTGTGTGGCATGTTGCCACCGAACCTATTTTGTGATTGGAAATACTTAAACATGCTATGCTTGGATGAAGATACTAAATTACTTATTTTGGAAATATAGTTATGTCTTTTTGAAATAAAAAAAAATTTTAAACATGAATGATGAATGTGTATCTTGATGTCTGTTATCATAAGTGTCTCTAACATCTGGAGTATAGTGCACCAAATTAGCAACCGTTACCTTGACCAGGTAAACTATGCCAATGTTCTGGACACTTGACCTGGTCTTACAGCAGGTGCATACGGGGAAGCCTCAGGTGCGACGCAGATGGATTTGAGATGATCAAGGTTGTTGGAAACAAGAAAAGACTATGAATCATAATAAATTCTCTGAGGAAATCTAGGGAAGAGTGGGAAGTTGGATTTTTTGTCAAAATCATTTCCTTCCTCTTTCATGGATCGATTCAATCTCGAGTTTTATAGTTTCCTTTCATGTTTAGTATGGTTATAATAAAAGCTCTGCCTATCTTTATGGTGTGACTAGATAGCAGTTATATGTTTTTCTATAAATAAATCCCTTCTCCTACGTGAGAAGGAGGGTGTTATTAGTTATAGTTTACATTATGTTTTCTTTATAGTTGAATTTTTAATACATTTTTTATCAATAGCGAATGAAGTTTTAAATCTATAGTTTAGCATAATTGAGTTTGGATACTCACTCAAGGGGGCTCACTTGGTGATGAATCTAAGTTAGCTAGATAGGATCATTTGCATATAGTTTAATTTTCCTACATCTTAGTTTTATAACTCTGGTGATAATACAGTTCCTGCAGCCAAAAGCTGCAGGGTAGTCCAGAACTTCCTGCAGCCAAAGAGGCAGAGCTATTGAAACACTATGATTATGTTTTCCAACCTTTTCAAGTCATAGTGTTCCTTCAAGAGCTTTCACTTCTGCATTTCCTTTCCAGTGTTCTTTACAACTTCAAAATAGTTTCTTCTCAAAAGTAATTTACTTCCTGCAGCCATAGAATAGTTTCCCTTAAAAAGAAATTTATTTCCTGCAGCCATAGTGTGGTCTGAGTAAAAATCCTAGATGCATATACTTTGCTGACCCATTTCAAGTAACATGTCCCTAGGTTGATAAATTAAATGAGTTTCTAGAAAGGAGGATAGCTTCTCAGTCGGATGCCCAATCCCTGAGTTATGGTACTTACCTAGTGTTTGATACCTTAAATAGAACTGATTAGTAGCCATTCACAGAGCACCAACATATATCCAGCTAGGCAAGTAGAGTAGACGTGATCTATGGTGTCCCCTTACAATCCAACCGCCTATGCTTCTATGGCCTCTTTACAACATCAATGCTACAAAGTTAGATCAACTACAGGAGGATTATAGGATGGACTTATGGGAGAAAACCAGAGGGTTCTACTATACCTTTAAGAGCAGAAGAAGAGGAAAGACAGAGGTCGGGGAGTTCATAGGAATTGAAAAGAAATGCAATTCTTGAGGACAAGCACTTTACTTGTAGGGGGGAGATGATCAGACCATTATTTGACTTTGTTTTATGTTAATATTTATACTTTGTTTAAAACATTACTAAGACATTTGTGAACCTTTTAGTATTTGAGCTTGTGATAAGTACAGTTGGAACCACCTAGCCCGTGGGTAGCTATTACTGTCATGTTTTTCTAAATATTATATATCTATCACAGTATTTCATATAGCTATTTGAATGTGTGTTCTAAATTTGGATTGAGTTGACTAGTTGACTTGATTATATATTCACATATGCTACTAACCTTCTAGGATGAAGGAGCGGCTTGAGAGTGGTCGACCACATTGAAGAGAAGGCATTGAAGTTACAACTACAACAGGGAGAACTATTATGGCCGCAAGACATGCCTACTACAATGGAGGATCCATCATCTAAGGAAATATAGGAAATATCTCTTCTATATTTCCTCTCAGAGGTCAATATCTTGATGAAATGGTTATCCATATTTTATTACACTTTGTCGTGGGTAGTTACAAGCTCATTCCCTTATGGTGTTATTTAATGAGACCTTATTTGTATGCTTTTGGAATAAACTCCAATCCTCTATATAATGGGATTTGATTGTTTGTTTGTAGTTTTAGTTTTTGAAATATATTATTGTTGTGTTTGCATAGCAAGTTACTCTTTCTAGTTTTGTGCATTGCTTTTATGTAATCAATTTCTAAAAATATAATGGAGTGATTTTAGTTTACATTTTGTGTTAGTAGTTAGAAGAAGCCAACCAAGGGGACCCACTTGGGAGGTGGATTAGATTAGAGTATATTAGATTTACTTTCAACATTTACAACATCTCGAGTAGAAGTTTATTGTTTCATTCCTGTAGCATGAGACTCATGTATGTTCTTGCAACACTTGCAAGGATAATTATGATGAATGATATGGGTTGATAGAATAGGTTTAAGCTAAGTTTTTCAGTTTTTAGAAATAATTTCATTAATTAATCGTGTGTGTTTACTTTCCTGTAGAAATAGCGTAGGTTTCTTTCATATATTTTTCCTTCCTATGGTATAGGTAGTATGACTCTTTGAGAGACTTAGTGCACATATCATGCTATCCCATTTCAAGTATACGTCCCTAGGTTGAAAATTTAAATGCACTTCATGATAGGAAAAGTAATCCTTAGTTTGAATATACTATTCTTAGGAGAAGCTTTGGCATGATTATTATTACCTATTGTGAGGCGGTTCAGTAATATTGTAAGGCTTGTCCAGCCAAATAAATTGATCATGTACTCTTCTCAAAACATATCTTATCCATTCTGGATGAAACTCATCAGGTATCTCAGCAGCATAAGTGAAACCTTTTTGAACCAAATGCATATGCTCGTCTTTCACCATCACATCATCGCTCAACTTAAGAAATTAATTATAGATGTCATTAGCTCCAAGACCTTCCAATATGTAGTTAATGAACGAATGAATGTCTTTAGTTAACAATACACCATAAGGACGTATTGAAGATAGGGCACTCATTGGATCATTTTAATTTTCCTTCATCCAGTATAACTTAAATACGAGCCTTGGCTTATCAACAATGTTGACCAAAAATAGAGTATCCATAATGTCAACAATTAATAGTAATTCCTGAAAATATCTTTGCAATTCAAGTTATAACCTTGACTTCACCGATTAATGTACTTCAACAACCGATAGAATTTCCTGCGTGAAATCTTAGTCCACAAACACAAATAGTTCTCGCTATGGAATGTAACCAAAATTTTTTCAGTAAACTTGGTTAGAATTCAAAGTGATAAAATATTTTTCTTCCTCACATTTACAACATTTGAGAATGTAGTTGTTAGACATAATGGTCAAATAGTGCTTTCCACTGACCACAACAGTTAAAACATAATACTTGTTATATGCACACAAACACTTTATCTTCACTAACCATCATTAAATCACAAATAGGTATCTCAAAATGCATATGAATCTTACCACTCATGAAGTTAGGGGATCAGTACATGATTTGACTCTAAGTGCTCCCCCTAAGAAAATAATGTTCTTAGTTCACCAATGGATTCTCCACATTTGATGAGCTTGTGGAGTTCTCAGTTAACTCTGATGAATTCAATTCTCCTTTCCTCACCCATGCCTTCTTCATATCATTTCTTATTTCATCAACATTAATAGTTTCCTCACCTTTGACATTTTCATCATTGTTTATTGGTTGACCTCTAGTATAATGTCTTTCTCTACATGACCTAGCAAGATGACCAACCTTGTTACTGACATAATAGACCATGCTTGTTGGATTCTAGGGTCTAAACTTGTCTCTGTATGACCTTAATCTGCAGTTCACAACCATATGTCCATAGCTATGACATTTAGAAAAATTAACATCTGATTGGTTACCTTGATTGATAGGTCTCTGACTGTTGTAATCATATGAACACTGGTTGTTGATTCCCGCCCTACACTCATTACCTTTATGTCCAAACTTGTTTCAATAGTAACAAAATCCATGAAATGTATTAGCTCTAGTATTGTAGTAATCAGTTCTAGCATCTGAGTTTTATGATCTAGCAGTAGAGCCTCTAGGTCTAACATTTAGACCAATCAGTATAAACCAACATATATTAGCAGTATGAACTTCCTTATGACAATTAAAATGTACTTTTTTATACCTTCTCTTGACATTATTATTGTTCACATTGGGTGTTGATTCTATTTATGCATTGATATCCTTGGTGCAAGAAGATTCGCCAACTTCAAAGTTTGTAAAACCTAAACCTTGTTTCTCTCCATTCATCCTTTGTCTTCCATTTTGTTCATCAAGTTTAATAGAAATATTTCTAGATTTATCCAGTAGATCATTTGCAGCTTTCAACTCTTCTTTTATCTTTTCATTCTCTTTTCTTATCCCCTCATTCTCTCTTTCAATATCAACTTTATCTTCATCTGTATCATGTAAGTGTTCCTTCAATGTAGAAACCTCTTGCTCTGATCTGAATATTTTCTCCAAATTTTCTATTAGGGTTTCATCTTTACCCTTTAGGGTATCTTCAATAATTTTCTTGGCATTATCAGCAACCCTTCTCCTTTCAAGTTCTTCAACCATCCTGACAAACTAACTTTCAAGCTCTCTTTTTCAGATTTGCCACTTCACTTTTGAGTCCATTATTTTTATCCATCAAATCTGCAAGTACTTTCTCTAATTCTTCAGATAAACTACCTTCAAGAATTTGTTCAATGTAGTCTTGACTACTTGTTCAGATAAACTACTTTCACTCAAATTCTTAGAAATCTCTCTTCTCTTAACAAGGGAATGCCTCAACTTTTCCTTCGGTTCATTGATAACTTTTCTTACATCCTCAAGCTCCTTTTCTTACTTGTATCTATCCATGCTGACTTATAGGGATCTTTTTCTCAAGCTATTAGGCTTAATATCAGGAGGACCAATGTGCTTTGATACCAATATTTGGAAATCTTGTGATTGAGAGGGGGTGAATCAGTACAAATAGGTATTGACCTAATTCATCCACCAATCTAATTAATTGCACTAGCAACTCCTAAACCACTAAGCATATGAATTAATTAAATAAATAATATTAAACAATATCAAGCATCCACAACTTTAATACACATAACACAAGTAATTTATTGTGGAAACCCTTGTTAGAGGAAAAAAAACCATGGTGAGGATAACACCCACAAGCCCAATACTACAGTAAATGAGTTTTCCCTGTTAGGAGCTATAAATACCCTTTCTGAGGGTTCATCATGTTAGGAGTGATTAGTACACTATTAGGAATACAAATAGATTAGTTAATATCTACCTCACTAGAGGATTTCAAACCTCAATTAAGAAACTACCCTGTTAAAGGATTTAGATATAAGAACCTGTTAAAGTTCACCCTGTTAGAGGATTTGACCTGCTGCAACTATTCAGGAACAACAAGATTGTTCATCTGTAGAATGGAATTTGTTTCCTATCATATCCATTCAGCTCCTTTCCTCCCTGATGCTATACTAATCTTTGATCCTTCAATTCATGACATCCTAAAAAATATGATCCCAACCCTAAATCAAATGATTTAGTGCTCCTTATATAGACTAACATTAGGTCACAAAAGACCTAGAAATTTCCACCACAGTCGGATCAACAAATTAGCCAACCTCCTTGAAATCAATATCAACAACATCCAATATGTCATCCTTAAATATATTACCAATATTTAAAATTAATATGTCGGCCTCACATCCACCACCTTAATCAAACTAAAAGGAAACTTTTATCAGTGAACAGATAGGTAATCTATCTTCATTTCTCAAAACATAATTCAATCAAAAACTTGAAATAAATTGTTATGGTTGGAACCATAGATTCCTCATACCATATACATATTGTATCTCTAATCGCAACATATGAATATTTCCTCAACCCGACTGCTACCACAATCTATAATATTGTTCTTCCTGAATGCCAGTCAACATACATAGTTGATATTTCCTATACCGATCATGTACAGTTCTTATCAATTATTATAATCATGATAACTAAATACATTGCCATCAAGGACAACCAATTATGCATCCACTCATTACCACTCTACATATCACCTCCCAAACTTATCTATATAGTCAGAAAATGGAAGCACTTCTATTGTAGACATGTTTAGCCTTCCGAGTAAGTGGTTTGGGGTCATGAAAAGTTCCTTGAATGGGTTCTTGATCTTGATATGGCTTCCCCCCTATTCTCTCCCTCTTTCCACTCCTGTTTAACCTAATTTTTGCATCCTAAACTGTAGACTAGTGATTCTGGGCTTCAAGGTCAGGGTCAACCTTTTAGGTCTATGTCAACCTAAACCCTGACCTAGCTCAGGTTTGACCTTGACCCTGACCTAGGTCAAGGTCGACCTTGACCTTGACCCAGGGTTCAGATCCTGGAGTCTCAGTTTTTGGAGGTCGGCCTTTGCAAAAAGTATTTCCTACTTTCGGGTCAACTGTTTTGGGTTCCGAAGTTGATTCCTAAATTATATTTAATATAGGTCCTCTGCTAGGGGTAAATTCTTTAATGGAAATTTAATCCTCCTATGTAGGCCTCCTTAAAATATTGTGCCCTAATTTCATATAAAAGGGAAGCTTTATCTCTCATTTTCTCTAAGTGAGACTAAGTCCTCTATTGAAGCATTACAAGATGATAGCCATCATCAAGAAAACTATCTTCAAGGGTGATTCAAGCAAGCTAAGGAGAAAGATTTCAAAGAAAGAATTCATCCATTCAAGTATCCACTTTCATGAAGGAGATCCATTGGAGGCTATTGAAGGATTGAAGCTACATAGTCCCCTTTTGGTGATCTCTCCATCCACCTTCTTCCAAGCCTATTCCAAATTCAAGAACCCATTCAAGACTTGGTGTTGGAGATCCACAAGAAAGAGATTGAAGA
>MU227620.1:1450701-1466432 GCA_018584345.1 Thuja plicata | reverse complement strand
ATGCATTTTTATGCTGTTAGATTAATCTTAGAATCACATTTCACTTCATATTTCATGCTTTTGCATTGTTCTCATTTCCATTCTTAAAGCTAGGATGCATGCTTTCTCATCTTTTTAGCTTGTTTTTTAACTAAAATCCTTCATGCTAGGTCATATATGTCACTAATTGTAGCATAATCTGAGGGCTATTATGTTACTAATCATACTCTTCCTAGTTAGAAGGCAATAGGTTGATATTAGTGCATTTTACATGCTTATCTAACCCTTTTGAACTAATGCAATGACTTATTGATGTGTTGTGTCCCTCTTATCATGTACCAAATATTCACCACACATTTCTGGCACCCACCGTGGGGAAAGATTTCCAATTTGACCTCATTTTCTAACACTTTTTTGCCAATTTGCATGCTCAGGATTCTGTCATAGGATCATTTTTAGTCATTCAGGATCGCATCCTGGATACGCCATCACACCGCAGAAAACTAGGCTCGCATCCAGGATTTCCCGGATCATTTTTGGTTTAGGCTCACATCTGGTCAACAAGGGATCGCATTTGGTAAAGAAGCTTGCATACATGATGCTAGCTTGCATTTAGTAAGATTTCAGGCTCGCATCTGATTAGAAGGCTTGTGCATCTCATTTGTCTAATCCTGACATTTCAACAAGTTGTGTTTTTGATGTTTTGCAGCTTAACAAGTGTTTGCGGGTTGTTTTTGGAGGTTTTCGTGGAAGTTGAACTAAACAAATACTAACTCAGTTTTGCAGGTTGCCAAACCCCCATCTTGACTTCTATTTACTTGCTTCCCAAACTTAAGACCATTTCTCCACTTGCTAAAACAACCAGATAATATGCTCTTTTCCTCTTTAGGAAAATAAAAAATTCAGACGTTGTCTTATCATTTGTGATGAAATTGGGGGTAAATGAAAAAGCAAACTCATCATCTAAATTTGGAAACAGTAAATGAACAACACAAAGCACTAAATATTGTGGTTCAAAGAACAAGTTCAATCATAAATTTTTCTTTTGGAATCAGAAATTGAACAAAACAAATCATTAAATATTGTGGTTAACTGAACAAGGAAAACTTTCCTTTTTCAAGCATCCTATTTTCTTTAAAATAGGAACAACTAAATTGAGCTCAACATAGCTTGAAGGAATGAACTTTTCTTTAAGTGTTTTGGGATAAAATGGCTTAGATTAGGAGAGTATGCTCTTCTTCTTTGGAAGAATTAGAAATCCAGACATCCAAAGCTTGCCAATCCTGGTTACCATATATTTAAATAGTAGAGGGCCTGTTGGTTGAGGAAAAAATCTCCCGGGAATGACCCAAGTGAGGACAGGTTTTACGCCAACCCTTCCAACTCACTATAAATAGTTTCTTCCTCGTAGGCTAAAGCCTCGGAAGATGGAACTGGTTTTTTTCTTGGAATTACAACATCATTCCTTGAACATATCTAGGTATATGTAGAGTGGAGCCGCTTGAATCTTGCTTGCGAGACTACATATATTCAGGTACTCATAGGGCTATACACTTGAATTTTGTCTTGTGCAATTCTATGGGGGATAGTTTCAAATAGATTTCCCAATAATCTACAACAACTTCAACTGAAATAATTCTTGATTCATCCCTGAAAGCGTGATAATCTTTGTGCAAGGCAAAAATTAATTTCCCCAAGACACTCGTCATATTGTGCCCTCACTTGCATTTGGAGTCAGCTAATACAGCATCATGACTGGAGCCATTGCATGCTTGGTGATGGTTGTATTCTGATTAGCATTTGAGTGTGTACCTGAGTCAACGAGAAAAGATTTTCATCCTCCACCTAGAGAATAGGAAAAGATGAGTGTTTGTTTCACCCTCTTAACAATGCAGAACTATTTGACGTGTTCAAAAGAGCATTAAAAAGATAAGCTCCTCAAAACAATCAACAAACTTCAAACCCTAGAGTACAAGTGTTTTTCACACCTTACGACACCTCTTGATGCAATCTGGAAACAAGCAACTTCACGCACTTCGAAGACAAACTTTTCAAAACTGACCCAAACTGACAAAGACATCATAAGATCGCATCCTGTATTTCCTGAGTCACATTCAATGTTTAGGATCGCATTTGGTATTTAGGATCACATTTGATCAGCAAGAAGTCGCATCTAGATTCTAGGATCACATCTGGTACCATTAGAGGCTCACATCTGGGAGCTCGCATTCAGGACAGTGGGCATTTGTAGGAGTTTTTCTTAGGAAGTCTTAGTTGATTAGGATACCCTTTTTTCTCTTTAGCTAGTTCTTGTTGTCTCTTCTGGTCTCCCTGTTGTAAATTTTAAAACACTTTCAAAACATCTACCTTGCATGCTTATTCAGTCTTTCAAAATTAGTTCAATACGTGTGGTCTACCCATTTTCTATCAACAACTTGGTTCCCAGCTCACTATCAGGGCATTCTAACCCTCTGACACTGGAATCATTTACATCTACCAATAACAAACAGTTACTTTTACCTAGACACGCCCACTTGAATGATCTAAAATCCTTACTTGCACTATTGGGAAATGTTAACAAAGTTGAGAAACAAACTTCATGGTTAACACAAGATGCAACCAGTACACAACTAAAGGATCGAAAGTGCCTCCTAAAATACCACACTTTCAAGGAGAAACATCTCGTAGTTCCCTTCTTGATCTAGATTCCCCTCAAATGGATAGCAACACTAACGAATAGAGTAAGTATTTTGAGGGTTATAATGATGGAAAACATACACAATCTGAAGGCATGGAAGAGGAAGAAAGACCCAAGCTTGAACATAATCCATTTGGATCAGACAGTGAAGAGGAGATCCCTGAAGATGAATATGAAAAACTCAAACAAAGTAAATGGATCCACAAGCTATTGGAATGGATAATTGGTGATGAGAAAGAAAAATACTTCCTCCATTTAGCATCCTCAGGTGTCAAGTTACCCAAGGATTATAATGTAGAAAATCTCAAAGAAAAGGAGGTACCAAACCCAATATCTATTCTCACCAAACAGCTCAATCTGATGCAAACAGAGCTCAAGAATCTCAAACAAGAGAAGGAGAAACCTAAAACAAAATACTCTTTGGACGCCATTTGTCCATTTCTTTTTGACAAGAGTATCACTATGGTCTCATTTCCTCCCAACATGGCAAGGCCAAAGTATGACAAGTACACGGAAGAAAATGATCCACATGACCATGTAAGGGAATTTTGTGCTCTAAGCATTGAGTACATCCATGAACCTACATACCTCATGCGACTATTTCCAGGAATTCTAGGAGGCAATTCCATGGAGTGGTTCTCAAAATTAAACCCTAAGGTCAAGACATTTGAGGAGTTAATCCAAAGATTCATTCAACAATACTCCTACAACATCCAACATGACGTAACTATGATGGACCTATGTAACACCAAACAACGAGCTAGAGACTCATTTACACAATTCCTACAAAGATGGAGGAATATTTTTGCATGATATTCAAGGGTCATTCCTGAAATGGAAAAGATGGAAATCTTCGTTAACAATCTAGTTCTTGAATTGAGCTATGCACTACAAATGCAAGACTCTCCTAGCTTCGATAGAATGATTAAAAATGCCCTCCGTATTGAGGAAGTCATGGTTAAAAGAGGGGAAATCACCCTTCAAAATGAAAACAAAAGAAACTCCAAGTCCAAGCCTAAATGGTGGAAACAAAACAAAAATGTTGTTAATTACAGAGTGGTTGATGCCTATAACATTAATCCTAAACCCGAGGCATTCAATCTAACCAATGGCATGTAAGCAAGAAAAGATGCTAAGGTCACACCTCCCGTTCCCAAAGCGAACAATGATAACAGCAAGGAACAAACATGGACTTTGAAAACCCCAAAGAACATTCACTCCTTTGGGGGAGACACTTGAGACCATTTTGAAAACATTGGTGGATAACAAAGTTCTTACAATTCCCGATTCTAAACCGTGGGAACCAATGGTCAAGCCCAGGTGGTGGGATGATAACTCCTATTGTGTCTTCCACAAAAACAAGGGACACAAGACTAATAATTGTCTCAAACTTAAACATGTCATCCAAGACCTCATCGAAGGAGGAAAGATCAAAGTAGATGGACATACTACCAGTGAAGATCATACAGCATTCAACAAACCCTTTCCTAATTACAACCAAGGAGAAACATCCAAAGGGAAGGGTAGTGAGGTAAACTACACCTATTCCAAAAGTGTCAATGTGATTAATATGCACAACATTAAAACTGAATCCATCAATGTAATCACAATTAAAGGTGCCTCATCCCATTCAAATTCTATAACACGGAGCCAAGCACAGGTTACAATCAAAGGACCTCCAAAACTAACATCAATGTCAACATCCAAGGTTCCTATTGTAACTATTCCTAAACCTGCAGAAAGACACATGGTCACTATCCCCGGAGAAAAATATGACTTGGTAGACCAATTACAACGAACTTCTACCAAAATTTCTATTTTTGAATTGCTCAAGATATCCATGGTACATAGGGAAATCCTAGAACAAGCCCTACATGCTGCTAATGTTCCAAAAGATATTGATATAGACAAGTTTCAAGCGATGGTCAATCACATCTTAGCGCCACACTACCTCTCCTTTTTTGAAGAGGATGACAAGTCATTGATCCATCCACACAATCAACCCCTCCATATCGAATTCCTTATTCATAAATCTCATGTTAGATGTGTATTGATAGATGGAGGCGCAAGATTGAATATCTGTACACTGGATCTAATCAGGAGACTAGGTCTCTCAGAAAAAACAATTGACACTTGAAACAAGATAACCATCAAAGCTTATGATGAGGAAGAAAGATCCTCTAGAGGTCTTTTTACTCTACCTATCAGAGTCAGACCAATCGAGAGGAACGTCATATGTCAAGTTCTAGATTTACCATTGGCCTACAATATCCTACTAGGGAGACCATGGATTCATGAAATGTAAGTTGTACCATCCACTTATCATCAATGCATAAAATTCCCACATAATGGGGTGGAAGTGATGATTCCTACAGATGCTAACTACATGTGCAACAATATCAAAGCAGGTAGCATGATCCCACACAACAAAGAAGATATGGATGCAGTTGCTCCTGAAACTACCAAGGACATGGTTATGAAGAGTTTTAGCAAAACCTTGAAACTTGAAGCAACAGGTATGGGAGAGTACAAGCTGGACCTGACTCCCTCAATGACAGAACTTCCAGTGTCACCGAGATCCTATGGAAAACCCTCATCAACATTCACACCTCTATCATTAAAATACCAAGAAGTACATAAGGCAACTGGCATGATAAAGGCATCCACATCTTCTTTAGATAACACAGAAGAACATGCAGTCTTGGACTAGCTTTACAAGGGAGAACCGGTGGAATCTGAGGTCAAACATGTGAAGATATCTCCCGAACAATATGGAAAGGGATATGATTTCCTCACACAAATGGGATACAAAGGAAAAGGACCTCTAAATGACATAGGATGAGGGATCATTAAACCTATACCCATGGATTTCCACAACACCAAAGATAAAATAGGACTTGATTTTAAAACTAAAACTGATAAACCCACTCCAATAGAAGGTCCACATTCAGATAAAGGGAGTGATGAAATAGATGAACTAGAGAAATGGTCCTATGAAATATTGTTACATGTTGGCACACAAGACCCCAACTATCAAGGAGAATGCTATGTACCATGCTTCGAGGTACAACCAAATCTTCACACTCCTTTGTTAGCAAAACCTCCCATTCAAGAGGTAGGAGACACCATAGCAAAAATCACTCAAGAGATACCCCGGCCATAGAATTTACATCCTAACTGGGGGAAATTGGTCACAATTTCACATGTCCTTGATCTACCCCACTTTGATCTACGAGCAGCTAACTGAGTCCATCAAATAAACATTGCTAAATATTTAAACAGATCTGATGGTGATGTCACGGACTCTCATGACTATGAATGGGATCAGCTATCTATTTCCTCTAAAGATATTGGGATAGATACAATTCACATGTTTGTAGCTCCCTCAGCTCCTAGAAAATGATCTAACACTCCTCTCAATAATACTGATCCTCCTAAAGAAGAAGAAGAGTTCATTCCCCCGATCATTGATGGAGACACTGTTGAATATATAAGTCTGGAAGAATTTCATAGGCTACAAGAAAGAAGCCTCCTTTTATAGAGAGATGATGATGAGATTTCTAGTGACAATTCGCTAGAGTTTGTTCCACATATGACTAAGAACGACCCTTTTAATGATGATCTCACTCTTATTGATCTAAATATTGAAGAAATTAACCTAACAGATCATGTCATGTCAGTTAATGGTCTTGATGCTAACACAATGTTGTCCTTTCCAGAATTTGATTCTCTAACATTGGTACTTCTAGACCTAATTGATTGGACTGAAACAGATCCTACTCCTATCCTCAACTTTCCCAATGACCACTCCCTAGCTTGTTATCTCAATGCTTGTGAACCTTACCCTTCTTCCACCAATGCAAGGAGAGAGAACATGTCATAGGAGGATATCAGGTTTCTTAGTCACAAACTAAAAAATAAAAAGAAGAAGCAGACTGATGGTGAAAACCACTCTATGGTAGTATTAGATCCCAAAATAGTAAAGAAAAAAGATGTATCCATTGGTGAAAACCTCTCAGAGGTGCTAAAGGATGAGAATCTTGATATCCTCCCTGAACACTTTCAAGAAATATCTTCAGTATTGATTGAACCAGCACAGCCAGTAAACTTGGGCACCATTGAAAATCCTCAAATAGTTCATCTGGCACAATCCTTATCATAAGAAGAGAAGGTACAGTTCACAGAGTTCCTGAAGGAGAAGAAGATCAACTTTGCATGTTCTTACACTAATATGCCAGGGCTAGATCCTAATCTCATCATGCACCACTTATCTATAGCTCCTGGGGTCAAGCCCGTGAAACAAAAACTTAGAAAAATGCATCCTCATGTTGCATTATTGGTAAAAGCAGAACTAGAAAAGTTGTTGAAAGCTAGATTTATTTGGGTCATTGCCTATGCCACGTGGATCTCCAATGTGGTCCCCGTTTCTAAATCTAATAAATCTATCAGGATCTGTACGGACTTCAGAGACCTAAACAAAGCCTATCCAAAGGATGACTTCGCTCTACCAAACATTGACATGATCATAGATCTTACATCAGGCTTTCATATGTATTCATTAATGGATGGATCCTTGGGCTATAATTAAATCAAGATCACCCCTGAGGATCAAGAGAAAACCACATTCACATGTGTATGGGGTACCTTTTTTTGGAATGTCATGCCTTTCAGGCTAAAGAATGTCGGTGCAACATATCAAAGAGCTATGACAACCATATTCCATGACATGATGCACAAGAACATAGAGGACTATGTCGATGACACATTGGCTAAATCTAAGGAGAGAAGTTCTCACATTGCTAACCTAAGAAAGATATTGGATCGAATGGAAAAGTTCCAACTTAGGTTCAACCCAAAGAAATGTGCCTTTGGGGTCCAATCAAGGAAGCTCCTAGGATTCATAGTATCCGCGAAGGGAATCGAGGTAGATCTTGCCAAAGTAAAGGCTATTCTAGAGATGGCTTCTCCATGTAATATTAGTCAAATGAGGACACTACAAGGGAGACTTTAGTCCATCTGGAGATTCATGTCCCAACTTGCAGATAGGGCACAACCCTTTACTAAGCTACTACATAAAGGGGTTACCTTCAAATGGGATGAACACTATGAAGAAAACTTCAGAGAATTGAAGGGGTACCTAGCTGCTCCACCTATTCTTATGGCACCTATTCATGGAAAAACCTTACTCCTATACATTTCAGCTATAGCTACATCCCTAGGATTATTACTGGTGCAAGAAGATGAAACAAAGAAAGAATGAGCTATCTACTACATTAGTAGAACACTAGTCACTTATGAGCTCAATTATAGCATTATTGAAAAAGCATGCTTAGCAGTCAGCTTTGCATCACAAAAATTGAGACACTACATGCTCTCTCATACAGTGAAGCTCATTGCTAAGATCGATCCTCTAAAGTATCTTTTGAGCAGAACAACATTAACAGGACGTTTGGAAAAATGGGTCCTAATTCTCAGTGAGTTTGACATTGAGTATGTAGAATGGAGAGTTATCAAAGGATAGGTAATTGCAGATCAATTGGCTGATTCACCACTCCAGGATGATGAACCGTTACTAATTTAATTCCCTGATGAAACAATCATGCATCTCACTAAACATCCATGGAATATGTACTTTGACGGTTCATTTACTCAACAAGGGTCTGGAGCAGGGGTCCTCTTCATAACTCCACACGGATACAAGATTCCCAAATCTTACAAATTGATGTTTCCATGCACCAAAAATATCGCAGAGTATGAAGCATTGGTCAATGGCCTCAAGCTAGCTATGGAATGGAAGATCATTGAGTTACACGTGTATGGGGATTCCCAACTAATTATCAATCAAGTCAATGGGGAGTATCAAACAAAAGATGAAAAGTTGATGCCCTAAAAGAAACTAGTTGATGATCTGAAGAAATACTTTGTCTTCATCACCTTCCAATAGATACCAAGATCAGAGAACAAGGCTATAGATGCTATGGCTACCTTGGCATCCATGTTACAACTAGAGGAGCATCAATTCCGCTATGACTTCTTGGTGGAAGAAATATCCTATCCTACCTTTTCTAACCCTGAATACCAGATAATATGTACCTTGAATACCCCAGATCAATCTCGGTATGCCAGTATCATTGCTTACCTTTCAGACCAAACCATTCCCTCCAATCTATCCAAAAATGAGAAAAGATCCCTGATTAGGACAGCATCGCGTTACGTCCTTATAACTAACAACCTATATCAACACGGTCTCAATGGTACACTTCTTCGGTGTTTAGAACTTTAAGGGTCTGATATAGCATTAAAAGATGTCCATGAAGGTGTATGTGGATCACACTCGAAAGACTTTTCATTAGCTAAAAAACTGCTTAGAGTAGGCTATTATTGGCCTACCATGGAGAGAGATGCTATTCAATTTTCAAAAGCATGTCTTAAATTCCAGACACATGGAAACCTTATCCATGCTCCTGCCAGAGAACTTATACCTTTCATAACACATTGGCCATTTCAGCAATGGGTCGTTGACTTGGTTGGACAAATATATCCCAACTCCTCAAATGGACACAAGTTTATCGTTATGACCACTGAGTACTTCACGAAGTGGGTCGAATCCATGCTGCTAATCAAAGCCACTGGAAAATAGGTGGCTATGTTCATCCTAAAATACATTATTTATAGATATGGAAGACCCTCTTCAATTGTAACAGACAATGGGGGCCAATTTAGAAATCAAGACATTAATGACCTTTGTGAACAATTCCATATTACTCAACATTGCTCCTCAATATATTACCCTCAAGGTAACGGACAGGCTGAGGCATCAAACAAGAATATCCTCAAGATTCTACACAGAACTGTAAGCAAGTCTGGCAGAGACTGGCACCTACAACTGAATCCGGCACTATGGGCCTATAGAACAAGCATCCAAACACCTACTGGAGCCACGCCATTTTCTCTAGTCTATGGCATTAAGGCAGTACTACCTATTGAGGTTGAAATCTTGTCTTTATGGATATCTTTACAAGGTCTTGTTACTGATGAGCAATACTGGATAGATAGAGTGAATTCTCTGGACCTACTAGATGAGCGTAGACAACAAGCGTTTGATCACCTCAAAGTGTATCAAGCACGTATGTCCAAAGGTTACAACAAAAAGGTAAAGCCATGCAAGTTTGAATTAGGAGATCTCGTCCTCAAGGAGAATCCTAAGAACCAACCTAACAGGGAGCAGAAAGGAAAGTTTGAACCTAACTGGCTGGGACCTTATGTTATGACTGCTACTTTTGGGACTGGAGCTTATCAGTTAGCTACACCTGAAGGATACATTCTTCCAGATCCTATCAACACTCTACATTTGAAGTGATTCTATGCTTAATGTTCGGCTAGTAGAGCCTGTACAGCAAAAAGTTCTTGCAAAATACCAAAAACATTCAGAAAATTGATTCTGAAGAAATCCAAAAACAGTGGAAAAGAGCCTACAGAAAAGGGTATCCTTGGTGAAAACCTGGTAAACAGGCACCTTGATACTACAAAAACATTCAAAAAAGAAAAAATAGCAAAAAAATTGAAAAGGAGAAAAGTGCCTTGATGAGCACCTGGTAAAACAGGCATCTTGGTCGCAAAAAAAGAAAGAAAAAGGTCTTGCCAAGTGGTGAAAACCTGGCAATCAGGCGTCACTTATGTTCTGCGCTCCATATATCAATGCACTACTGATACTAGGCCTTCATAATTTTGCATGTGCTCATACGCTGACTTCATTATCCTAAATGACTATCTTATCCTCGCTTGGGATTTAACTATCTTTACGTCTTAGGAATAATTCATTCTGCACTGGAGGCATCTTTGCTAGTATGGTAGGTTATGGTTGCTAAGTTGCTCTAGGATGGTTTGCCTCATGGACACAATGTTTCTTGATACATGCAAAACAATGTCACTTTCCAAAACAGGGGTATCTTTTCAAAACATCAAACATGACATTTACATTAACGGAGGTCCTACAAAGCTATATTCGATCGCAAACATGAACAAAATATCCTATCAATGCACAAACATGGAACACCATATTGCTTGATTTTTTGATTGATGAATCTTTACTGTGTTTGACATGTGAATGAATAAATACTACTTAAACACAGTTTCCTATTGGTTTGATTATGATTCTTTTATGTCCTGATGATGTTTTCAACTAGGGGCATCTAAGTAATTATAAATTTTATTTGATTGATTCTCAATTGATAATTTATTATGTCTTCTTAGTTTCTCAATGACGTCTGTGAAAAGACAAAGAGTCGCAAGGATTGGGGGAATAATGTTTTTTTTATTTCCTACATATGGTGATTGTTTCAAATGATCCTATAAATTTCACCTAGCTTGGATGTTTATGGTAAGAGCTACCACTATGGGTGGATAGCCGCATATATCTCGATCTTCGTTATGTGTAAACTACAATGAGGTTGAAATGATTTCCTTGTCTATTTTCTGATCCAGATTCTCACTAAGGTATACGAATCATAATGTACCCAAGGATATGAATTTTCAAGGTCATTGCGGGTCCAATATCTTGCCTTAATCAGAATCTGGTATATTAAAAGGAAGGTGACTATTTTGTTATCCTGGCTTTTATGCCTTGATGCCTAAGTCTATTTCCAAAATTTCAATAAAACATAGTATTCATATTATCATAATATTAGTGGGTATTAGTGATGGTTGTACTATCAGGTGGCCCATTCCAAAAAGTGCGCAATGATGATAAAAATGTCGCAATATTTGCTAATCAGTGACAAGTCCTAAGAGTCTGCATATAGCTACATTTAGAGATTGCATGGTGCATTTATAACAGAAATAACAATATAAGGAATTTTGTGCTCAAAGATGGTTTCTCTCTTCTTCTAATCAATCAAGTTAATTACATCATCCCTATTACTGATATCCAATATCATTGCACATCCATAGCATACGTTTTGCATTCATTGAAAAGCAGAAACAACAAAATACAAAAAATGAAGCATCCATGTATTGCATTTTTACTTTTTCATCCTAAGTGCATCCATACATCTATTTTGCATAACTGAAAAATCAAAAGAAACATACATTTGCATTTACACATAAGTATCATCTAAAACATATTTATATCAGTAATGACTCATCACATCCAATTACAAAATGATGTTATCATCTACAAACTAACTCATCAAGAGATCAAGATATCATCACATGTGCAAAAGATACATTTTCACATCTATGAAAGCAAAAAAGAACTCATGAAACATGTTAGAATCAGGAAGCTGTGTCAGATATATACCATCATAACATGGTACAGATCAAATATAAAGAGTATCAATGAATCAGTGAGCATAAAGAGTATCAATGTATTAGTGCGCCAAAATGAATCTAATATACATGTATAAATGTCATCTACAAAAATAGATCTCAGAAGGATCTAGATATACAAAAGAGGGGATCTCAGCAAGATCCATATATACAAAATATGATCTCAAAAATATACATGTCATAAAGATGATACAAGAAAATCAACTTTGTCCCGCCCCCTCTCCCTGGTTAGGAGGAGGAGGAGGAGGTGGTGCAAAAGGAGCTGCTAGAGGAGGCATGGCCCCCTCGGACTGCTGAGCTACTCTAGAGAATGAAGGTGCTCTCTGACCCTCTGGAACTACTGCATTATACAGGGAATAATAATATGTATCCCTCTATCCCTGATGGACTGCTATCTAGACCTGTGCATCCCTCTCTACTCTCATCCACTCAAGCTATAGATCCCTGTCCGCCAAGAGAGCATCGACAGTAGTGACTCTGGCCTCTAAAGCTATGATCCTGGCATGGAGCTTCTCTCTCTCCTGCTCACATCTAGATAATGGATCTCCATCTCTACCTGCATCTTGCTCAGGTGCCCCCTGATGCCTTTGTCACTGCTGCTCACCTGTAAGCAATGGCCCAGTATCTCTCTAAGGGGCCACGAATCTAAATCTGTGACATCTTCCCTACCCACTGCCACTAAAACCACCTGTATCCACGGCCTCTCCGCCACCACCTCTATCATCACCATCATGGCCATCATCTAGAGGAGGATGCCTGCCATCTCTACCACCATCCCTGCCACCATCATGGCCCCCATGTCTACCAAGAGCCATGTCTCTACCTCCTCTACCCCTGACTGGTCGATCATCAGGATCGTAGTCTAGTGGCTCCTCTATATGAGGAATGATCTCCTCTGGAACAGTGAATCAAGGAAGTGGATACTAGAGCCTCTTAGCAGCATAACCATCAGATACACCTGCATCCTCTACATCTAGCCGAAGATCCCATTCTACTGCAACCATGTCTCGGACCTCCTGGTGAGCAGTCTCATAAGTCAACTATGCACCCCATAGAGGTGTCTCCTCTCTGGTTTGGGCATACACTGCAATATCCTCTGTCCTGCCCTGTCGTCAACCATACTGCCTCAATACTCAGGTAATAACAAACTGCTCTATAGTGTATCTGGTCTGGCCAATGAGATATCTACTCTGACACAGGAACGACACCTGTGGGGCATCCGAGGTCCACACCTCACAATCTAGATATGGTTGCCATATGACCTCTGTCATGTCATCAAATAATCGGTGCCAGTACTTAATCTTGCCCAGATGGGGCTGCTACAAAAGGCCTGCATACATATATACATAGGGCTGCTTAGGTGCCCTCTACCTATCTACAATCGACCGTGTAACAGGGATGTGCTCCTAGTCCCAGATCTAAAGAATAAGTATACTGATAGTCATATTGCGGGTATAATGGTAAATAATCTCATGTAGCTCTCAATACATGTGAGCTAAGATACAGCTCCCCCAAGCAAATCACCGATGGTGGGTCACCATCTTCTCGATCATATCTACCTAGCCAACCATAAATCTGTGCTAGCCCCTATCTGGCATAAGGATTTCGCCTACCAGACTTGCTAGATAAACAGATAATCGATCGTAATGATCGACCATGTAGTCCCATGATAGATATCTCCAGTCTATGGTGTCATCTTGAAAATATCTACGTGCAACACCAATTGCCACGGTCATCGTAGAATCAAAATGTACCTCATGTCCAACCATCGGCACACGAAGTATCCTTCAGACATCCTCTGAAGTCACTGTAATCTCTCTAGTATGTAGATGAAAGGTGTTGTGCTCTGAGTGCCATCTCTCAGCAAGAGCAGTCAACAACCCATAGTTTACCCCGATCTCAGGTAAACCTATCAAGGAACACAATCCACATCAAATCATGGTTGTCTACTCATCATCTAACAATCGGCCAGATAATGCAAGTACACGTGCAGGATAAGTGTCTCAAAAAGATACTACCTCAAAATGGGCCTATTTTGGACAACAATGGCTATACATTAGTATCATATCTACATTACAGGGGCAGATTCCTAATAAACTAAGTCATTTCACAGTTCACAAGACACAAACAGGTCAAACACATTAAAATTCTAAGTTTCTTACCAGATGTGATCCTGGAAATCCTACGACTGCGTTTAACGGATGCGATCCCCAAAATATGGGATGCGATCCTAAACATAGGGTGTGATCCTAAGTAAATGGGATGTGACCCACTGATGGATTTCCCTTGAAAAAATGGCAAAAACACTAAAACTAGATGCGATCCAGGAAATCCTGGATGCGACATAGAAATCTGAAAAAATCAAATGCGATCCGGGAAAAACTAGATGCGACGCAGGATTTATAGGATGCGATCCTAAGTTGAAAGGGCTCTAAAAGCCACGAAAATGCATAAATTGCAAAATTGCAAAATTCACAGGGTAGTTTATCGAGAACTTACCGGCAGTGGGTAGTCGGATGGACACTGATGTCGATGGCTCATCTCAAAATGGTGCTTCCTCACAGGGACTATCATCTTCTTTGCAGAGCTCTTTGAATTTCTATGGAGGAAAGTGAAAATGAATAGTGAAATGGTAATTTTGGAGGCTTATATGGGTCTTTTGAGACATTTAGGAGTTCCAAAACTCCTCCCAAACAACTACAAATTCATTTTTGTTAACTTTTTGATCAATTGGGAACCAAATCAAAGGTGCCTAGAATGTTTTCAACAACACAGTGCCATTTTTGCGACAGTTGCAAAAATTACAAATTTACTTCATTTGTTCCAAACATCGATCAATACTGCACATTTTCTCATACATCTTGATCTGACATCATTTATCAGTCTTGTCACTCACATTTTCACGTAATTAACTTGGTAATCGTGCATTTGTTTTTAAACACGCCTTCTTTTCCACTTCTTTTCTACTCCATTCTTTCTTGTCCTAACCGCTTCCTGCAAGTGTTATATTCTTTTCAATCTAAGGGATTTTATTCTTTTCCTTCAATTTTGTTCCCGAGGGGGCATGATCACACTATCATCAATTAATTTTTTTCTCAAAACAACATCAAAATGACTTTGTTATCAAACTAAGGGGCATAACAGTTTCCTTGACTAAAGTCAGAACTGTTGGATAGAAAGGTTTGGTTCTCATGAGCTCGATATCTTATGTTTCCTCATTTTTAAAAAAAAAAAGATTTTTATTAAAGCTCCTGGCAGCTTCATACTAGATTTTCAGACGACAACCAAGTTCAGAATTGGTATCTTGAAAATATTTTATTGATCTTTGGACGACAACCAAGTTCAAAATCAATTCTATCAGTTTTGTTCGATCAAGTGCGAGACTGATCTCATCAACATTTCGTTCGACAACCAAGAACGTAATTCTTCATCTTTCCAAAGTCAAAATCAAATAAACTTTCTTTGAATCAATGCGCTGCTCACACATTAATTCAAAGAGGGGCAAATGTAACCACCTAAATTTGGTCTGTTCCAACTATGGACCCTATTTTCCCTAAGTGTGATTATACCCTCAATTATGTCCAAATGACCCTATTACTACTTGGCATAATTCTTCAAATCAATTTAATGTCCTAGGTGATTTTTATCACTGAATTATATTAACTATTATAGCCATATAATTTAAATCAATTCAAACCATTTAAATCATATCAAAATCAAACATGGC
>MU227620.1:1431715-1446387 GCA_018584345.1 Thuja plicata | reverse complement strand
TATTTTCATTGAAGAAATCTTTCTCATGTTTAGTTCAACTTGTTAGTCCATCAAATCACACAAGTCAACCAGTATTCATGACTGAATGTATTCTTTCATTCACTCACAAACACTAATTGATGCATGTCATCTGATGACCTAATAAGTTGAATGTTACTGTGTGTGCAAATGGATAGGCATGCATGACTGAATGCAGGAAACAAAAGAAAATAGGAGTGGATGTCACAAGCCCCTGCTTGAACTCCACTTTTTTATGTAGAGGAATGATTATTGATTGAAGAGAGTTACTGTTCACACACTGGAAGATCACATTTGAAGACACATGAAGGAATTAGACACATGAAGAAATCAAAGAAACTACAAGGAAAAGACTTGAATAGAGTATTTGGCAGAATCAAAAAATTCTCATCTGATTTCACTGTTATGCAAATGTCCCAAAATTTGAAAAAATGTTGTTACAGTAAGTACTTTACATTCAGCTGACTGTTAATTATGCATAATGAAGAATGCCAATAGAATTTAAGCATAAAGAAGGGAATGTGAGAATTACAAAATGGACATAGAATTTCTTTATGCAGAGTGTACATCTCAGATTGAGGTTTTGAACAAAATGATATGCATTCATGTTAATGATACTAAGCAAGCATTCATGTAAATCACTGTTTACAGATTGGGGTTTCTATTTAAAATCCATGGGAGTCACGAGCCCGTGCTCGAACCCCATGGGTTTTTTCTGATTTCAATGTTCCAAGATGTAAACAACATGATTCAAACTGTTATGTATATGATGCCATGAAAATGCTCCAGAATATTCACTAATGTGATTTGTTTGTGTTTTTTAAGACATCAAGATATCATCTCACGAAAACATGTTTATGTTTTTCATTTTTTATGGCATTTATCATACAGCAGTGAAGATGTTTTATTTTAAAACATTAAGACAGTGTAAAGATGCAAATACAGCTACAGTCGACATCAAACAGTGATGACCTCGACATCAAACAACAGATAAAGATGATAATGTTACATGCAGGAAATTTCATTAAATGAGCAAACAGAAATAACACTTTCTGTCATCATATCGGGTACCTCTCAGAAAGCATCAGTGCACCTACACTATATGTAGTATTACAAAGAATTGAAACACACTGTTTTATTCAAAAAACCGTAAGTGTATTTGTAACATTTATGTGTTTTTAAACAGTTGTTCCGACATATTTTGCAGAAAGAAGACAACACATTTTGTGCTTTATTGTTCAGACAGAAATAAAATAGAGGGTTATAAAACAGTAACTTTTCGAACATGCAGAGAAGTTCATTAAATGAACAAAATGATAGAAAAATCAACTTATCTGCAGATGCATGGTGTTCTCCCTCATAAGCTTGAAGTGTAACGACAACAACTAACATGAAAGGTGTAAAGCTTATGACTGAAAGATGTTATAGAGCTCAAAAAATTTGTATACCCACTGCATCTTTCAGTCCTAAGCCTACATATTTAATGCTGATGAAAACCCGCATGATAGTTATTGTCGAGCAGAAAGACCAGTTAACAAATGTAGTGGTGGTGACTCCATGTTACACAGCGATCTGGGGATAAGTCTGAAGCTGTGGCAGAGGATATCCCCAGTTCATAGTCGAAGAGTTCGAGTGGTGGCTCCATGTTACACAGACAACTGGGAATGAGTCTGAAGTTGTGGGAGAGGATATCCCCAGTTCATGGTCAAAGTTCATGGGCTTGACACCTTTTCCACAGCTCCAAACCATTCCAAGGTGGCCGTGGTGTCATTTACAGATGAAGTGGTGAAGTCGACAAATAGACAAGATCTCCCTAAAGTTTCAGATAGACTGTAGATTCAAAAAACCATGATGGAAATACATCAAATAAACTACAAGTTCATTGTTCAGTACCATATTTTATGGCACGATATCAGCAAAAAACCCCAGCATCAAAGCAAATGACAGATGCAAACTTACAGTCGGGGCTCAGGTTCGAGCAAGATTGAAAGCCGTGGCCTTCAATGTAGAGTGAAACTCCAGTTGCATTGATTGAGTTTTCTTGCTTTCCATTCAACAAATTCCAAGTTTCTCTTTGCAAACATGGCAGATGTTACAACAAACTCTAGTTTTCACTTGCAACATGGCGGCAACACAGAGGTGAAAGCATAAAACCCTAAGATGCAAATGAGGCCGATAGATGAAATGTAGTGGATTTTACTATCTGTTGAGTTCCGCTGTCAGTTGATAAATGCAATGTCAGTGACAGATCATCAGCGTTCTTTCAAAATTGCCACCTTGGTACTTTAAGTGCCTTGATAAATGCAAATCACCTCTTCAATGAAAACAGTCATGTCGACACAGCACATTAACTAAACTACAGTTACCTCCTAAGGATCGGCAATGGTGTTTATGACTATGGTGGAGTTAAATGCCGATGGGTTTAAAAATTACAAAAAACTTTGCAAAGTGGAAAATCGGGTTTTTAAAACCTTTTTCTCACATTCAAATTCCATGTGTTCGATCTAAAGGTGATTAGGGTCATTGAAGTGTGGGGTTACTAAACTTAAGTGATTTAAGATGTTTTTTTAAAAACCTTATGTTTTGGAGGGAAAGATTTTTGAATCAGCCATGTTGGCTATTTAGGGAGTTCAGTTTTTCATTGTTAAAGGGAGTCACTTGGAGGAGAGGATTAGTGTTTTAGTGAATTTTCAAGTTCCTACTACTGAAATCCATCTTTCCTTGTATTCCATTGTAGTTACATTTGTTTGATTTCATTGTTATGCAAGTGAATTTTATCATTCCTTGACTTGATTCTGGAATTCATGAATGTAGTTTGCACACAGACTTTTGGAAGAAAACACAATTGCCTTACATACTCATATTTCTTGTTGTGATCATTGTTCAAAGTTCCTGTTTTTCAATTTTCTGCATATAAGAGTAATGCTTTTGCAAGTATATACTAGTGAATTATAAAAATTCCTATTATATATTGAAAAAATATAAGCCTTTTGTGGAAAGTGCATGTTGTTAATGGGAAGAGTATTGCTTGTGGTGAAAACCCTAGTTATTCATTTTTAATTAATGTATGTATTGATCAGTGAATGATAACTAAAGATCCACCAGAATATGATAAGTATAAGTCAGTTTGAAATTTCATAAAAGAGTCTGATTATCCTTGGTGTATCACCTTTCTATTATGCAATTTTAGTTACAAAGCTCTTTTCTCTTTTCCCAATTCAGTTTTCAATCAGGAAGTGATATACCATATTTTATAGGAGCCGGCCTAGAATCCAGAGATTCCTCTTCATTCATAGCCTACCCACATCTAGGTGAGGTTTCCATTGTGAGGATGGAATTGTCCTGTAGCCCTAATGCCTAAGTTAGGGTGACAATTCTAAACCTGAACAGAAACCATTGCAATAACAGTCTTTTTCTTAGAAATAAATCCCCATTCGAACTTGTTGTTTCTCCTTCCTTTGTTGTTTTCATGCACACTGTCATCAATACTCATACACCAGTATTTAAGATAAAAGATTTTCTGCTGGAATAAAAAGATAAAAAGATATCTTTGTATGTAGTCTTTATCTTGTATGGAGACCATTTGTTTGTATCCTTGAACTGAAACTTTCTTTCTATATGTAGCTTTCATTGAGTTGATATTGCTGCTGTAAACTATGTTGTCATTTTTAAATAACAGTGACCATAATTTCATAAGACATACACATCTTCTTTTAGTTTCTAAGAAATACACATTTCTTGTTTGAACTAAACATATTACATGTTTAATTTATAGCATGATCATAATGTTTTAAATATAAAAACACTCCTACTATTGAAGTCGAGAGCATTTTCTTGTTGAACTAAACACATTACATGTTTGATTTCCACTATTACTTGTCTGAACATTTCTTTTAAAAAATGCAACTTCTGTGCAAGAAGTAATGTATAAATACACTCTTATATAATTTTATATGAATCATCACCCATGGGGTTCGAGCATGGGCTTGTGATGCCCATGGGCAATATCCATAATATGAAACTCATTATGCACATCTTCTACTTGATTGTATCTCTTACATGCATTGAACTCTCCAATTTTATTCACATATGAATATTGTACTTGTAAAAACATTATAATTGATGGATGCATATATCACTATCATTTGAACATACCAAAATAACATTATCTGGCTTTATACCCTGCATATAACTTCACTTACACAACAAAACTGATTATCCATTTCATTTTGTATATGCATATGTTATAAAAAGATATCACTGTTTGAATATGCACTTTCCTCTCCTTTTGTAAACATGGATATCACTTTGTTCCTTTTCCCTTTCTCTCAATAGATAATAATGTTCATAAAAGTACTGAGATAAAGTACTTGTCTGGTGTCAATAATGTATGAACCATTCATATGTAATTTTCATTTTGATGATAATACAATTTGATCTTTTGCACATGTACATTACTGCATAACAACATTAATTTTATTCTCTTATTTTGCTATATCATTGTTGATTCCACATGCATGTTTCAAAACAACATTACATAGTATTTCATCCTTTCTTTGTACAGTGATAAGGTATATTGTTACCTCATTTTCATCTACAAATTTTCTCCATGTTGGTTGTAACACTTTTCAATTAGGAACATTTATCTTTACTGCATCATTTCTTTTCATATGCATCCTTTAGTACAACATTGCCATTATGTATTGTATTGTATCTTCTTTTTCCTCCTCTGCAACTTGTGAACTCTTGCATTGTGTTTCTCACTTTCTTGCACACACCACCCCGTCCACATGTTAGATTAGTAAATATAATCAGTCAATTAATGTTTGTATGTAAATGTCATGTGAAATGGCATTTATGTATGAATGTTGGTTTCCTGGTTGGGTTTACTAACCTAATGTGTTGATGTTTTAAAAAAAAAAGGTTTCTTGGGAACAAGACCCAAGTCCCTTTGATTCAGATTTTTCTAGTTTCCTAAAAGGCAACTCTTGAACAATGCAGGCTAACAACTATATGCAGTATAAGGTTTCAAAAAATTATGTCCCTTTGATACTTTATTTAGTTATTGCAGATGTATATTTTATTTTTGCAATGATGTTTACATAAAGATACAGTTCTGAAAGTTTGGATTGTAGCATGTTATTTTAAGGTACCTATGTATTTCTTAGATCCAACTTGGATCTAACTACTCTCTCTCTATGATGCAGGACAAAACTGGAAGAAGACTCAAAATGAGACAAGAATGTAGAGCTAACAGAAAGATTCAGGCAGGGACACAAAGACATGCAAATTCAGATAACTAGTTACCTGAATGTAGAAGACCACTCCAAGGCAATACTTAGATCCCTAAATCTTCCAATACTCATTTATTACTTTCAACATTGTACATCTTCTCTATGTTTACAATTGAAAGATGTAACCTATGAAGGAATACTTGTTTATTACATTCACTTTGAATGTTCAATGTGTGTGCTAAAAAGTAGTCACACTTCTATGAGTCATTATATTCAAGATTTCTCAAGAATGAGGTCTCAAATAGAAACTCATAGCTCCATATTCATGGAGTGCAAGGGTTTGTAATGGAGGCCCTCAATTTAGACCTATTAATGCCCATGAAAGTACACCATGAAATGAGAGATTCAAAGAGGAAGAGAAAGAATGCTAGTCTCCATGATCATCAAATATGCATTGCAAATGCAAATGAAAACTACTCTATAGGATAACAATGCATGAAGAAAATTAATCTATATGATAACAATGCATGAAAGGAAATATGCAAACTAATCTATGAAGGACATATGCATCTAAATTAATATGAATCTACTCTAAGTGGATTTCCATTGAAGAATGAGAGAAGAAGACAAGAAGAAGAGAGGTTGCATAGTTCAAGCTCAAATGCTCAAACTCTCCTCCAAAGTTGCTCTCCAAACCTCAGCATAACAATAACATAAAAATTCTATATCTGATGTCTAAATGAGAAGGAGAGGCCTCCTTATAAAGAAAAGTGTGGAGAGGAATGCATCCTCAAGAGAAATGTGGGATAAATCCCTAAAAAGGCAAGTAAGAGGAAAAAGCCCACCACTTAGGAATATGCGTGAAAAAAAGAGTTATATTTATTTTTTATTTGATTTATTTCCTTTTTCATCAAAAAGAGAGCTTCAAGTGGGGATTTTATTTATTTAATTAGAAGAGGGATTTTTCTTTAATTAAATAAGATTATTTTATTTAATTAAAAGAGAGATTTTAATTAATAAAGATAAGATTATTTAATTAAAAGAGAGATTTTCTTTTAATTAAATAAGATTATGGATAAAATGATCAAACCTTAGGAAATATTAAAATAATTGAATTAATTACGATTTGATCAAGGAAATTGATTTGAATTAAAAATGTTGCAAAGCATTGATTCAGGAATTTGATAAATTGATTTTGTCATTTGATAAATTGAAGAATGGGGGCCCATAGTCTAGGAGACCATTTTAGGGTGCATACATTTGCCCCTCTTTGACTAATGTGTGATCTTTATGGGAAGACATGTAGTCAAAGAATGCAGTTGAAGTGTGAGATCAATTTAGGATCACAAAACAACCCAGACGTGTGATCGACAGACAGGAACACATCAGGACAAAGATAAGCTATTTGAAAAAGACAAGGTCAACACCCCTGTAAATAGGTAATTGACATGTCCAAGATAAGAATCTCAAGAAAGGTTTCCCCAAGCGGAGCAATTGATGGGATTGATAAAGCTGAATCAAGGATTGAAGTTTGATAGGTACTGCCCGCTCATGATCGAAATTGAAATGAGATAGAGGAGAAATAGAAAATTGATAAATTTGATCAAATCAAACTAAAGATAAGGTTCTTCATATAAGATGAAAGATATAAGGATCACAGAACCAAGGTAGATCACCAAGTATGAAATATTATGCCCCAAGGTTGAATTAGAAGAAAAGAAGTGGGGTGAAAGTGAATGGAAGATAAAAGTTTGGAAGAGGTGGAAAGAAATGGAGAGAAGAAAGAGAATTTGCCTTAAGAAAGAGAATTCCCTAAAATCAATCAAATATTTAAGATAGAAAATTTTGATTGAGATCACGAAAGAAGATAAGGAAATGAAGATCAAACATGACTGCGGTTGATTAAAAGTCCACAAGAAAGATGAAGGAAAACCCTCGCAAACTCATAATGCAACCTAAAAATGCAAACTAACATTAGGTCTAACAATGTAAGCTACATGAAAATGCAAAGGTGTACTTGCAATAGGGACTGTAACATAGGAATTTGTGTTCATCATTCATTAGACAATGTTAAGGAACTTATTTTCATCATTGGGCCATTATTAACGGACATCGAAAATTCACACAATCATCACTAGTCACAAGTGAAACTATGAAGATTGAATGTGATTTATATCAGAGTGGAATGTGGAAAGATTATAACATAAGCATCAAAGACATAAAGGTCAAGATGACTTTGATGTTAGCTTACCCAATTTAATGTAGCAAAACCATGCTCGCATCAAGGCATAAATGCCAGGATGACCAGAATAACGGTTCTGCAAAAACAGTCAAGGATGATACCTCAATTCTCTGAAGTGTGTCAAGGGAACAACAAGAGACACTCAAGAGTTTCAAGACCACACCCACAAGAAAAAAGAAACTAAAAACATGCCCTATTCCCTAAATCCTCTAGCTATGCATCCCGAAGAGACTTATTAGACAAGGACACTCAATGAAAATCAATAACAGTCAGCACATAAAGAAAAGATCATGACATAGCTCAAGCATTAAGTGTTGTGTTTAAAAATTTAAGTGTGTTAATTGATACTAAGTTCTGAGGATAAGGATTGAATGCTTGCAAGAAGGTAAGATCACATGACAAAACTAGTTAAGACCAAACCGACAAGTGTTGAAAAACACTCAATGTTAAGGGTTGTGTTGAAAAAACATAGTTGGGGTGGTGTTGAAAAAAACTATTTGCGAGGTGTCCTAAAGACTAACACATCCAAGAGACCAAAGCTAACACAGTTATGCCCCCTAGACAAAGACAAAGACCAATTCCAGACCGAGGCAACAAGGACAATGCATGATGGAGAAAGGCTAAGTGTCGAGGACATGTTCTATGAAATAGGGGTGCAAAGGCCTCAAGTAGTGCCCGTTTCCAAGTTTTCACCACTTAGATTTTATTGCAATTTTTTGCTAACAAGGCACCTATTTCCAGGTTTTCACCAAGGCACTTTTTCTATTTTTTTAAATTTTTTTATTTTTTTGTATTTTTGGAATATATAATTTTTTTTTGGAGATACATCAAAGTTCCTATTGTTAGGTTTTCACTAAGATGATCATTTTTTCAAGACATTTTCTGATTTTTAGAATTTTTTGACAATATATCATTTTTTGGGGATTTTTTTAGGATCAATAAGTATGTACAAAGGGTGCCCCTAGACAGAATGGGCATCATGGATATAAATTCTTCAAGTGCAAGACATTGATAGGATCAGGGAGTTTCTCTCCCTCTGCTATAGATAGTAAATAAGCACCTGAACCAAAAGCTTTTATGATGATGTAAGGTCCAAGCCAATTAGGTTCAAATTTTCCCTTTTGATCTCTATGCTATTGATTCTTAGGATTTTCATGTAGGACAAGATCTCCCACTTGGAATTCTCTAGGGAAAAAAATTTTGTTGAAGGATTTGGACATGCGCTTTTGATAAACCCTCATATGGTCAAATGATGCTTAACATTTTTCATCTAGAATTTCTAACTCTTGAAGTCTCATGGCACGGTAGTCTGCATCTGTAACTAGACCTTTGAGGGAAACTCTAAGTGAAGGAATCTCAACCTCCAAAGGTAACACTACTTCAGCGCCATATGCAAGGGAAAAAGGAGTAGCCCCAGTAGGAATATGAATACTCATTCTATAGGCCCACAAAGCTAGATTTATCTATAAGTGCCAATCTCTACCATTCTTATAGACTATTCTATGTAAGATTTTAAGAATGGTTTTGTTTGATTCCTCTACTTGACCATTTCCTTGCAGGAAGTAAATGGAGGACCAATGTTGTTTAATCTTGAATTTCTTGTAGAGTTGTTTAAGGTCCTTATTTTTGAACTGGCCTCCATTGTCAATGATAATATTAGAAGGCACTCCATATCAACAAATGATATGGTTCAAAATGAATAGAGAAACTGTCTTTCCCAAGGCAACAGAAAGTGGGATAGCTTCTACCCATTTAGTGAAGTAATCAGTAGTAGCGATAATAAACTTGTGTCCACCTAATGAGTTGAGATGAATCTGCATAACAAGATCAAAGGCCCAGCGCTGAAATAGCCAATGAGATATAGAAGGAATGAGCTCCCTACCTAGAGCATGTATTAGGTTACCATGTTTATGACACTTTTCACATGACTTTGCAAAAACTATTGCGTCAATCTGCATTGTAGGCCAATAGTACCCCGCCCTAAGCAACCTTGGGGCCATGGCAAGACCATTAAAATGTCCCCCATAGATTCCCTCGTGGATGTCAACTAATGGTTGGTCAAATTATTCCTTTTCTAAGCATATAAGAAGTGTTCCATCTAGACCCATCCTATACAAATCACTAGAGATAAGGGAATGGCGAGAGGTGTTTCAGGTAAGGTTTTTGTGTTCAGATTGGTTAAAGGTTTTAGGAATAATACCATCACAAAGGTATGAGTAAATGGCACCATAACGGGATGACTCACAACCAACGAGGGTACAAATGACATGGATTTCTTGGGAGTCATAGATAGGGTGATGTATCTCTTCCACCAGGAATTCAAATCTAGATTCATGTTTCTCTAACTAAAGGAGTGAAGCAAGTGTAGCCATAGCATCAGCTGCTTTGTTTTCTTCTCTAGGGATTTGTTGAAATGTGACAAAGGTGAAGTATCATTTCAAGGAATCAACCATTTTCTTGTAAGGTACCAATTTCTCATTTTTTGTTTGATATTCATCGTTAACTTGGTTGATTATCAGTTGTGAATCCCCATAGATGTGTAACTCTGTGATTCTCTAATCTATGGCCATCTTAAGTGCATTGGTTAAAGCTTCATACTCAATAATGTTGTTTGTACATGGGAACAATAACTTGTAAGACTTAGGAATCATGTACCCATGAGGAGAAACAAACAACACACCAGCTCCTAAACTGTTTTGCATAAAGGATTCATCAAAGAACATCTTCCACATTCTTTCAGTCATATACATGAGGTGCTCATCTGGGAATTCAACTTGAATAGGTGCAGTATCTTGCAATGGTAAATCAGCCAATTGATTTGCTATGGATTTTCCTTTGATTTCTTTATTCTCAATGTACTCTATGTCAAATTCTGAAAGTATCATCGTCCATTTATCAAGTCTACCCGTGAGGGCAGCCTTACCTAGCAAATACTTGAGTGGGTCTATTTTTTCTATGAGGTTTATAGTGTGCACAAGCATGTAATGTCGCAACTTTTGGGAAGAAAACACAACTACAAGGCAAGATTTCTCAATGCTAGTGTAGTTAGCCTCATATGAAACAAGAGTGTGGCTAATGTAGTATATTTCTCTTTCTTTCCCATTTTCATCAAGTTGAGCTAGTAATTCCCCCAAGGAAGATTATGTCACTGAAATGTATAGAATAAGTGGTTTCCCTGGGATAGGAGGCATTAAAATGGGAGGATTTTCCAAGTACTTCTTGATTTGATCTACTCTTTTAACAATCCTCATTCCAAACACATTTGAATCCTTTGTGTAAGTTCTGGTTGAAAGGTTGAGCTCTATCCACCAATTGTGAAATGAATCTCCTTATAGATTGAAGACGTCCTTGAAGAATCCTCATTTGACTAATGTTTCTAGGAGGTGGAATATCTATGATTGCTTGGAATTTTCAGGGTCTACCTCTATTCCTTTTGCTAAAATGATGAATCTGAGTAGTTTTCCATAGGTGACTCCAAATGCACACTTTTTAGGATTTAACCTTAGTTGAAATTGTTCCATGCAATCTAGAATGACTTCTAAATCATTTAAGTGTGTGTCTCTTTGCTTAGATTTGGCCAAGGTGTCATCCAAATAATCTTCCATGTTTTTATACATCATGTCATGAAAAATGGTTGTCATAGCTCATTGATAGGTGGTTCCTACATTTTTTAATCCAAAAGGCATAACTTTCCAACAATAGGTACCCCATGTACAAGTGAATGCAGTCTTTTCTTGATCTTCAGGAGCTATCTTAATCTGATTATATCCGAAAAAACCATCCATCAAGGAATAAATCTCATAACCCGCAGTCATATCCACTATCATGTCTATATTGGGAAGTGGAAAGTCATCCTTTGGGAATGCTCTATTGATATCTCTGAAATCTGTGCAAACTCGAATGGATTTTTCATGTTTGGAAACTGGTACAATGTTTGATATCCATTTAGCATAGGCAATAGCTCTTATGAATCTTGCACCAAGGAGTTTCTCCAATTTTGCTTTGACTAGGAGAGCTATATGAGGATGCATCTTTCTCAAAATAATTTTAACTGGTTTGACACCCAGAGCTATAGACAAGTGATGCATGATAAGATTAATGTCCAACCCTGGCATATCTGAATAAGTCCACGCAAAGTTGATCTTCTTTTTCGGTAAGAAATTATTGTAAGCTTCTTTTTCTTGTGGTGACAAGGACTCAGCCAATCATACTATCTGTGGAGCCTCATTTGTACCCAAATTGACTGCTTTTGTTGGTTCAATAAGTACTGAATATTGAAATTGAAAGTAGCTAGGGAGATGATCAAGTACCTCATCCTTAGGCACCTCAAAGAGGTTTTCACCTTTGGATACGTCATTTATTTTTACTTTTTTTGGTTTTGACACCACCATACAGTGGTTTTCACCATTAGAACTCCTATTCTTTTGATTTTGTTTTCTTTTTATTCTGTGACTAAGATACTTGATGTCTAGCTCTATCATACTGGTAGCTGATTCACTGGTGGAAGAGACTACGGGCTCAATAGAATTTAGGTAACAGGCTATCTCATAATCATTTTGAAATGTTAAGAGCTTAGGTTCTTGATAACATTGGGACCAATCAATGAGGTCAAAATGAACAAGAGGCAATTCAATGACTGGTTCAAGGTTATAAATGTGAATGATATTATCTCTAGTGACCGAAGAGTCAGAGTTTGTCAAGTATCCTTCTAAGCTACCCAAATCAGGATTCATCCTAACAAGAAAAGAATCATCCACTAAGGAAACATGTGGGTTCAAATCCTCTAATCCTACATGTGACTCATTGGCTACCTTGGGTTGAGAACTATAAGTGTGGATAACATCAATATCCATATCAACTATAGAAGGCTTTGAGAAGGAGTCTCATTCATACTCATATGAAATTGTGTCTGAACTGCGACTAGGATTTTTACACCATGAAGGTTTGGGACCTCTTGATGTGGAAGGTCTAGTTTCATCAAGGGTAACTCCATCTCTGCCCATTAAACAAACAAGATTATTTTGTTGATGTTCTCGGAAAGGATCTTCTACATCTGATTCATCCTGTTCTAAAGTTGCAACTGATGCATGAGTGACTAGAATATATAAATATCCCCAGAGGAGATTAGTGGAAGGGACCCAATCTTCACACATGTCCTATTAATTTGTTAAATTAGGTACATATTCTGGTTCATCTTCACTATCTGGCTTATCAAGGATAGGAGTAGTGTGCTTGTTGTGATTCGTGAATCGTAGGCCAACCGTCTTCTTAGACTTGTGTCCAAAAAGAGCATGATCAAGAGGTTCAGCCCTAGCATCCAATCTATGATTAAGAGGGCCATGTCCACGATATCCCATTTGTTTGACAAAATTATACCCTCTCCCATAAGCCTTAGGAGAGGGAGAGAATTTCTCATTTTTCATGTATTTCTCTTCTCTATAAATCCAGGCTCTAACAAATGTCTCCTCTTTCTCATCTTGAATAGGCACTAAGGACTCTACAAACGTGCCAAATAAAGTCATAGTTGAAGAGGAATCTTTCTTTTCTTGTGAAGGCTTTCCATAAGACCTGGGAGAAACTGGCAGTGTTGTGAGGGATTTGAGTTGATACCCCCCCATGCCAAGATCTACTGACTTGAGCTTGTCTTTACATTCAGCTAAGGTTGCATTGAAGTCTTCTACTTCTCTATTGAGGGGAACATGAGCTCCTACTAAAATTGAGTTAACAGATAAAGTGTTATCCACATGTATACAAATCTCTATTCCATTGTAAGGGAACTTAACACATTGATGATAGGTAGACGGTACTTCTTGCATATCATGAATCCACAGTCTACCGAGCAAGATATTATACGCAAGGGGGCCAACATCAACTATTTGAAATAAAATATCTTTTTCAACAAGGCCAATCCTAACAGGGAGGATGACCAACCCCTTGGAACTTCTTTCTACCTCATCATAGGCTTTGATGGTGACCCCTTTCCTGGTATCTATGACTTTTTTAGAATAACCCAACTCTTTCAAAAGACTAAAGGAACAAATATTAAGCCTAGCACCCCCATCTATCAACACACACCTAACATGGGTTTTGTGGATCATGACCTCTATATTAAGGGCAAGATTGTGTGGGTGGCTCAAAGCTTTATCATCATCCTCTGAAAAAGTAAGGTAATGAGGGCTAGCAATATGATTAACCATGTTCTGGAATTGATCAAAATCTAAGTTGTTGGGGACATTTGTCGTGTGCAAAGCATCCTCAAGGGATTTCTTGTGTCCCAAGGACAACTCTAAGAGCTCAAATATCAAAATCTGAGCTGGGGTTCTTTGTAACTGATCGACAAGGTTATAACTCAACTTAGGATTTATAGCTGGTTTTAAGGTAACATTCTTGCATGCCACTTGCTTAGGTTTACTAGGTTGACTTGAATTGGGTCCTCTAATGACAACAGGACCTTTACTTTGTGTGACAACATTGAGAGTTTGTGATGATGCTCTAGAGTTAGGACCCCTTAGCACCACGATGGGTTCTTCATCAAAGAGAGGAGGAGAGTCCATGTCTAGATCATAGCCATAGGGATCTTTATCCCTCATCATGTTAACATTTTCTTCTACAACTTCAAGCATGTTGATAACATTCTCTGCATCTGTGTAAGTGTAATTGATCTTAGCCTTGTTATTCTTAGCTTGAGAGGTTTCCCCCTTGTCATACTTGAGAAACGGTTCTTTGAATGCCTTATGATCGACATTGGTGTTCAATCCATCTATCTTAAGTTTTCCATTCTCAATGGGATCTTGAATAATATGCTTGAGTTTCCAGCAATTTTCAATGTCATGTCCAATACCATTGTGAAACTTGCAAAAAGCTTTCTCATCCCACCAATGTGGCTTAACATCAAGTATATAATGTTTCGCGGGATCTTGAGGATGTGAAAGGTTGTTGGCAATGAGTGTTTCAAGACATCCTCATGTGAGTCACCAAGTTTTGAAAATTGACATCTTTCTTTCTTAGGCCTATCTTGGTATCTTGGCTTGCTCTCTTGTTGAGTAGACATATTGAGTTTCATGGCTTGAACAACACTAGACAAGTGGAGCACAGTTTGATCTTTGGGTTGGGAGGAGTCCACAACTCCATCATTGACCACTTGTTTGTTCCTATTCCAATGTGAGTTCTTCCCTTTA
>MU227620.1:1417322-1431083 GCA_018584345.1 Thuja plicata | reverse complement strand
CTTGAGATGGACCTTGCTTCTTAATCTTCTTGTCCACATCAAAGTTGTAGGGGACTCTAGCACCCTTGTTGATTAAACTCTCTAGGAACTTATCTTTGTTTTTCTCTAAATATCTCTCCACATATTGTTGGAAGAGTGGTTCTTGTTGCATTTTCATGAAGTCTTGGGAGCTGAGGTCAAAAATCGAGCTACTACCCCCATATTGTGAACCATGGTGAGCACGTTGTGAAGGTTGTCTTGAGTTTCGAGGATGTGTTAGTCTCCTATAATGATCATGTCTTGAAGCCCTTATTCCTCTAGGGCTAGGATATTGTGACGTTGTTCTTGAATATCTTCCACTTCGTGGAGTCTTAGGAGGGGTGGATGGAGGAGAGTTGTTTCCACCACCAACACGCATGTTGTTGAATTGATCATTAAGTTGTTGAGCCAAGAGTCTATCTTGCTCCTCTCGGAAGGCTTTCCTTTTTTCCTCCAACAAAGTTTGCCTCTCCAACTCTAGGAGTCTAAATTTCTCTTCCTTTGCAGCTTGTTCATCTAGGAAGGCTTTCTTTTCATGCTCAATCTTCTTAACTCTTTCATTCATGTATCTTGAAGATGTTTTGAGTGGTGAACTTGGTCTTGAATTTCTACACAATTCATTGGTGTATGTTGCATTCACATGAGTGTCATAAGATTCATCAGCTTGGTTATCATGTTGTGATTGTTCATCTTGATAGGCTTGCCTCTTACCTCTCTCAACCCTTTGGTGTGCATCCATATATCTAGTTGAGATGAGGGGTGAGATTGGTCTAGTTTCATGAGAGGAACCGCCAAATAGAATGGTATCTCTATGTCTTTCAAATATATCATCAAGGAATTTATCCATTTCTCCCCTCTCTCGTCGAGTCATTATGTAACTCATATCCATATCCAAGCGAGAAGATGCTAAGGGTGTACTCAACTCACTAAGGTTACTCTTGGAATCAAACCAAATTTCTGAGTTGTTCCTGGGTGATTGATCAAATATGGGTTCATTCCCCTTACATTTTTGGTGAGTTTGAACTAAGGGTAATTGGTTCAAGACTACTTGAGGTCATTTTCCTTGATCTACTTGATATCTTGTTGTAGGTGGCATGAAATAAAAGGTACTAGGTGATAGGATGACCCTAAGAAACGTTGGTACCAAACCAGGATAATAAAATCACTCACTTGTCCAAAAGAGAGGTGATAAGATAGAATTTTGAAAGAGGCATAAACCAACACTGCCACAGAGGTGCCCACTGAACGGGTGAATACCCTAACACATATGGATCAGGAGGATGATTTACCCAAGTTATATTGATTGAATTTGAATTTTTATGGAAGTGAATGGACAAGAGATTACTAAAACTCTCCAAGTGTGTTATCAAAGGATCTAAAGTTTTATCATCTCAACAAGGATAGTTTCTAGCTCACCAACTCCAAGCAAGGTCACTTGTGAAACCAAAGATTACAAGTTCAAGAGGTCAAAATGCAAGAATCCAAAGTGTAAACAAGCTTCTAACAATGGGGTAAGTAATCTAATCTGATCTAGATCAACCAAGGAAGACTAAAAATGACTGGATAGAAAATTGAGCAAGTTGACAGTTTGACACTTAAGAATGCAAGTGTGTTGATTATTTTGATGTTTTCTTGATGTTTGGTGTATATTATTTCGATGTTTCACTCATGCAAGACACATCAAGAAGATTTTTTGTTGTAAAAGAAACAGTCACATCACAACCTAGGTAAGCTAGGGCAATATCTGTTGAATTCCCACTTGAACCGAAGTTCAGCCACACTTACTCATAGCGGACAACTTAGAAGCTTGGAGGCACATGCTCCTCCTTACATTTGCACTCACTTCTTAGGCACACCAAGCTTTGAATCCCAAGGGAATCACTTCCCAAAGGACTATTGTCTCTACTAAGAGCCGTGAAAATGTGGGACATCTTAGTCAGTCTCTGACCTTCCGCGCCAATAGATAGAGGGTTTTTGGTCACTAAAACAAAGTTTGTAGTCAAGGAATCTGTTCAGGTGGTTTTGATCAAGTCATTTTCCCAATTAAAGGGGCTCTCCCAATCCTTTCAAAGCAAGGTTTTCACCTTAATAATGTAGGGACTTTAACGCACCACTAGGGTACTAGAGGAGATTTTGGTTGCCATAATGAATTCACACCTATCCACTGTGAGACTAATCACAATAGAATTTTTTATATACCAATTTGGAAGTGCTTGGCTTTGGCTTGTTACTGGTTGGGAAATCCACTCTCACTTTCTATATTAAAGCACTTGGGAGGTAGCCACACTAAAAGAATTATATGAGTTTCTCTTACACCCAAGATCCACAAAGGCAAGGGGAGAGGATACGTTCATAGAATTCTTAGGATTATAATCTAAAAGACACTTCAAACACATAAGAAAATGACAACAATGCTTCTAGATTTTTGATCATTCCATAAGGGTGAGAGTATAGTTTCCTAACATCATTGTCATTCCTATTGTAATAAAACAAAATGAAATGCAAGCATAAAGTTTAGCATTCTATCGATCAAGGCAACCTGCAAGACAATTTGTTAGTAGTCTGTATTTTTAGTCTTCTTTTTAAATGTCTTGCAAACCACTGTTAGGCTGTAATCAACAAGATAAGTCAGAGAACAATGAAACTTGTCAGCATTAGAAAAATTAGAAAATTATAAATCTGATTGCATATTCAGAAAGTAGATAAAAAATCATGCACTTTCAAAAAAATTACACTAAAAAATGTTACCATATGAGCCTGTACGAGGCTTTGGAAGCTGCAAAATAGAGGATTAGACAGGTACAGTGATCAAAACCTACAATTTCCTGATAAATCCATGACTCAAATCTAGAAACTAAGAACAACGCAGAAATCTTCAGACAATTCTACCCAAAATCAAAAAAAAATTACACTCAATTTGGACCTAATATGAGCAAGATATGATCGTTTGAAGTTAGACTGTAAAACCAAAAAGCTCAATGGTGAAGGCTAAGACTTTTCAAACCCTATTGGCGTCAGCAGACTGCGGCATTAAAATTGACGGGTTGGGGACCGTCATAGAAGGCCCATATTTTGACGGTCATATGGACGTCAAATTTAACACAATAAAATAATGTGATTTTTGATTTTTGATTTTTTTTTTCAAAAATTTGCCTCTGGCTACATGCAGAGATGATCCAAAATCTGCCTCAATTTCCATGCAAGCTTGTTTGGGAAAAAATGTTTGCCACATATTTGACTTTCGTCAAATATGGGCAAGTTTATAGTCGTTTTCAACCGAAACGGCAATCTAAACGTAATGGCGGGGTCAGATTTAGCTCAAAATGAGAGCTTTAAAGACATTGACAGAATAATAGATAGAAGATAGAAGGAATTTTTGAATGTGATGACAGAAATGGATGTTCTGCCCCATGGTGGGCGCCAAAAATATGTGCTAAAAAGTAGTCACACTTCTATGAGTCATTATTTTCAATATTGCTCAAGAATGAGGTCTCAAATGGAAACTCATAGCTCCCTATTCATGGAGTGCAAGGGTTTGTAAAGGAGGCCCTCAGTTTAGACCTAATTATACCCATGCAAGTATACCATGAAATGAGAGATTCAAAGAGGAAAAGAAAGAATGCTAGTCTCCATGATCATCAAATATGCATTGCAAATGAAAATGAAAATGAAAACTACTCTATATGATAACAATGCATGAAGCAAATTAATATATATGATAACAATGCATGAAAGGAAATATGCAAACTAATCTATATGATAACAATGCATGAAAGGAAATATAAAAACTAATCTATGAAGGACATATGCATCTAAATTAACATGAATCTACTCTAAATGGATTGTCATTGATGCATGAGAGAAAAAGACAAGAAGAAGAGAAGTTGCATAGTTCAAGCTCAAATGCTCAAACTCTCCTCCAAAGTTGCTCTCCAAACCTGCAGCATAACAATAAAATAAAAATTATATATTTGTTGTCTAAATGAGAAGGAGAGGGCTCCTTATAAAGGAAAGTGTGGAGAGGAATGCATCCTCAAGAGCAATGTGGGATAAATTCCTAAAAAGGCAAGTAAGAGGAAAAAGCCCACCACTTAGGAATATGTGTGAAAAAAGGAGTTTTATTTATTTTTTAATTGATTTATTTCCTTTTTTCATCAAAAAGAGAGCTTTAAGTGGGGATTTTATTTATTTAATTAGAAGACAGATTTTTCTTTTAATTAAATAAGATTATTTTATTTAATTAAAAGAGAGATTTTAATTAAATAAGATAAGATTATTTAATTAAAAGAGAGATTTTCTTTTAATTAATAAGATTATGGATAAAATGATCAAACCTTAGGAAATATTAAAATAATTGAATTAATTACGATTTGATCAAGGAAATTGATTAGAATTAAAAATGTTGCAAAGCATTGATTCAGAATTTTGATAAATTGATTTTGTCATTTGATAAATTGAAGAATGGGGGCCCATAGTCTAGGTGACCATTTTAGAGTGAATACACAATGTAATGATCAATTATGAAATTGAAAGTTTAAATCTGATCAATACTTAGAGAACAACATCAGTTTTAACATGAATGCAAAAGCAATGTATTTCTGTCTTTAATATTTGAATAGTAGTGTTGAATGGATGTACCTTTATGCAATCTTTCTTATGTTTATAGTTGCAATGTTTCATGTGTACTTTTATCTTCTAAATTTAAACAATTATGCAACTTAAGACAATAACTTATCAAACTCATAATTCAATGTAAACAATTATCAAGTTACCAATTTAGTGTGCAACTAAAATGATAACACTTAGTCCCCCCAGGATTAGTTCAAATTTATTCTAGACACAAGTGTTGGTAGTGTGAGCCCAAATCCTAAAGCTCACTGGTATGTGAAATCCCAGAGGTTAGAAAATCATATCTACATTGACACAACTCCAACTTGAGTCACAGGTGCACAACAACTCTATTAAATTCCCTTACTACTTAGCTTGTGATTTCAATAATGTTGCTTTTTTCATTTGTGGTTATTGACATAGAAATCTCATTTCAGTCTCTTTTCAATTTCTAAGCAAGAAAGGAATAGAATCCCCACAAGCATAGGTATTGCATTGGCTATCTTTCATCAAGGTTTGGTCAATCATACTCATCTTTTGGTGGCTTCAAATTCCAATGTGACTGGGAAAGAGGGATTCCTATTTAGATTGACATATACCATTTCCCTCCATCACAAGAAGCAATTTGTTCTTCATGTCATCCTAAGGTTGTAGCCTCCTCTAATTGTAGTCATAATTAGGAATTAGTGAGCTTCCTTTGGCGTAGCCATAACATTTTTTATTTTTAGGGAGTATTTGCATCCTTGGGTTGCAACCCTTAAACAAGTTATGTAAATTGTTCATATATTGTGAGAATACTCTTAATGTGGGTTTTCCCTCATTGGGTTTTCCATATAAATCTTGTGTTCACTTATGTAATTGTGTGGAATCCTTTGTTCTTTCATTGTTTCATTGTTGTTGATGCATGAAGTAAAAGTTTTGATATAAGGAGAAGTAAAATGTTTAAGATTTCATTATACAATTGATTCACTCCCCTCTTAGTTGTCTTGTGTTTTCAACAAAGATCCTTTCCAAGATCTATCATGAATACTATCCTATAGACTTCATCCTCGATAATTGGCTTCAATTAATCTTGGTTGACCCGGTCCAAGAAATCACCTCAAGAAAATCATTTGACCCTCTCCAAGGGTGTTTCATTCTTATTGTCAATAAAAGTTCTTGAAAAACTAAGTTGTCTCCTCCATGATCTCTAAATCTTTCATATATACACTACTATCTTCCTCTACAATCTCCTCGATTATATTTCCCCTCTTGTGATTTTGGGAAATGTGGTGAAAGATATATTATTCTAATCCTTCTTAGTCATCCACATGCCCTTGAATTTTTCCTCCAAAATCCCCTCTTTAGCAACTAAAGAGTACAATATGCTTAGCGAGGATTTTTGTTTTAAGTATGAATCCTTCTTCATCCCTGTTTATACTTATTTTTAGTCCCTCAATATGTTTTGAGCTAAGTTTTTCCACCCAAACATATTTGAAAGCACATCTTCATTCCTCTTCCTCAAGTTATCTTTTACAATTTTGCAAACATTGTTAAACCTTTAACAACAATCCCCACTGACCTTTAATCATGGTCTTCAAATCAGCATGCTAGGTCCACATGTTCTCAAACCTAAATGGAATCCTTCTTATGCACTTGGTTTTCTCCAAGATAAACACAATTGAGTTGTCCTCAAAGTCGATTCTACAAAAAGTGAAAAGTTGGTGTTGTCAATCAAGATTGCACCTATAGCTCGATGCGGAATCTAGCTATCCTATTGAAACATGGAAATATTCTTCTTAGTGGATGAGAGAATGAATCTCTAGATTCTAGGTCAGTTCCTATTTGATTTGGGATATCACCTAATACCAATCTTTATGGTTTTGGGAAAAAAGGGAGAAAGATAACTGGAAAATGAATAAACTAACTAAGAGGGTGATACACCAAAATAGATTGAGAATCCGTCAGAAATATAAATTTGTACCTATAGGACATACATTACTGAACTCTGCAATAGTTTTCACTTCACAACACCTAGGATGACCAAGAATTTACTATTAGGGTTTGATGCCACTAATGGTAAAGATTCAATCAACAAACAGGTACTTTCTACAAAAGGTTAATTATTTATAACTTTAGAATAGGAATTTGGAGCAATTCACTAATCTGTGCTTAAAAGGGACAAAACACTTAAATTCAAAAAACTTGGAAGGATAAATAGAAAAACTCAGAAGAGATGTATGAATAATAAGGCCGGCTCTATTATCTTCAAAATCTACAAAAAAATGGTTACAAAATACAAGGATAAGGGAAAAGGAACAATATGTTCACTAATACCTCAAATTCCCAAAATTATGAACCCCTACAAATGAATAAGAAGTTTGATTATATAACCACTAAGACCAATTTTGAAAATGAAATCCCTCCCTCAAAAGGTGCTCCTAAACAGATAAACACCCTGAATTTTAGGCCCAAATGATGTCCATAAAACATAGCCTTCAAAAGACCTCCATGATTTCAAAATCCCTAAAATTAAGACATAAGTCATGCCTAAAATCTAGCTCTAACTTCAGCCCCTAAAGTTGGTGCATAAAAGATTTACATCTTTTTTACATATTTTACCAACTTATTTAAAATAAATTACAAAAAACCATCCAAAACTGACCCAAATGAATAAACCCCAATTACATGACAAAAACCCCTAAATCCATAACATAATCAACACCATAGTCTAAAACCCTAACCTCATAACCAAGCTCGATGTCATAGCTAAGCTAACTCTAGCTTCATACTCGATGACAGCTCATAACCCAAGCATGATTAATACCCTAACACATTTGCATCTCAACCCTATGGTCGACATGACCCATTTCACAATACCTATCACTATCATAACACTTAAGGTACTGTCATGGTATGTAAAGAAGCCTTCATGCACTTTTGTTTAACAGAGTTTTAACTCATTCTGCATTGTGGACTCCAAAGTTTTATCAAATTTGAACATAGGATTTTTTCACAATTCATTTGCATTCTGTGGCTTTGAGGAAAACTTAGGGTTTATTTGGCGCTGCCATGTCTACACTTAGACTCTAACACTTCATTGTTTATTGTTACTGGAACCTTTGTATGGAGCTTGGGATGGGTTATGGTTTTGATACTCCTCTCTATGATTGTTGCCATGCTGAGAATGTAACTTGGCCTCTACTGGAAGTGTTCGTTTGTAAAATATCAGGCTCTTTATTAAGACTGGAGTCATTTTTTTCTTCTGGGTTACTGCATGTTAAATGGAACTTGGGTTCCTTCTGAGAGTTGAATTTGGCTTCTTTTGTATCCGCATTCTCCACTCGAGTTTACATGCCATCACTATGGCGGTGTTCATGCATCTTGAACTCGAGTTGGTGTTGTTTTGAATTTGTTGAGAGTTGGGTCTTCTCACCACCGGGATTTCTACTTGTGAACTTGGTCTTCATGCCGTAAAATATGGCACTGGATTTACATGAATTTGGCTTCTCCATTGTTTTTAATGTGGGCCTTTTCCTTCAAACTAGAGTGATAACTTGGGTTAAACCACTGAAAGCTTGGACTTAGTCCGAGATGTGGCTGAAAGATGTGGAGTTTGATTTTTATGAACTTGGTCATGAATCTTGGCATATTTCAGCCACATCTTCAGACTTATCCCAAGCTTGTTGTGTATAATGGATTTGAAACTTGGAGAAGTGGGAGTCTCTGGATTCTCAACTCGAAGAAATTGGGCAGTAAAAATGTTGATATTTTTTCCTTTATTTTGAGTTCTATTGAACTCGGCCTTCATCCTTTCAAGTTGTTCTTCACCCGTGACACATGGCACCTTCTCTATAACTTTGGACTCGGCCTTCTTGACTTGTTTAACACTAGATAAGTTATCCTCTTTCTTTTATTCACTCTCTTCTTGTTGTTTGAACTTGTTGTTACATCACATAGTTTTAAAAAAAAAACTTGCTCAAATCGAGCCCTTTGCTTAACCACACCATTGTAAGATAAGTCACTGTGCAGGTTGGAAAGATTGAGCTTGTCTGCATGTTGATATTTGTTGCTTATGATATGCCTCTGTAAGCATCATTTTTTTCACTCCTTGATCATACAATGTGTTTTTTTTAGTGCCTTTCACTGTTGAGACCGACACTTGAATTGTGTTTGTCAGCTCCTCCATAGGATGTCTCTTTTATCTCCATGTTGTCTATAGTTGTTTAAATAGATTAACTCAAGATTTATCTTATGTCGAATACCCACATGGCTTTCCTTTGTAAATATGGAATTGAATCAACATTTAATGGTGAAACTAATACAATAACATTCTATTGTTTTATAAATAAAAGCTCCACTTGAACTCACTGTCGTTCCTTCATTGGTTGTTTGCATTTGGACTATAACACTTATACATACACCAGTATTTAAGATAGAAGATATTGTGCTGGAATAAAAAGATAAAAAGATATCTTTGTCTGTAGTCTTTATCTTGTATAGAGACCATGTTGTTTGTGTGCTTGAACTGAAACTTCCTTGTATGTGGCTTTCATGAGTTGATATTGTTGTTGTAATATATGTTGTCACTTTTAAATAATAGTGACAATTTTTATTTGAAGGCCAACTCACTAGATATCCGTATGGTTAAAAAAACATGTTTTGTGTGCAAAAATATCAACTATGGGGTTCGAGCATGGGCTCGTGACTCCCATAGGAAACAATATGAAACATAAATCCATTTTTTTTTATACATGATTTTCTTTTTCCAGTTGCATAGCTCTATCATATTTGTTGATTTTGAATTTCATCTTTTGTCGAATGATCATTATGGCATGTATATCATAACTGAGTATATCATTGTAAATTCTACCTTTTGCATATGCTTATCATCTTCTGCACACACATCACTTATAACAACAATACTGATATCTTATTTTGTATATGCCCATTATTACAACAAGGATATTAGTGTTGGCTATGCACTTCCTATTTCTTCTACAAACATGGATATCACTATTTTTTCTATTCTCCATAGCTTTTATTCAGAGATGATAATGTTCAGAATAGTACTAAGATAAAGTACTTATGTGATGTTAATAATGTATGAACCATGTGTATACAATTTCCATTTTTGATAACAATACAGTTAGATTTTTTACATATGCATTCTAATCTGTAACAGTGTTAGTGTTCTCTATTTTTGAATTATCTTTGTGCATTGTTTAATTTGATTTTCTGTATGTGTGTATTGTTATCTGATTTTCTACATCTACAAATTCATTCTATTACAAACCACATTATAAATGATCTTCTCTTGTCTATAATTGAGTAACAGGGTTACCTCATTAGTTAATTGCAATTCATCTCTACTTTTGGCATCTTCTATGTTAATGGTAATAGATAATCCCATTTTAATTTGCAGCATCCATCTTTTGATTTTCAGCATCATCAGTGTACTCTGCATATTTGCATCAATAGTGTTGAACTATAACAACATGTATGCACTTTGTAACAATTGTTGTGTAATGCATTTCTCTTCTTTCTGCATTTTATACGTTAGAATTTATAAACATCTCTCGCTTGCACACACCACCAAGTCCACATATTAGGTTAATGAATGCAATCATTTAATCAATGTTTGTATGTTAATGTCATGTGGGATGACATTTATGTATGAATGTTGGTTTGTTGGTTGGGTTTACTGACCTAATATGTGGATTCTCTAGTTTCCTATATAGCAACTCCTGAATAATGTAGGATAACAACTATATGTAGTAAAAGGTTTCATAGAATTATGTCCTTTTAATACTTTATTTAGTTATTGCAGATGCACACTTTCCTATTGCATTGATGTTTACATAGATGTATAGCTCTGAAAGTGCGACTATAGCATGATGTTTTAGTTATCTATGTATTTCTTAGATCCAATTTGGATCTAACTATCTTCTCTCTCCATGATGGAGGAAAAAACTGGAAGAAGACTTAAAATGAGGCAAGAATGCTGAACTAATAGAAAGATTTGGGCAGGGACATAAAGATATGCAGATTCAAATGACCAGTTACTAGAATGAAGAAGACCTCTCCAAGGCAATGCTTAGATCCCTAAATCTTCTATGCTTCTTTCTTTCTTTTCAGAAATGGATAACCTTTCTAATTTTACAATTTGAAAGTTGTAACCTATGAAGTAATACTTGTTTATTATATTCAATTTGAATGTTGAATGTAATGATCAATTATGAAATTGAGATTTTAAATTTGATCAATATTTAGAGAACAACATCAGTGTTAACATGAATGCAAAAGCAATGTATTTTTGTCTTCAATATCTGAATAGTAGCATTGAATAGATGTACCTTTATGCAATCTTTCTCATGTTTATAGTTTCAATGCTGCATGTGTACTTTTATCTTCTGAATTTTAAACAATTCTGCAACTTAAGACATCAACTACAAAATCCATAATCCAATAAAAAACAATTATCAATTTACCAATTTAGTGTGCAACTAAAATGATAACATTTTCTGGCGACCTCCTAGGGGTGTTTTCCTACTGAACAAAATCAGACCAGTTTCCTTTTTCTTATCCATTGGGCCAGAGTCTTCAACTTTAGGAACAACTGAACTTATTAAACTAAAAACCAATTGAAAACTAAAAATTAAAACTCGTGCTGACCAACACTTAGAGAAAGCAAAACTATCAATGAACAACACCTTGCACTTCATCATTGTTTTCTAAACCTATGCTTATGATTTTATACAGTGGAATTTTTCCATGTATCATATGATGGACATAATTCAAATGATGATGATGTTGTCCAAAAATAGAAACAAACTAAACTCAAAGGCAGAATGAGCTTGAATAGTAACCTCGGTTGCATGGTATAGGTGTGGGCATGATGTGTATGATATGGGACAGTGGAAATTATCCATGTCTCATATGATGGGTATGATGTTCATGCACATATCATGTGATTGATCTTGTTATTTCTGTTCATTTTGACCTTCAAAATTGCAAAGCAAACTATCTGAAAAAAATTTCTCTTTCCACCATGGTTATATTATTGAGGTATTCATCATTTATAGTCTGAAACCCTAATGGGTTCTTGATTATGCATGGTGTGTATCTTCTTGATGTAACCACGGTGGGAATAGAAGTACTAACTGTAACTAATTGAAAGGAAACTAACTATGTGCAAAGCACTTATTCACAACAAACTAACCTCAAAAGAAATGCTTGAGGTGGATCCCATTAACTCGGATTGGAAATTCTCCTCCTTCCATATTTGAGAGCTAAAAAGTGTTATGGGCCTTGCATCCTATAATCACAAATGGACCATCCCAAATGGCATCAAATTTTGAATACTTACCAGGTCTGCTCTTCATCTCATCCCATTTCAGAACTAAATCACCTTCTTGAAAGACTCTTGCGACAACTTTTCTGTCAAATGTCCTCTTCATTTGAACATGATGTTCTTCCAACTTTTGAAAATATTCCTTCCTAATCTCTTCTAACTCTACCAATTAAGCCAACCTTACCTCCATGGGTTGTTGGTCCTGCAGATCCAATTCCTTGATCAGGTTCAAACTGGGCAACTCTACTAAAATTGGCAATCTTGCCTCTCTTCCATAAACCAACATATAAGGTGAGTTACCTGTTGAGTGTTTGGGGTGATCCTATCGGCCCACAAGGCATGCTTTAACTTGCTTCTCCAATCTCACTGGTTGTCTTCAATAGTCCACTTGATGATGCGAATCAGACTTTTATTTGTTGATTCAGCTTGTCCATTACCCTGTGGGTAATAATTGGATGAGGTACTAAGATAAACATTATTCTTTACTGCCCAATCAGTAATTATTGTGCCCAAAAAGGCCAAAGCATTATCAGAAATAATGGATTCAGATGCTCTTAATCTTGCAATTATATATTCATAGAAATTCAGAACTGAAGCTTCATTTGCATCCTTAAATGCAACAGCTTCACTCCACTTAGTAAAATAATATGTTGCTGTCAATATATATCTATGACTTGAACTTGATGATGGGTTTATGGGACCAATAAAATCTAAACCCCACTTGACAAAAGATTGCTCAACTTGAATTGGACTAAGAGGTAAAGCTACTAACCTTTTCTTATTTGAGAAAACAACACATTTTAAACACCTTCTTACCCATATGAAGGCATCTTTGTATAGGCTTGGCCAAAAATAGCCAGCCTTCATTATCTTCAATGTTGTAGTCCTTGCTGCAAAATGGCCACCTACTGGTCCATCATGGAATTCTTCTATAACCTTGTTAATTTGATCTCCATTGATACATCTCAGCAATACGCCATTGTAATCCCTCCTATACAGCACATTATTCAGCAAACAATAAGGAATGGATTGCAGTCTAAAGTACCTTCTTTTTTATCTATCCAAACCTTCAAGATAGTGTCTTGTTTGCAAGAAATCAACCATTTCTTTCACCCAATAATTCTACAAATCTAGGAAAGCAACTTGTTCATTGTCTTCTAAAGCCAAAATCACTTCAGAATCACCTTTTGGAGTGTTATCTCCATTTCCAGCAAGATGTTCACATAAACCCTGTATAGTCAAAAAATGGAAGCACTTCCATAGGAGACTGGTTTAGCCTTTCAAGTGAGTGTTTTGGGGTCATGAAAAGTTCCTCTGAATCAGTTCCTAATCTTGACATGGCTTCCCCCCTGACCTGCCTTTCTAACCTCCATTTCCTGACCTAAATACTGCATTCTAGGTCTCTGACCTGTGATCCTCAGATCTGGGGACAGTGTCAACCTCCTAGGACAGGGTCGACCTTGGCCCTACCCTAGGAAAGGGTCAACCTCAGCCCTATCCTAGGACAGGGCCGACCTCGACCCTGTCCCAGGGTCCAAATCCCGGGAACTTTTAGTTTTCGGGATGTCGGTCTTCACAAAAAGTTTATTCCCGCTTCCGGGTTGGCTGTTTTAGGTTCCGAATCGGTTGATTCCTAAATTATATTTAATATAGGTCCTCTCCTAGGGGTAAAGGCTTAAATGGTGATTTAATTATCCTATGTAGGCCTCCTTAGAAGATTGTGCCCTAGTTTCATATTAAAGGGAGCTTTCTCCTCTCATTTTCTCTAAGCATCATTACGCAATTGAGAAGGATTTTCAAGT
>MU227620.1:1383551-1401180 GCA_018584345.1 Thuja plicata | reverse complement strand
TGCTAATCTTACTACCATCCTTGAATCAACCTCCTTCTTAGACTATCAATAGGCTTTAGGTAAGACCGATGCTACTATCATGAGTCAACCTTCTGGTAATCTGTTAGGATATACCTCAATTACAAAAAATTGTTAAGTCCTGCTCTGTTAAGAGACTTAATGCTTCAATGGTTAAACTGAAACAAAATGACCTGTTTCTAATGCAACTAAATTGCTGATTTTCAGATTTATTTACTTATAATATCTTTCTTATCAATGTATCAATTCAATTCCTTTGTACTTAACTCTTTCTTCTCTATGATGCTGTGCTTTTAAGTTCGTCGATGTCTGTAGAATTCTTTAGCTCTCCCTTAGCTTGATTGATCAAGACTGCATGAAGTTTATCCTTCATCAGTTTCTCTTCAGCATCTTCTATCAGTTCACTCCCCCGTGTATCTGATTGCCTACGGGAATGAATTATGCTTGTCTCTTAAATAGACATGATATCCCTTAATTCTAGGTTCTTGATTCTTGATTCTTGGCATAAAAAAAAATCCAGCCAAATTGATTTATGGCGTTAACTCTTGATTTATCTCGTAGTTATCTTCTTGCCAACTGTACAAATCAATTGCTTAACTACGGTCTAAATAAAATAAATAAAACAACCAGTTAATTCTATCCTTTAGCTCTGCCAGCTAGATATTTTGTCATTTTCGGATCTCTCTGTTCTGTCAGTCAATTCTGTAGTTCGTTGCCGGTAACGATTGCCAATTCTGTCGGTGTAGCTTTAGTTAGCTTCAGGATCTCCATCCATCAGGCATCATTGGATCTTTCTCGTCGGGCAACACTGTTTTTAGCTCGTCGGGCATCCTGTGATTCTGCTTCGTCGGGCAACACTTTCTTCTTCTCGTTAGGCATCACTGTGACTTTATCTCTGTCTTTACCGATGGTGTGCACTCCGCCGGTGTAGTCTATCACTTGGTGAATACTTGACTTTTATGCATTGTTGAAAGCATAACCTCTGTTCCATTGATTCTCTTAAGTCTTTGGCATTATGTGTATGACCATACAAATGATATTAAGTTGACATAAATGACAATACAAACCATTAACTGATTTAATGTCTTGCATCATCTTCAACTTAACATTGTCAAGCATTTAATCAGTTACATGTCATCAAAGCGATACCGCTAATAGTTTTAATGCTACATCATCATGAGTAACTTGATGTAATCCACATAAAGTAGCAATATCTTTAATATGCTCAATTGCTGAAATATGATTCTCACCATTGAAATACGTCAAACCTTTCAGTGTTGCTGGTGGAATGTCATGATGAATGATAATTTGCAATGGGTTGCCAGCATCAAAGGCCACAAATGAAAAATTCTGAGCCATCTATACTGGTGGTACTTGTTGCTGAACTACAGATTGCACTTGTTGCTAGACTACAAATTGCAAAATAGATTTGTTAACTTGCGTTACCTTCCTTTGATATGTTTTCAATCCTGGGGTAGCAGTACCACTTGTGGATGCTACAGTAGTGAACTGATCCTTTGATGATTCCAGAAAAATGGGTAATTCTAATCCAGAATTGTCAATAACACTTAAATCTTTAGGAAAACCAAAATCTTCAATAATTACCTTGTGGCTTTCAGAAATGGCAGCTTGATCCTTGAAGATAGGATTTTCAAATAGTGAAAAATGAGACCCCAGCAAAGAGGCTCTTTCTCCTACAACTTGAGATGCTTTGCTTCTTCTTGCTAATCCGTTGCCTCTTCTACTGGACTATAATTCTTGATAAATGAATCCTTCACTTTTTGCTCTTGTCGAAGTTCTTCTCATCAAGATAAATCTACAACTGAATCTGCAATAAAACCTTTAACCAGAGTCACCAGGTGCTTGGTAAAATACCTTCAAAAAGGCAAAAATACTGCTGTACACAACAAAATAGCAATAAAAAATAATAACTTCAAAAGAACTGTGTAGCAGTTCAGTCCCACCGGGCGTGCCAAAAATTGTTGTCAATCAGGATTGCGTTTATAGCTAGATGGAGAATCTAGCTATCCTGTTGAAACATGGAAACATTCTTCTTGGTGGATGAGAGAATGAATCTCCGGATTCTAGGTTGGTTCCTATTTGATTTGGGATATCACCTAATACTGATCTTTATGGTTTTGGAAAAAAAAGGAAAAAGATAACTAGAAAATGAATAAACTAACTAAGATGGTGATACACCAAAATAGATTGAGAATTTATTAGAAATATAAATCTGTACCTATAGGACATACATTACTGAACTTTGCAATAGTTTTCACTTCACAACACCTAGGATGACCACAAATTTACTATTAGGGTTTGATGCCACTAATGGTAAAGATTCAATCAACACACAAGTACTTTATGCAAAAGGTTAATTCTTTATAACTTTAGAATAAGAATTTGGAGCAATTCGCTAATTTATGCTTAAAAGGGACAAAACACTTAAATTCAGAAAACTTGGAAGGATAAATAGCAAAACTTAGAAGAGATGTATGAATAATAAGGCCAGCTCTATTATCTTCAAAATCTGTAAAAAATGGTTACAAAATACAAGGAAAAGGGCAAAGGAACAATATGTTCACTAATACCTCAAATTCCCAAAATTCTGAACCCCTACAAATGAATAAGAAGTTTGATTATATAACCCATAAGGCCAATTTTGAAAATGAAATCCCTCCCTCAAAAGGTGCTCCTAAACAGATAAACACCCTGAATTTTAGGCCCAAATGATGTCCATAAAACATAGCCTTCAAAAGATCTACATGATTTCAAAATCCCTAAATGTAAGGCATAATTCATGCCTAAAATCTAGCTCTAACTTCAGCCCCTAAAGTTGGTGCATAAAATATTTACATCTTTTTTACATAGTTTACCAACTTATTTAAAATAAATTACAAAAAACCATCCAAAATTGACCCAAATGAATAAACCCCAATTACATGAAAAAAACCCTATATCCATAACATAATCGACACCATAGTCTAAAACCCTAACCTCATAACCAAGCCCGATGTCATAGCTAAGCTAACTCTAGCTTCATACTCAATGACAACTCATAACCCAAGCATGATTAATACCCTAACACATTTGCATCTCAACCCTATGGTCGACATGACCCATTTCACAATACCTATCACTATCATAACACTTAAGGTACTGTCGTGGCATGTAAAGAATCCTTCGTGCACTTTTGTTTAACAGAGTTTTAACTCATTCTGCATTGTGGACTCCAAAGTTTTATCAAATTTGAACATACGATTTTTTCGTAATTCATTTGCATTTTGTGGCTTTGAGGAAATCTTAGGGTTTGTTTGGCACCACCATGTCTGCACTCAGACTGTAACACTTTGTTGTTTATTGTTACTGGAACCTTTGCATGAAGCTTGGGCTGGGTATGGTTTTGATACTCCTCTCTATTATTGTCGCCATACTGAGAATGTAACTCAGCCTCTACTGGAAGTGCTCATTTGTAAAATATCGGGCTCTTTATTAAGACTAGGGTCATTTTTTTCTTCTAGGTTACTGCATGTTAACTGGAACTTGGGCTCCTTCTGAGAGCTGAAGTCCGCTTCTTTTTTATCCGCATTCTCCTCTAGAGTTTACATGCCATCACTATGGCGCTGTTCATGCATCTTGAACTCGAGCTGGTGTTGTTTTGAATTTGTTGAGGGTTGGGTCTTCTCATCACCGCAACTTCTACTTGTGAACTTGGTCTTCATGCCATAAAATATGGCGCTGGATTTACATGAACTCGACTTCTCCATTGTTTGTAACGTGGGCCTTTTCCTTTAAATTGGAGTGATAACTTGGGTTAAACCACTGAAAGCTTGGACTCGGTCCAAGCTATGGCTGAAAGATTTGGAGATTGATTTTTATGAACTTGGTCATGAAGCTTGGCATATTTCAGCCACATCTTCAGACTTATCCCAAGCTTTCTGTGTATAATGGATTTGAAACTTGGAGAAGTGGGAGTCTCTAGATTCTCAACTCGAAGAGCTCCGGTTGTCAAAATGTTGATTATTTTGCTTTATTTTGAGTTCTATTGAACTCGGTCTTCATCCTTTCGAGCTGGTCTTCACCCGCGACACATGGCACCTTCTTTGTAACTTTGGACTCGGCCTTCTTGACTTGCTTAACACCAGATAAGTTATCCTCTTTCTTTTATTCACTCTCTTCTTGTTGTTTGAACTTGTTATATCACGTGGTTTAAAAAAAAAACTTGCTCAAATCGAGCCCTTTGCTTAACCACACCACTGTTAGATAAGTCACTGTGCGGGTTGGAATGATTGAGCTTGTCTACATGTTGATATTTGTTGCTTATGATATGCCTCTATAAGCATCATTGTTGTCACTCCTTGATCATACAGTGCATATTTTTTAGTGCCTTTCATTGTTGAGACCGACACTTGAATTGTGTTTGTCGGCTCCTCCATTGGATGTCTGCCTTTTATCTCCATGTTGTTTGTAGTTGTTTAAGTAGATGAACTCAAGCTTTATCTTATGCTGAATACCCACATGGATTTCCTTTGTAAATCTGGAAGTGAATCAACAGTTAATGGTGAAACTAATACAATAGCAGTCTATTGTTTTATAAATAAAAGCTCCACTTGAACTCGTTGTCGTTCCTTCATTGGTTGTCTACATTCAGACTGTAACACTTATACATACACCAATATTTAAGATAGAAGATTTTCTGCTGGAATAAAAAGATAAAAAGATATCTTTGTCTGTAGTCTTTATCTTGTATAGAGACCATGTTGTTTGTGTGCTTGAACTGAAACTTCCTTCTTGTCTGTAGCTTTCATGAGTTGATATTGCTACTATAATCTATGCTGTCACTTTTAAATAACAGTGACCATTTGTATTTGAAGGCCAACTCACTGGATATATGTATGGTTAAAAAAAACACGTTTTGTCTACAAAAATATCAACAATGGGGTTCAAGCACTGGCTCGTGACTCTCATAGGCAACAATAGGAAACATAAATCCGTTTTTTGTTTATGCATGTTTTTCTTTTTCCAGTTGCATAGCTCTATCATATTTGTTGATTCTGAATTTCATCTTTTTTCGAATGATCATTATGGCATGCATATCATAGTTGAATATATCATTGTGGATTCCACCTTTTGCACATGCTTATCCTCTTCTACACACACGACTTATAACAGCAATACTGATATCTTATTTTGTATATGCCCATTGTTACAACAAGGATATTAGTGTTGGTTGTGCACTTCTTATTTCTTCTGCAAACATGGATATCACTATTTTTTCTTTTCTCCATAGCTTTATTCAGAGATGATAATGTTCAGAACAGTACTGAGATAAAGTACTTATGTGATGTCAATAATGTATGAACCAAGTGTATACAATTTCCATTTTTGATAACAATACAGTTAGATTTTTTACATATGCATTATACTCTGTAATAACATTAGTGTTCTATGTTTCTGAAATTATCTTTGTGCATTGTTTACTTAAATTTTCTATATGTATGTACTGTTATTTGATTTTTTACATCTGCATATTCATTCTATTTCAAACCACATTATAAATGATCTTCTCTTGTCTAGAATTGAGTAACAGGGTTACCTCATTAGTTAATTGCAATTCATCTCTACTTTTAGCATCTTCTTTGTTAATGGTATTAGATCATCCCATTTTAATATGGAGCATCCATCTTTTGATTTTCAGCATCATCAATGTGCTCTGCATATTTGCATCAATAGTGTTGAATTGTAACATGTATGCACTTTGTAACAATTGTTGTGTACTGCATTTCTCTTCTTTCTACATCTTATACATAAGAATTTATGAACATCTCCCGCTTGCACACACCACCAAGTCCACATATTAGGTTAATGAATACAATCAGTTAATCAATGTTTGTATGTAAATGTCATGTGGGATGACATTTATGTATGAATGTTGGTTTGTTGGTTGGGTTTACTGACCTAATATGTGGATGCTCTGCTTTCCTAAATAGCAACTCCTGAATAATGTAGGATAACAACTATATGCAGTAAAAGGTTTCATAGAATTATGTCCCTTTAATACTTTATTTAGTTATTGCAGATGCACACTTTGCTATTGCATTGATGTTTACATAGATGTATAGCTCTGAAAATGCGACTATAGCATGTTGTTTTAGGTATCTATGTATTGCTTAGATCCAATTTGGATCTAACTATGTTCTCTCTCCATGATGCAGGACAAAACTGGAAGAAGACTTAAAATGAGGCAAGAATGCAGAACTATCAGAAAGATTCGGGCAGGGACATAAAGATATGCAAATTCAAATGACCAGTTACCAGAATGAAGAAGACCTTTCCAAGGCAATGCTTAGGTCCCTAAATCTTCTATGCTTCTTTCTTGCTTTTCAGAAATGGATAACCTTTCTAAGTTTACAATTTGAAAGTTGTAACCTATGAAGGAATACTTGTTTATTACATTCAATTTGAATGTTGAATGTAATGATCAATTATGAAATTGAAAATTTAAATCTGATCAATATTGAGAGAACAACATCAGTGTTAACATGAATGCAAAAACAATGTATTTATGTCTTCAATATCTGAATAGTAGTGTTGAATAGATGTACCTTTATGCAATCTTTCTAATGTTTATAGTTGCAATGCTGCATGTGTACTTTTATCTTCTGAATTTAAACAATTATGCAACTTAAGACGACAACTACAAAATCCATAATTCAATAAAAAATAATTATCAATTTACCAATTTAGTGTGTAACTAAAATGATAACAGTTGGATAATTCAAAATATGGGCCAATATGGAGAATCATGAAAACTATTCAATTTAATTTGTATGACTTTCCCTAGCTTTTCATTCGACAATTTCAAATTGGTACCCCTTGGCTAAATATCAAGAAGTGCCCCTTTCAAGATCATGTCAACTATGTCTACCATATTGCTATTAAACTCAAGATTACAATCCATCTTAGCAACAATTAAAGTGTTAAGTTGTTGGCCACTATCCATTTCATATTACTAATAGAACCTCGACATTCGACAATCTCACTTCATAAAGCTCTTCTTCCAATACAAAAGATAGGAACAAAACTATTAGGGAGAACCTGAAGTGAGTTATCATCCTTATTGGTGAAGAGAATGACAAGATGATGGCTACTTCTTAATATGTATTTTCCTTCAACTACATTTGGATCTCACAAAGTTGTAAGACCTCCAAACAGGTCAAATGAATTAACACCAAAGAACTTGGCACCATCCAAACTTGATTTTTTATTCCTCCAAAATCATGTTCTATCATTTTGACCTCCTAAAAGAGCTAAAGAGAAGGTTTGTGATCTTTCCTAGAATTATGAAGGATCAACTACTTATTTGGGCTATGCAACTCCCTTTAAGCATATTTTTTACAAGAATTAGAAGATTGTTTGAATCTATTCAACTCTATCATTTATTTTTGGCTCCCAATAAGCCACCTCATTTTTGTCTCTAGAACTTTATTGTTTTAGATTAGGTCTCCATCTCCTACCCTGCCTTCCTCATTGATCAAAAGACCAAAACTATGACCTAGAGGAAGTAGTGAAAGCTTGAGAAGCAAGCACAACAATAATCACCTAGTTTAAAGAATATTAAACAATCACTTCTTCCAACGGAAATGGGTCTCCTTATGACCATCTCATGACATGTCTCTCTCTAGGATTTGGCACTATCTATAACCACCTCAAGCATCAAATTGTGCGGTGATGCATTTGAATTAACATAGAAGGGCATCTTTTCCACCTTAGGACCATTCTACAAACCCAGTTTAATAGTTTTAACTAGCTCTGCTCTATTAACTGATTCCAATGCTTCATTATTTTGGAATATTTAAAGCTTCCTTTGAAGAATCCCAATTCGACTCCTTTGCTATGACCATTCCCATTTCACTGGAAACTATGGATGACTTAGGATATCATCATGTTTGCATTCAACAACTAAAACTAACATTTTTTATTCCTTTCTATAGACTTCTTCCTTTTTGAAGCTAGCGGTATTTGGAAGAATGACTCAATCTACACAACTTTGACAAAGTAAAGGAAATTCTTCATTTCACAACAAAAAAACAATACAATTTAGAAAATCCCTTTAAACTATTGAACTGGGGCTGGAATTTGATGGTTGTATTGGCCGTGAATCATATATGACATGCTGAATATTTATTAGACCATATGAACTAACAAACTATTTTTTTAGAAAAAAACATAAATATGACATATTTTTTAATAAACCATCAAAATTTGTTATAGCCAATACAATATTCTATTTAATAATACAAACATATATTATTTTATAATATATGCTTCTATTTTATTTATTATATATTTATATTAATTTAAAATCATTTTAAAATAGAAAATATGAATTTTAGAAACTTGTTTTACTAATTTAAAATATTATTATGCAATATAAAGTTATATTATTTATTTATTATATATTTATATTAATTCAAAATCTTTTTAAAATAAAATATTTATGTAATTAGAAATTAGCTTTTATATTTTTTCATATATTACTAATTTATTATTGTTTTTTGATTTTGTGTTATTTTTATCACAAATTCAAGTTTTTATATGGCTTAAAATCGTGGAAAACAATAGTCTTCTCAGGATCGTAGCTTGCTACTTTGCTCCACAGGTATCTAAAGCTTATAAAAAGTGTGGCCTAGATCACAATGACCCTTATGATGTCTTAAAGAAAGATTTTTTTTTTTCGCAGTGTGGGGATGTTCTTCTTGTCGGAGATTTCAATGTTAGAACAATAAATTTTCAAGCAAGTATTTTCAGTTATACAGGAAATGGTAACCCTATTTGGCTCACAGAAAAGAGAAAACATCAGTAGTAAAGAGTTTCTGAAGATGCTAAAGGATACAATCATTTTGGGGAAGAATTGGTCACTCTTTGTGGTACTTTTGATCTAATAATTTGCAATGGTCTGGCTAGATGGTCTAAATCGGGCAATTTCACTTGCAATACATATAATGGGGCAAGCGTGGTGGATTATGCTATTTGTTCACAGAATTTGTATGAGAGAATTGAGGAAGTTGCAATTGGTGAACACATATGGGATCTCAAATCAGATCATAAACCACTGTACATAAATTTGTGTTGGGCAAAGGATACGCAGCTTGGGGCAAAGAACAAATGCCCTCAACAACCTCCTCCTTAGGGTAGAATCCTATTGACTTCAAAAAATGGTAACATTTTCAGGGCTACTCTTGAGAGACTTTGTAGGGGGGTGCATATAAACAGGCATGTTGTCAATAGCCACGCCTTATCAAGTCTGATCCATGAGGCTCTCTCAGAATGCAAGAGAACTAAAAACAAAAAATATAAAATTAATTGTTTCCCAGTTAATGCGTGGTTTGATAATGAATGCAAAATGGCCAGAAGAAATCTAAGGGAGTCAAACAAAACAAACCTTGACATTAAAGCTTATAAACAAATACAAAAGAAGAAGAAAACTTATTTTATGTTCACAAGGAGAGAGGAGCTAATTTGTAGCTCAAATAACCCCAAACTTTTTTGGAAAGAACTCCAGCCAAGGAAGAAACAAACTGAAAATAATATTACAACCACTCAATGGTTCGACTATGTTGGAAAACTCTATGAACAGGAAGGTGGAGTGGACCAGCCACCCTTGGTCAATGATACTACAACATTTTTCACCGCGCAAGAGATAGAGATGGGTATTAAGAAGTTGGGTGCGGGTAAAGCAAAAGACCTAGTTGAGCTTCAAGCGGAATATCTCAAGTGGGGTATGAAAATCCTCGCACCACACATTACAGAAATCTTCAACAATATCAGCCAAGACGGGTTTCCTAAAGATTGGACAATCAGCCTTGCAATACCACTTTTTAAGAGTGGTGATGTCAACAATCCCTCCAACTACAGGACTATAATGATCAATCCTCTCTTTGCAAAAAATTTTGGTAGCATGATAGAATCTAGGATCAGCAAATGGGCGAAAGAAAACCATAAGCGTGCAAAAAGGCAAGCTGGCTTTAGGCCAAAGCACTCAACGGTTGATCACTGTGTCACTCTGAGGCACATTATCGAAAAAAGGTGGGAGAAAAAGGAGGTTTTTTGCTATTTTGTTTACTTTAAAAAGGCCTTTGACACTGTCCCTAGGGACAAGCTTTGGCTCAAGATGGAAGAATTGGGGATTCCTACGCATCTCAAGGCAGCTGTTCATAGGATGTATGAAAAGGTGAAAGTCAAAATCATAACCTCAGCTGGCATTTCAGAATGTTTTAGGAGTGATATTGGGGTCAAACAAGGTTGTCCTTTATCTCCTACTTTGTTTGGCTTATATATTGATAAACTTGAAGAGTGGTTAAACATGCAAAATGGTGAGGGTATCCAGTTAGACAAATTTGTAATAAAGTTGCTCCTATATGCAGACGATCACATTTTGATTGCCAAATCTGCCTGTTGGTTGCAAGAACATTTATTTTCTCTCAAGCGCTTTTGCAGTATGGTGGGGATGCAGGTCAATATCAGCAAGACTAAAGTTATGGTTTTTTCTAATAATAAAAAACAGCATCAACATGAGTTTTATTTTGGTGGCAGCGTTCTTGAGGAAGTTGTGGAGTATAAATATCTCGGCATTGATTTCAACAAACATCCAAGCTGGGTAGGTTGCAGAAATAAAAGGACTTTAGGTGGATGGAAGACATTTTATGCTATTCAAAACAAGTGTCACGAAACAGAGGTTCGGGATTGGAAAACTATTCAAACCTTGTTTGGTCTTCTTGTGTTGTCGGTTGTTCTCTATGGGTGTGAATTATGGGCCACCAACACTTCAATAGCACAATGGAAGCAAATCGAAGGAATCCAAAAGCGTTTGATCACAAGCGAATTTAAAATTAAAAGCACCATCCCATATGATACCATGCTAAGCGAAATGGGTGCTGCCCCTATCGAGGCACTTGCTATGGTCCGCCTAATAAGCTATCTAAAAATAATCGAAAAAATGGAAGGAGATAGATGGCCTAACGTTGTCTTCAGTGATACATTGTGTAAACGAATAAAGACGTGGATGCAACAAAACATCAAGTGGATGAGGAAATGGAATATCCAATTCAATATGTGCCCCACAAATAACAAAGAAATAAAGGTCTTCGTATGGAGAAATTTTACAAAAGAAATTGGGGAAATGGGATTGGAAAGAAGAAAATATATTATATCAATGAGTTCAACCCCGCATGTGATCAACTCCAAAAAACGTACATAGGTGCCAACATTTGTTGAAGAGCTAAAATTCTTATTGCCCAGCTAAGAACCAACTCTCATCTACTCCGCTGTGAGACCAGGCGTTGGAAGAGGCCAAAGGAGGCTTGGGAAGAGAGAATTTGCATGTTTTGTAACTCTGGGAAAGTGGAAACCGAACATCACTTTATTTTAGAATGTGAAGCCTACAAGAATAGCAGGGATAAATTTGCGGATACTCTATCGGATAGCTCTTGGCATAACCTATTCAGCGAGGAATACATTGAGAAATTAGGTGGGTTCATCATTAGCTTGCACAAGAAATGAACCGAGTTACTGAAGTCAGCCTAGTTTGCCTTACTGTCCCATAGGCTATGTTTAGCCTCGTGGACGTAAATTTTTTATCTATCTATCTATGGTTTTAAAAATATAATATTTAAATTTAAAAGAGTTTGTAAAAAAAATTGTAAATTAAAAATATATTTCTTAAAATGTAAAAAAAAAGCATTAAACTGATTAAACCGTCATAAAAAAATTATATGAGAAGTAGGGGTGACCGTCAAATTCAGGCCTGATTGAACTACATAAAACAATTTAATATTTGGATATTTAGAGGTGAACATCGAACCACACAACAAAAGCACAATTTAACAAAAAAAAAAAAATCTTAAAATGTTACAAAAAAGGCATTAAAATGATTAAACCGTCATAAAAAAATTCATATGACAGGTAGGGGTGACCGTCAAATTCCAGGCCCGACTGAACTACAGAAATTTTTTTAACAAAAACACAATTTAATATTTGGATATTTAGAGGTGAACATCGAACCACACAACAAAAGCACAATTTAACAAACCTCGCTGATTAAGAATTCAATATGAAAGCATTCAACAAATTGATCATTAAGAGTTCGGTAGTATCGTTATTCGTTAAGAAACGAGAACAAAAAAATTTTACAGAACACCCCCACTTGCTTCCATGGGATTGTTTTCCAAAAACCATGGTCTGAACTGCCTTGAACACCAAATGTGTAACTTCCCTCAATATATGAACAATGTGTATTCCACAATTAGCCTTTGATGCAAAGATATATTTGGTTGACGTAATGGTGCATAACATACGAAGTAAACCAGCATGAACTAACATCTCGCTCTTATCGAGTTATATAATTGAATGTATTCCCCGGCTGATTTATTCCAACTATTGTCTATCTTCATAATTCTTGAAACAAGTTCTGTCCACAACTCTGGCTCTGCAAAATAAGAATGAATTTCATGCATTCGCTGTAAATACTTTCTTGGCATTTCACACTCAATTATTTTAAGTTGTTTCGAAAGAATAAGTACAAAATTTGGTTATATCTTAACTTACTTTCATTGTAACATTGATGCGCATTGCAACTTCTTGGCATTTCATGTTTCCTTGATTTAATTAATTTGTTTCAAAACCATAAATGCAGAATTTGATTAAATCTCAACTTACTTTCGTTGTAACACAGAAAAGCACGTTCCAAAGCTCCATTTAAAGATCCTTCATCTATTCCTTCAAATACATAACTGGAAACAAAAGACATTTTCAACTTAATTATATTAACAAATCAGTTCTGGGCCAAAAATGATAAACAAAGAAAGGCGCATAGAGGCCCTAGAAGATAAGAAAGGAACAAATTATAATATTCCTGAAATCATACTCATATTTTATCTAAAAATATCTAAAATTTGTATATATTTTTATCTAAAGATGTTTATATTTTGATAATAATCCACTTTCAACGATTGTTCGTCCTGTAGACTGCACTTTTATACCTAGAATCAACAAAGTTTTATCACTCTCTGAAATTGAATTTATTATTATTATTATTTTGAAAAATTATTATTCTCAAAAGTTTAAGTTTGATTTAAGATTTTATAACTATAACTTTCTCACTTTGCCTTCCATTTCATCTAAGAAAAAATGGAGAACATACTTCATCCACCCAATGAAATACAAATGATTGGCAGCAAGTAAAACAAAGGAGCTAATTTACGTGCATTTGAACTCGCACCTTCCTATTCACAAACAAAATGAGTACAAGGGGCAACAAAGGAATGTAGACCTAGAGCAAGCTGACTTGGGCGAGTGTATGTTAGGTTGCATGTGGCTGTTTTAATCTAGCAATACCATCTAACTTTCAATGATGACGATCATGATGGTGCTGGTCTTTATGATGAATCATATAACACTGATCACTCATTGTATTATTTTAATATTCAACAATGCAATATAGCATGACATTTATGTTTGACAAATTGATATCATTTTTTAAATTTGTAATAGATTAATAGTTTTGTTTAGTATATGTATGATATGTGGTACTCTGAAATCAATTCCTATTTTTAGGCTACAAATGTGTATACATTTATGATTTTTGTGTTATTTGTACATACCCTACCGCAAAAATAATTTCTACTATACCGATGTAGAGTACCCACATACCCATACCTGATTCCAATTCAGCAACTTAGATTTTGAAGTGTTGTATATCATCTCGAGTGTATAGAGTGAGTATTTCATGGTTACTTATGTCTTGTATCAGCTATCTATGTGGAGGATGATCAGTCTCACATATATATATATATATATATATATATATATACTTGTATTTGTTACTTCATGGTTCTTGGGTTATCAGTTTGTAGGATAGAAATTCCTTCAATGTGTGGGTTCAATTATCTTTCCCATACAACAAGAGCATGGAGAGAGTTGTTCATAGTTGACAAGCATTTATTTATCTTGGAGTTTACAGTGTTGTGTTTGTATATACTTGGATATTGTACTAGTGTTTATGTGATGGTATGTACATATTGACCATGCGCTTGTGGACATTTATGGATTGTGCATTTGACCTGATGTATAATTGGAAATAATTCTTAGATATAATCATTGAGCATGAATTATAATGATAGTTAATGGAATTCATTGAGTTGATATTTGTACAATATATTGTTGGTATGATTTGCTTGTTCTTGTCAATGCTAAAGAAAACAAAAGTTTGGAGTAGTGGTTGTTACACATTCTCCTCTCATCTGTCAAAGGGTAATCTTGAATGTGCCAAGTTTGAGTGGAGACTTCACATATGACTAGAGTTGTTATATTGTGTTGCTACTAAGTACTTCAAAACAATGACATCGTTGAGGACATGCATTCCTGCTCTCTTCATAGCTGCATTGTGATGCGGCTAAATTCTGCACGTTTCTTGTGTGCATTGTGTCTATACCCAAGTTGCATGGTTGTGAGTGACTTGGGTTACAATTAAGATTAGAGATTGTTGAGGATGGCTTGATGATGCCTTTGTTGATGCACTTCTTGTTGCTACATTCTAGTGATTGCTAGTTATTGGCTAGAGATTGCAAATGGTTTGTTGATGACTTGAGTTGTGGTGCTCAAATTGTTGTTGGTCAAAAACAATGTTTACTTGTTGCTTTTGATAGGGTACCCTATTTTTGCATCAAATGAATGTTTGTTCTTGCCCTCAGCAATATTGATGTCCTTTCTTCAGAGTTTTGATGATTTAGGTATCATTTTGATATTTTCAAAGAAGATGGTGATGCTAAGATGGTCCAAAGTGATTGGCTAGAGATTATTCATATTGTCCACATGCTGATTGATCATCTTTTATGCAGAGGTGATCACGTTGAGGATAGCCCTTTCTGATGGACTTTTAGTGATCAAGTTATCAAGTTGTAGATAGCCAATAGATGATGACAGTTGTGACTGACTACCATAGATCAGTCACATCAATTGCATCTTCTCCAGAGTTTTAGGAGTTGACAGACGAATAAGATGGTACCTTCATGATTGGTTTCTTCATCAACGGGATCATTTAGTTGAATATCTTGATGATGAGACACAAATTGAGTCTCCTGTTTCTAGACATTGAATTCCGATGATTGGAAATTGTTACTAGATTGTTAAGTGGAGATGGTCAATATAGTTCCTGGCACATCATTTTGGAGTGAGCACCAGAAATGAGAGTGACTCACCAATGGTCAACTTCTGATTTGATCATCTTTGATTGCTGAGTAGTGCTTTGGTGATTGAAAATCCATATTTGTTGCTTTGGGAGATGGCTTTACACATTAGTAGAGAGGTTATTGCATTTAAGAATGACAACATAAAATAATTAATACAATGTCACCTATATTTACGGTTGCCTTGAAACGAAGAATGTATCATTTGAGAGATTGATTGATGGTCATGCAAAAGCCAAATCATCAAATTTTAGAATTGACACTTTTATCTGCCAGAGTTGTGGTTTTTCTAGCATTGACGTGTATCTTTATTGGTTCAAAAGCTTTATAGGATTCTGACTAGTCCACATATGTATTAGTGTATAGTTGTGTTCAACATCCATTTCTTGATTTTGGGGTTAATGAGTTGATATGTATCAGAAGTTAGATCCAGTTTTTTCATTCTCTTTGGTACGTGATGGTGAAGAAATGGATCTATTGGAGAGATTCATCCTTTAACAGCATGATTTGGGACTTATGATTACAAGGGAGCTTGTACGAATTCATAATCCTAAGTTGTATTGGATTAGCAGGTGTTTGATTACTCCTAGCAAGTTTTGGGAGTTCTACTCTATATTATATGTCCAATGATGAATGGACAATGATGACACAATGAATGAGACCTGCATGAGCAAGCTTTCTCTTAATCATGTTTGTTCCTTCAATTACTTTATTGAGACCTAATTAAGCAATCTTAAATTTTATTTAAATTATTTTATTGAGGCCAACAAATACTCTTCAGTTAAAGATTGGAAGATTTGATAGTAGAGAGCAGAAAAACCAATGAGCTTGGTACCTTTATTGGGATGAAACCAGTAGACAATAGTTTGAACCTCTTCCTCTACAATGCAATTCATTATGTTTCTATTCCCTCTTCTTTTATTGATTTTGGAATACCATTCACAAATGCCTTTAAAGCTCTTTTCATTTGCTTGTTTATCATATCCTCTATTACCATGTTTTGATATATTACTCCAGTGGCACATCTCATTATTTGAACATGTTCCGACAAGTTTAGGGATGAGAGGTCAAGGAGACATGATTTTGGGGAACAATATAAAAAAAAATTCAAAATTTGAGGATGCCAAAAGATGGGCTACCAATTAATATTTTAATTTAAAAATACTATGTTCTTGGGATCTTCAAAAACCAGTCCATGCCTGCTTCGAAACTATAATGACCCTAACCGGCCATTTCCCTCGATTTCACAAATATTTCGCAAACAGATTTAGACAAATACATTCATGCAATAAACTATCGAATTCAACAGTAATTAACCAACATTTCATATTCCATTAAAACCCTCAGCAACATCGTTGCATTATAAAATAACAATGGGATTTCTCACAATCCAAATCTGAACTCAACATGCAGCAGAATAACAATTAACAGAAAAGAACCTGTGAATACAAAGGCGAACTCTGATGTGAATCCGCACTGGAGACGAACTGGGGCTACGTCCAATCCTCCTCTGAGCCAAAAGGGTTTCCGTCCTGAAGGCTGAAATTCGAAAGCTGAAGCTTCCTGATATCTCCAAGAGATAAAATATCATATCATAAACTAAGCATCCCCAAATGAGCCTTCAATCCTTCTTTTAAAGCAATGGCTGTGACTCTTCAGTTCCCCTCTCTGTCCTTTCATATTCTCACTTAAAGTCACTTTTTAAATAAATATAACCATTGGTTATAAAGTGACAATAAAATAAAGTGAGGGATCTTCTAGCATTAAAACGGAAGACCAAACGAACTCGGATGGAGACGTGTAATAGCTTGCCGGAAAGCTCTCGGCGAGACACTCTGAGTCCACTACTGAAATGTCAGGTACACTGAGTTCTTCCTACTTACTATAAATAGTAAGCACCCTGGAAACCCTGCGAAAACTGATCCGATTGGCCTGAAACTAAAAACACCTAGGCCAAACACCCCTCTGATCCTCTACCAGACCTCGGTTAGCCCACCGGACCATGATAAAGTAGCTAACTATAAGGCACGAGATAATGTGCCCAAAAGGAGACATTACAAATCATCACTTCCCGGAGATTGCTTGCCCTAAAGCAATCAATATCTACATGTTGCGATCGTGATACCTGGATCCCAAACCAACCTCAGGGAAACTGCTCCACCAACCTGTTGTGTGAAACTGAAATAGATATTATGCCCTGACCTGTGAAGCCATTCATACAGCAACAAAACAACCAGTCTAATGTCAGGATCCCAAATCACTACAGGATCAATCATACCAAACTGCCCTGTGTCGCCATCATCTGTGAGAAAGTCCTCAACCCAACTGAGAACCTCACTCCAACTAAGAGTACTGGCACCGCTACA
>MU227620.1:1353375-1365502 GCA_018584345.1 Thuja plicata | reverse complement strand
CTTTGTGTTGTCATTTTGAAAATCAATATATGTATTCTTATGTTGCACTTATTGATCCTTGTTCAAATCAAGATAGTTTCTTTGTTTAGATCATTTGAGCATCTTTAATTTAAGTTTTCTGAAGACTCTGTGCTTTAGGGAATTGAGATTACTATAGAGATTAGTGGCTGGGATACTCCAAGGACTAAAGACTTTGAGCTTCAGTATTGGATAAATAGAATAGATTACTGATTCGAGGTGAGGACAGGAGACTTTGAGCTCATTGTATCACCTCGTCTTTAGATAAATCAACCGCTGCCTCGTTTGATTGTTGTTACGTCAATCATCGAGTCACCGGCATTACTGTTGCAAGGTGAACTGTATGTGCTACAGTTCAGTTCTACTTGAAGCCACCTGCGGTAAGAAGGGAGCCTCCCCTATTGCTGAGAGGAGAGAGAAATCTCACATACTGCTGTCTAAAACACACGTTTTGCAAGTTGTAGTCTTAGTGACTTGCAAAATATTTAGCCAACAGAGCTCACTAGTAACATCAAATTACCCCTCTGAACAAGCTACTACATACCGAGAAAGAAAGCAACAACTGCCCTACTAGAAAACCTCAATATAGGACCATTACAATCTGCTCTTCCCAAAGATTGCTTGTCCTCAAGCAATGCCACTACAGCCCCACAACCATCTAACTGATCCAAACTGAAACCAAGAATGATTCCAGGGTCCCAAGTCAACCTAGGAGATCTATATACCATCTTCTAAAGTCAATATCCTACAAGGTACCAATAAAAGAATTATCCTAAAAACCTCTTGTAAGAAGGGCAATCAAATGGTACATAAACTTAGTCAACTCCTCACAAAATTGCTCTTAAAAAGAACCAAACTAAAACACCATAGGAGTAAACTTTGGAAATTCAACATTGGCTCTCTCACTCCCTTCATTTGTTGAACTACAATTCAAAGGGATCCCAAAGTATCAAGTCAATCTCGAGAAAGAATCACCATGTTGACATTGCAGCACTTTGATCACAATTGTGAACCCATCGTCCCTTGATTACATTTTCCTGTTTTGGAAACCAATAAAGTAATCATCATCAAGAACTGAGCTAAAACACTTGCAAGGGTTGAAACCTATACCATGAAACATCTCCTCCTAAAGGATCTGGATCTAAGTAAGATCCTTAACTGCAATCCTTGTACCTAACATGATCTTGGGCAACTGGAAGAAATATTTGCTCAACCCAAAATCATAATCCTCAATTTATCTCCTCAAGGCATCATGCAGAGTCATAACTGCAAATGTGAACTCCTCTAATCTTCTTGCTAAAAGGAAAGCAATCATTTGCAAGGGGCAACAAACTCACCAACATAACACCACGTGGATCTAACGTGTCTCCTCTGTGCTAATCTGAACAATCATGAAGACTTGTAAAAATTATTATTGTTCCAACTCCACGAGTCTCAAAATGATAACTCAAAACATGCATAAGTTCATTATCTTGAACCAACACTGAAAGTAAACTATCAAAGTTTACATCAGAAACCTTAATAAGATGGACTCATTGAGTTAGGAAGGTCTGAAGTAAACAATAATTACTGCTGTTCAAAACTGAAATCAGTGAAGTACAATCTGATGACAGTGCTCTACACAAAGGACAACAATAATGCCAATGAATTTCCCAAATATAAGCCTATCTGATAAGCATTGTTTTGCACCAAATCCACTTAGAAGTGGCTGGAAAACATTTTCAAGCAATATTCAACTGAAAACCTTCACTTCAGTGAAAGAAAAATGTGCCAACTACACTTAATGAGAGCAAACAAAAATGTGAGGTGACTGACCTGTAACCAATCAGCAATCTCAAGACTGAAATTTTGATCCATTCTTTGCCAAGGAACACTCCCTAAAGTGAACATTCATTCATTGATCCCATTCCTACTTAAAATCTCTCTCCGATCCATTTGAAGATGAGAAAATGGAATCACAAGGTGGCTGGTAAGGACAAGAACAATACTATCAATTCTGAAATTTGTATCCTTTACCACCAAAGATCATACTTACCTTTCCTAATGAGCTCCATCAATCCTTATTGAGGATCCAAAGCATGCATACCCAACAAAGAATAATCTTCAGCACAACTAGAAAGGTACACATCATAGCTCCAAGAGCCAACCATAATGTCCTACCCCGTTTGCAACCAATGTTTTTGCCTTGTACTCTGAGGTATTTTGTCAAACAATTTGCGTGCATATAGCATAAAGGAGTTTTCTTACAATTATATGTATTTCTCTTCAATGTGTTTCAATGTATCAATTCAATAGATAACATAGCAGCAATCAAACTTTACAGCAGACTAGATAGCAAAGATTTTTGACCTTCTGACCACTATAATAACCCTCACTATTTTGACCCAATTGTTTACAAACATTTTCACCAGTTCAACTACTAAGACATTCTGTCAAACATTTGGCTTGCTATGAATGGTTTCAGACTTGTTTTATATTGTGTAAACAGAGAACATGGATTGCAGACCAAAAAACCATCACATTTGCCCAACCTTGTCACTTATATGCAGTTATTTTCTTTCTTTATTAGCAGGCTGTATTTAATTGTTTTCTATTCCAATGCACCGTCTAATGTTCTTGTAGAACAACTAACTGGTTCATTGCAAATAGATGTTTGACATAATACTGTTTGCTAATGTATACAATAATCACAGCTTAATAGCGCTCCCACTAGGTAATACTGGAATTAAACAGTAATTACAAACAAAAAGATAATCGCTCAAAATCCAACCTCGAAACCCAACTTGTTGAGTTAGTCATGAACCAAAACAGTTGTTGCGATTCCCAGCCTCTAAGCATTGAACTACTCCCACCATCATAACGTTTCCAGATTAATGTTGATACATAGTCCTTTTGGCCGGTTGTTACTGAGTATTTTCAAGTAGCACAAGAATGAATAGCCGATGCTAGAAATGTGGTATTAAATTGTAATTACCATCCATTCAATGCTAAGTAACATTACCCTTGGATATGAGGCCGTCTTTCACTAATCCTAGAGCTTTGCTTCAATTCAAGGACATATTGCCTTCCGCAATAATATTACCCCCGTCAGGATTGATTCCAGGATCTCATACTCTCCATCCCACTCAAATTGTTATGTGACGACCTGCAAATATTCTGTGAATGTTTGGCCAAGAGAAACTGTTAGCGGTATTTCCTTGGACTCTATCAATAACTACTAGAAGAACCAACTTCATTCGCCAGTTTGGAGATCTCAGTTTAAGAACAAATTCAAGCAGACTTTCATTGCCGAAATACAAAGTCAACCTGTAGAACTTAGTGCACAAATATTGTCACAGGCGACTACAGAATATATATTTGGCCAAGAAAATTCCACCAACAAAATTGCCCGATATCACAAATTTTAGGCCCGATACTATAGTCATTAAAAAGTATTGTTGTCATATACTATAGACTTTATAACATAATCTAAAACTACGTTTCGATTAAAGATGACAAACCCTATGAAATGAGTTTCTGTACAAATCTCTTTGAAAATGCTATAGTAGTATACTAATGATTCTACTGCACTATTAGTGCATTAGTCAAACTCCCACTGAAGTTATAATATTCTGAATATAATATCCTTATTTCCCAAATAAGAAACATAAGAAAATATTATCATTTCTGAAACAAACTCTAAACCTTACGAATTTGACTTCAATATAGACTTCACAAATTTGACTTCAATGTCTAGACTCCATTGTGAATCCACTCAAGAAATGAATTGGGTTTCCATCCAATCCACTGAAAAATCCTAAGGGTTTCCATCCTTAGGTTTCAGAAATGAAAGCCAAATGCTCTCAAAATTCTCCAAGAGAAAATAACAAAACCAAGCATAGTATAAATGAACCTCTCATTGTTCTTTTATAGCCCATTGCAGAGACTCTTGGCTTTCCCTCTACTTTGCCTCTTGATTTTCCTTTCCTTGTGTCTTTTGATTTCCCCTCTTTTCATTTAATTTGAACTTAGGGGAAATAATTATAAAGTGACTTTATTAAATTTTCGCTTAACTCACCATTAAAGTCACTATAATACTTTTTTAAATAATTAGATAAGTTGTCAATAAATTTCTTATTTTTTAACAACATAAATTTTAATCATTTAATTAATTTCTAATGTCCAAATAAAGGGGACATTACACCAACCAACACATCATGCTTAACATGGAAGTTGATGTCCCTTTTGGTAGTCTCATGTAACCCATCCATGAAAGCATCAACTACAAAATTGCAAGGAACCATTGTTGTTATCAAAACCAACCCTAAGATGAGTATAAGATAAAACATCACTCAATCCGAGAGATGGATTTTCAAACATGCAGATGTCATGTTCAGATCTCCCTTTCTCCAAAGCTAGTGTCACACTTGAAACCTCCTATCCTTGCTGCTACTTTGAAGATTCCAGCAAGCTCAATCACATTGTTTGAACTTTGAATACTTTTCAAAAATCTGAAATGTTAAAGTCTCCAAGAATCAATACATCCCATGAAGAAAATACAAATCCTGGTGTCATAACAGTCCAAATGAAAGCTTAATTTGTTTCCTCATTTGCATATTTCAAATGTGGTCTCCTAGAAGGGTGACCATTCACCACATCATGTGAACCTACATGAAAACCAAGCTGAAAACCACACTTCAACTCAAGTTCTAAGTCTTCTCCTGGATCACATACCTTGCTATTTTCACTAAGTGAAATGCTAAACCAAGAGTAGTTCCATCATCCAACTCAAAAAATGTCATCTCAACAATGGATATCAGTGGACACCACAAATTGATTCTTCCAATCATGATCATGCAAAGAAAGTGAGTTTTGCTATGATGAATACTAAAATCAGAACTTTCATACTTGTCATCAATGACTCCAAAGCTGTCCCAAATCACCTATGCCTCTCCATTACCATCTTGATAAGATGCTCAATAGTAGGATTAAAAATCTCATAAAGCCTTTTCTTAGAATCAGAACCAAGCAATAAAAATGTGATTTGTTTTTAATCCCTTCATCTGAAAGTATGTTTTTCCGTGCCTTTCATCTGAAGGAACCTTAGCGAACTCATCACAAGAAACACCATGGAAGTCATTAGTCATAGGAACATCACTTGAAAATATGAATTTGCTTCAAGGTTGTCGTTTAGTCCTTTTCTTCATGCGCAACCTCGACCATAGTAGTTGCATGCTTGAACAAAGAATCATCTTGAAGCTCTTTCGCATAGTCCTTATGAGTCAAGGCACCTCACCAATGGTTTGGGAAGTCTTTATAAAAGAGTCTCACCGACTCTCATCCTTCTCCAAGGATATGTTATGTGGAGAGTTTATTTGTTTTCACTTGTTTTGGTGAGCTTTCACTTGGATCATCTTCTAGGACGAAAACCCTTGGAAATATTGTGTGACTTGGACGGAAACCCAAGATCACTTGGGGAGGGATTCATCACGGAATTCCATTGGAGCTACATTGCATTTCGGAGCTACATTGCATTTCAGAACAGGTTTGGAACTACATTGCACGATAGATTTTCAGATCAGTTATGAGGCATTCATTGGTGGCGTTGTGACTTAAAGACTTAGGGTTTCAAACCCTAACCTTGGCACCATTCATAGAAGAAGGAAGCAACTTGATCAAAGGAGGGTTTTTATGCATGTGCTGGCTGCTAGGGTTTGGTTGGCATTCTGAGTTTTAGAGCAGACCTTTGGAACAGTCCTACATTTGGATCAGCATTTTCATCCCTTTTTGGGACAGCCTTGCATATCTAGCAAATCCTAGCACTGCTATTAGGAGGTATTTTGCAAGTTGATTTATATGTCATTTGATTGTAATACGTCTTTCTCGTTTGGAGGGATGGGTTCACCCAGATAGGGCATGTTTATCAACATCTTTTTGGCATACTTCATGAGACTTGAAGGACTGAAATATATAACAGCACTATTCTGAGTTTTAGACTTGAAGGACTGAAATATATAACAGCACTATTCTGAGTTTTATTCAGAAAATAAGGTCAGATATTCTCATTATTGATTTGTAATCTGCATATATTTTATATCTACAATCACTGTAATTTCATTATGTTTATGTTCTACTTCTCTCTTGAAATAATGTGAGGGCAACAATGTTTCCATGAAATATGAAGGTTGTTGATTGTGGGCGACATAATATTCATTTCTATCTGAATTGGCAATAGTTATAAACCCAAAAAACATAAACTATAATCAGATGTCAGATAACAGTGAGTTGTGTGCCAAGTGTTTGACAAAATATCAAACATCCAAACTTGAAGAAAAAAGATCAGAATTAGCAGGGGTTCTTACAAAGATGGATAATTATAACTTACTGATGCAACGTGCAAAATGTTATTGACTGCAAACAACCTATACCTTGTTTGAGCTTTGGCAATAACTCCAGAATCTAGCATTAACTTAATAACTATCTTCTTCTCCAAGTAACAAATATGACATAATCTCAATGAACTTCTAAACATATCATAAAACTCTATAAGAGTGGAATTACCCATTTCCTTGATTAGTGCTGTTATGTTGATGATCTACATCAAATACCGTGTCAGCTAAACCTCCAGTTCTTCGAACTACTGGAACCTGAAAATTACACAATTGCTAAAAGAAAATCAGAAACATCAACTAAAAAGTTTGTACAATGTAATTATAAACTTAGAGATAAAACCATGCCATTTCAATAGCTATGTTTGGGCATTTATGAGGTGAGGCAATCAAGCTCATGAGAAGGTTCACTTAAATGAGTTTGAAAAACTACCACTGTCATCAGCAGAATCCAAGAATGAGCTTACAAGGATTGTAATAATTCCCAAAGATTTTATGTGTACATTGTTAATGCCACAAAATTCCTCAACACACATTCAAAAACTATTGTGAATAAGTATTTGGTAACAGAAAGAATATTTCGTCTAAGTTTAAAAGGAGAAAATTGAAACTAAAAAAAATTCTGCATTGTAGTAATGGGATCTTTGGTTATCTACTATTCAAATGATAGATGCTGCAACCCAGTTAAGAAGAAGCTCTTGATTTGTTCACTGTTGGAAACCTTGCATCTTATAAAATTTTCTAGTTACAGACTAAAGTTTCCTGCTTACAATTTTTTGATAGTAAAATTAACCTGATTTTATAATAGCTATATATAGTGACAATGTGATCAACCAAATTTCTTTCTTATTTTGTCATCCATGACATAGATTAGAAATCAGGTTACATATGTCATTCGGGAATTTAAGCTCTAAAGTCGAATACATATTTGAGCATTTTTAGGTGTTACTATTTGCCAAATTTGGCTCAAAATGATTTTGACAATTGATGGTGAGCTCATGTCTAAGAATTCATAAGCTCAATTTTGTGACTAATCATAGTCAATGAGCATATTAAAATAATTTTCTGTAGACTCCCCTAAATGGGGTCGTGATCAGCTTCCAGACCAAATAAAATATATTTAAACAATTGAATTCCAAATGGTAACCTATTTAATCTAGGGATTCTAATGTGAGAAACAAGATATTTTTAAATATTGCTATTCTCCAATGTAAATGCAAATGTCTTGTAAGGGATCCGTGATACACTCGATGTTGAATATACTGCATTGTAAAAACATTTCTTGTTATAAAATAATATTGTTTTCTTATAATTGTAAAGTAATATACTAGACCTAATCTCACAATAGCTGTAGATAGTAATAGCATTACCATTCAAATTTCTAATATTCCTTCCTCCTCTGCAGGAATTAGAAATCACATTAGTTATGTATGCCTTTAGAGAATATAAGCTCTAAGGTCAAATATCTACTAAGTCACTTTTAAGAGATTATCGTTTACCAAAATTGTTTAAAAAATGACATTAGACATCTGATAAGTTCACAGCCAAGAAGCCTTTTTTGCTGATATTTGCAATTTATCATATAGTCATCACGCATCTTCAAATAATTTTCTCTCTTGGACTTCCTTCTATATGGGGTTCTGCTCAGCTCTCAAACAAAATAAAATGTATCTAAAAAATCAATCTCATCATAGGAACCAATTTAATCTAGGACTTTTTATGTGAAAATTAAGATTTTCTCTCAATTTTTCCAATTCTTTGATGTGTTTGCAAATGTTCCATATTTTCTTCATAAATCGTCTTCAATGGATTACTTTCAAAGAGTCAAATTAAAAGAAAATTAATTTGTTTTGATGCATCTGAAATATCTAAGTTTTATAGTGACATGCAGTATGAAAAAATCATCTATATTTGTCCATGCTTTCAGAATATTATTATCCTACAGGACTACAAAAGAATATCTAGGGATGTAAAATATTCAAAATCATTCCACAATGTTTTTCTTTTAATAAAATCCTAAAATGACTATACTTGGCAACAACTTTCTAGCCTATACTTGCACCGCATTAAAAACAGTATCTGCCTGTAGGAAAAAAACAGTTTTCACACTCAAAAACATTGTTTTCTGCTTTTTTAAAAATATGAAAATTGTGGACCCCCCTAGTGGGTTCCGCCCCTTGACCTGCTAGGAGTGCTACCCTCCAAACTCCCACCAGATCTACCTAAGCCATTTTGTAACTGTATTTTGCATTAGGTTTATATTTTTTAAAAGAAATTACAATATTTTTTAAATTGTCAAATTTTTTCAAGTATTTGTGGACTTAGAAATTCTTGGTCTACTGAGTTGAATCAAGTCTTAGTATGTGAACTATGAGTTGCCCATGTAAAATCTTAAACGTCACATACAAATGGACATTAAGTGAAAAAGAGTGCTCCAAGTGATGAATTGTCTGATTTTCAGCTTCGAAACATTAAAAAAGGAGACAGTTAAAAAGCACACTCCAAGTCATTGTAGGTCCCAAGTCAAGTAAAAATAAAACTTGAAAAAGGACATCAGTGCCACAAGCACATGTTTTCAATAAGATGACGCCATTTTTTGATGATTTTTATTTAAAAGGAGCCTGCTAGTATATGGGTACGCTCCTTGCCAGTGAAAGGATTTCAAGTTTTATCATTTGCAAAAAACAACTAGAAGTGTCCTCACTGTTTGATTGTCAAGTATCAAGCAAATAAAGACCACAAGGGTTTCCAAAGCTAAATCTATTATAAGTGTTTCAGGGATTGTGTGCTCCTCTATATTTAGTCAGTATCAAGCAATGGAAGACAACAAGGGTTTCCAAAGATAAACCTTTTTATTAGTCTTTTGGGGATTAAAAATAGAAAAGATTTCTTCATAAAAGCTTCAAGTGTTTGCATTTTTTATTCATTATTTCTTCTCCAACACCATTGAAGGCTCGTGCCAAATTCCAACAGGATTTTCAGTAAGTTTGTTGCAGGTTTCCAAGCATTTTTGCATATTGGGTTCTATTCGAAACATCGAGAATAGATTTAACATTTTTGTGGCAAACCTTTGAAGATAACATCCTTGTTTAACTTCCATCTACAATAGTTTTTGGCAATTTTTCAATGAATTTTATTATAAGCAATGAGAAAAGCACAAAGTTTTCTTATTTTCTTCACTCATCATTTAAGGCACTTCAAGCTCATTGGTCTGGTTCTCACCAAATGAGATCAGGTGGAAGATTGTCATTGAGCAAAGGAAATTTTGTTAGGGGACATGGGTTTATAAAACTAGGGTTTCAAAACATCAAGGTTAGCAAGTTTGTACAGATGATGAAAAGGGTTTCAGAATCAAGCAACCAATATTGTTTGGTGGATTGTGAAACTATGTTCCATGGGCATTTTGGGAATGGTGGCAGCAGGGAATAGTGGGACATGTTCTCGGGACAGGCAGTGGATGGCATTTTATATTCTCAACTGTTTACAAGTTTAACTATACATCAGATCATTGATCACATATATATTATACAAGCTTCTGTATTTAGACAGTAAAAAAGTATTTCCTTAATAATTATAATGATAAATAAAATCATTTAACTTTCACCCCTCCATTTTATTATTGACCCTTATATCCTGCCAAAACAAAGATCAAAAGAAAAGTTATCTACTTTATCTATACTCTTCTACAAATGAAGCCAACTGATGTTTTCATCATTTGGTATACCCATGTTTACAATTAGAATAAAAAGTATAATAGAACAAAGATTAGATTGCAGTATATAATTGTTACAAGTTAAAGTTTTTAGTCTTTGAATAAAAATGCATACCGCTCCATAACGCATGCCAATCATTTGAGCTAATCCACACGGCTCATACATGGAAGGAACTAACACAATATCTGCAGCAGCATAAAGCATGTGTGATAACTCCTCACTGCATCCAATATAGATAAAGATTTGTCCAAAATACAGGGTCAAAACCAAAGCAAATAGAACTGTCTAACAAAAGCACTGAAGAGCAAATCTTAGAATATATGTACCTGTACATCAGAAGAAGACGGAGATTGTTGCTTTCCCTGTACTGAAAAAATGATGAAAGAAGTTAGTGCTTGTAAAACTGCTAATGATGTACTATAAGAGGACTGTTCTTTTTTTCCTTTGTTGTCGTAAATGTGAAGCTTTTCATGGGCATAAAGTATCAATAAAACTTAGCAAAACAATAAACTAAAGAGCTATATATATTATAAACTGTATTATATAGCTTTAGTTAGAGCAGTGGAAGAGAAACCACCATAACCCACAAAAAAATATCATTAGGGAAAATAATGATCTGAAAAATTGAGAATCCTCACGTGTTCTCTTTGATTGATAGATCGCATAACAGCATACAGCTCTATGCTAATGGATCTTCTCTTTGTTGGTGTGTTACTTTCAAATTTTCAATCCTTTGAGTAGTTGGCCCACTCACTCTTAAATATATTTCCATCATGTACATTTGTCAATGCTTACAAGCATTCTCAATTGTATACATTGTACATGGCCCAACCTCATATAGGAAATTCCCTAGGAATGTTATACAAATAAAGAACAACACCAAGCACTAGAATAATGCAATATATCAAATATTGCACATTAAGAATAAAGGGGTCTAGATAACAGTCACTCTATTGATATAATGTAGTGTACATCAATTGCTAAAATAAAAGAAAAATATAGCAACGTACGAAAGTTCCCTACCCTAACTGAGATCTTTGTCACAGATTCCAAGAGATATGTCAATCAAACCAAAACTATCTTGCTACCAAGTCATACTAACCGAAACACAATTATGTACACCTCTTGTCAACAATGAACTGAGACAAAAGTTAAAACCATTGTCAACTCCTATTCAAAACTGTAGCTTGCAAAATTATTAATGCTAAGTACACAATTACTTAACATATTGTAATAAAGAAAATATACAATGTACAAAATAAGAAAAGATTTTATCTACCTATCATAAAACACAAAATACACAAGATATGTTCGAATAATATTATATTCATGGAAAATGTTCACTATATATATATCAATGGTACGATTTTAATCCATGAAGCAAATATTCTAGTGCATTCCAAAGAGGATTCTAACAAGAATGTAGGCAACAATTATGATTCCCCGGCATCTTAGATCTACTCAATACCAAAAAAGTCGATTCCTTTTAATAAAACACATAATTCAACACTCTATTTTTTATAACTCTTTCTACTGCAATGCATGTCTAAAATGCATATTGTGATATCGTGTTCAAGCAACCATTACTACCAAAAACATAAAAGTCCGTCACAAAACAGATGGTTTGGTCAGACCAATAAGTGCATACTATATTGAATAAAATACAGGACACTTAAATAAGCTAGAAAAACCCACTTTCAGGACTTTTATGTTATTTGCAGCTAAATTTTAGGATTAGTTTTGAAGGGGGCGGTTAATTAGAAGAAATTCCATAAAGGATTACCATGCCATTATTACAGCATGTGGCTATCATGAACTCTATATGTGTATTTATGAGGGGAATATTAGAGATACACTCAAAATAATATAAATTGTACTCATGCGGACTTGCAATACAAAACTGTTGGCTAAATATTTTGCAAGTCACTAAGACTACAACTTGCAAAATGTGCGTTTTAGGCAGCAGTATGTGAGATTTCTCTCTCCTCTCAGCAATAGGGGAGGCTCCCTTCTTACCGCAGGTGGCTT
>MU227620.1:1303859-1320957 GCA_018584345.1 Thuja plicata | reverse complement strand
CGGGCGAGTGAGTACTTGCGGAGGCGACTACTTGCCCCTGTGGCTAGAGGTTCATCCATTCAGTCCCCGATGAGAGACGACCCTCAGTTGGAGGGCAATTGGTCAAACAGTGAGGTAGTTGAGATACCGGCATCACCGGAGGACCAGAATGCAGCAGAGAAAGTGGTTGCAGAGGCACAGGTGCCAGACCCTCTAGCAGAGGAGAAGGACAGGGATGTTCGTGCATGTTTGGCGGACATTACGGAGAGAAGTAGGGTCTTGGTGGAGCGCGGCACGTACCTAGCAGAGTTAGTGCTCACAGAAAGGAGAAGAGCAGAGGCTAGGGTGGGAGCTCGGGTGTCGGCAGAGAACGCTCGGGAGGAGATGGCCGCCCGACTCGCCACCCAGCAGGCAGCATGGGAAGCAGAGCGGACAGCACTCAGAGCACAGCTTGAGAACGTCGCGCGGGAGAAGCATGAGATCGCTCAGCAGCTAGTGGCAGCAGAACAGCATCTGGCAACGGCTGTCCAGGATAGGGACACAGCAGAGAAAGCTCATGATCAGCTGGAAGCTGAATGCCAGGAGGTCTCGGTAATGCTGAAGGGGTTAGTGGAAGAGAATTCCCAGCTTAAAGCGGATCTGAAGGTCAGAACAGAGCAGGTGTATCAGCTACGACGCAGCTTGTCTTCACAGTCCCAGACCTAGCCATCCAGTTCCTCAGGACTCTAGGTTGTATTTTGTGTACGTCGTCTGGAGACGACTTTTCTTTTTTGGGGGGGATGATGTAGTCGGCTTGTATCAACCGACGGGTAGAATAGTGTCATGTAGCCGACAGGGCCTTCGGGAACTTTCCGGAAGGCCTCCAGGATTAGTATAAGTACACCCTTCGGGGTCATTGTAATCATCATCTTAAGCATAATGTAATGTCTTTGGCATATACGAATAATATAAGGAGTTCTGCTATTCGTATCTATTGTCTGTGTTAATTCATTTACCTATACGGTAAACAACAAGTTGTATGAGTTTGTTGTTAGCCTATTTCTCCATGGTCTTGTAGACTAACCAGGACATTTAAGGGACTTAGAGGCCATTTAGCGTAGGCAGTTTTCGTTGCAGGTCGATCCGAGGTGTTAGGATGCGGTTTTGGGCATACTTACTATTTATAATAAGTCATTTTGGGCATGGTCGAGATCTTCGGTGAGAGTGTCATGTCGATAGTAAATGATTAATATTGACAGAAGATTTTTAATATCATTGATATTATTTATTTATCCATTAATAAAGTTCGTTTATATAAAAAAAAATATTTAACTTTATTAATGCGGGACTAAATTTAAGTAAGAAATATTTAAAGTCCCTTTATTTAATAACACATTGGAGACATAAAATGTTGGGGGACCTAAATTAAAGGGAAAGCTATTTTAAATGACGTGTTGTCGGGTAAAACATATTGTTAGTAAATGTGTTGTTAATAATTACTGTAACCGAGGTAGGTAGTTTGGAATGGTTGCGACAGTTGACCTCGCACTCCCTCGGGCTCTATAAATGTGATGTACTTGGGTTCGGGAAATATCATGATTATGGTTGATGGTATTGTTGGATTGCTATTGAGCATTGTTAGCATACCTTGTAAACATTTGATGAACTAATACAAAGGCAGTTGTGAGTTCTCTGATATACTATGTTTAGTTATATTTCATATTGTTCTCGTATGCATTAAACTCGTTTACCCTACGGGGCAAACATTTGGCGTCATTGCCGATACAAACTTGGGAAGTGACGGAGTGTTGATGGCGTACAGAAGATAATGGGTCAGCCAGTAGACGACGGTGCAAGCAGCAGCGAGGAAAGGTTTAAAGAGTTGTGTGGGGGAGAACAGGCATTGACAGCAGACTTCATAGCCTATTGCAAGCATCAATCGAGACCCACGTCCGAAGGGAGGCAGCACAGGAAGAAGTTTCTGAGAGTGTGGTGTGGAGTGCCCTCGGAGTAAGTCCTGCGGTTGACCGGTTGATGAGCCGTCTCCCACATCTCTTGGCACAAACTTTCTTGGCCCTACAAAATTCACGAGAAGAGATAAACAGGGAGAACAGATGCCAACAAATCCTCCAGAGGTACGAGGAGAACAGCAAAAGGGAAGAGGAGCGTGACGAAACCAAAAGGAGGTAACGCATCCTGAACCCCTGGGAGAAAAATAATTAATGCCAAATCTTCTAAACAAAGACAGAAACCGAAGGGAGTAGATATACGAACGTGAGGCCATCCAAAAAGCCTTTATATTAGAACAACAAGGAAAGCATAGGCGAAGGCTAAGGAGACTTGCTGAGGGACGGCCAGAGGAAGCCGCAGTAAGTGAACAAGTCGAAGGCAAAGGGTACGTGCATTGTACGGAGGAAGAATACCGTATGGAAGTAAACAACAACGAACTAATCGAAGAAACTAGAAATCAGTTAAGGAACCTAACCCTTACACCGCGTACAGAGGCAGGGGAAGCCCGAAGGGAAGTAGAGGAGACCAGGAACAAGGACGTAGAGGATACCGGGGCAGCCAGGAGTGTGGGAGGGACACAGGGGCATGGTAGTCAAAACAACCCGTCCGGTTCTAATACATCCATCTCGGGAGTTCAACCAACACCGGCGACAAACAAAACTGCAGTAATGGAGCAGAAACAAAAGTTGCCTAAATTCACAGGCGACGGGAAGGAGGATCCCGTACGGCACTATCGAACTTGTGAAACAATTTGGTCGGTCAACGCGGTGACCGACCAAGACGAGTGGGCTCGAAAGTTCCCAACAACCTTGCACGGAGTAGCCATAGATTGGTACTTCGACATGGATAAAACAAAAATAAGTACATGGGATGACCTGAGAAAAGAATTTCAGAGTGAATTCCGGTTACTTTGGGACAACAATGAAATTGTAGCAAAGATTTATGGTACGAAGCAAGGAAAGAACGAGACCGTTAGAGCGTACAGGCGGCGACTAAAAGAACTGCTTGGAAAAATGGAGAGCCAGCCGAAAAACGGTCTGAAGAAAAGGTGGTTTGTGGAAGGCCTAAAACCCTCTCTGAAGAAAAAGATGAAAATCGTTACTCCAACGTCGTACACAGATGCATAAAATCAGGCCATGGACCTCGAAAGTCAAAATAAGACCTCCAAGGAAAAGAAGAATAGGTCATCGGACGATGACAACTCCTCGAAGGAGAGCAGCAGTGACAAGGAGTCCAACAAGAAGGTCCAAGCCCTTCAGAAAGATATACAGAGAATGATGAATGAGTTTAATATGATGAAGGGGAACGTCGATAAGAATGATAAGGGGGAGTCATGGTGAACGGATTGCAAGGACCTCATGCAAAGGGCACATGCCCGAAAAAGCATTCTGCGACATCTGCCAACTTATGGGACATTCCACCAAGGAATGCCCATATAATATGAAAACAAGGAGCCAGCAAGTCCTTTTAACACAGGAGCAGTCGTCCACATCCAGAGCAACGGGCACCTCCCAACAGACAAACATTAATGCATCATCTGGCGGATACAGAAATAACCGGCATGGAGGGAGAAGTAACAACAGTAACAATAATACTAATAAAAATCGGAGCCGGATCCAATATGATACAAAGGGACGAGCAATGATTCAATGTCACGCCTGTAACCAATGGCGGCACTTCGCTCATGACTGCTCGAAGGAAGAACTCCGCAGAAATTATGTCGATGGTGTGGCCCTGACAACCACGAGGACAGGAACTGTCCGAAACCCAATGTCAACCTTTTAAACATTGAGAAGATAGGTACGAATGAGGGAGTATTTGCAATCACTCAGGCGCAGACAAAGAAGGCCACGTACCCTGACCCCTATACGGAGAAGCAGAGAGTACAGGAAGCCAAGGCAGACATTGAAAAAGAAATCATGGCCCAATGAAGGCAAACGCATGAGACGGAAAGCACTTCATCACGGACAGAAGCAGAGCAGAACATTTTGAGGCAAGTGTTGCAGATGGAAGTACCAGTAAAGCTCAAAGACCTCCTTCAGACTATGCTACAGTTAAGAACAACCAAACTGAACACCATACCGATACCAACCCGTACGACAGAGCGTACAGATGTTCTTGTTGGTTCTACGACAGACCCCATGTTACTTGCAGTAAACAGTGGGCGACACCCCGCGATTGTGGAGATGGGCATCCTCAAGACCATCCTCACCTACACCATTGTGGGCGGCGGATCGAGGGTAAACATATTGCCTGAGGAGACTTGGAAGAAATTGGGGAAGCCGACGCTATGGTCACCAACTTTTAACATGTTAGGTGCGGATCAGCATGGCATCAAGCCCCTCGGAACACTCATGGCACAACGGGTAACCATTGGCACTCAGCCCTTTGTTTTAGACTTTGTTGTAATCCCCCTTAAGAAGAAGGGGTACGACGCCATCCTAGGGAGAGGGTGGTTTGTCACAGCAAAAGTGAATCATAACTGGAAAAGAAATACTTTATCAATGGAGAACGGACAGAGAAAGCTTGTCATTGATCTCAGAACCCAAATGGTGAGCAAAGAACTCGCATCTTCCTCCAAGTCGGAATCAGATGGGGAAGGCGGAGGACTAGACGAAGGAAAGAGCTTAATGGAACCGAATGATGAAGGCGTCCTCGAACTAGAGGGGTGCTCTGAGGATGAAACTGATTCTCTTAATGGACTCTTTCATTGGCAAATGGAAGACTATGAGTTGTTCAAATGCAACATGTTGCAAATAAAAGAGGTGTCGGAGAAGGACTTGTTTCTGCCAGAGTACGACGAATACAAGGAAGGGGAGGCCCGAGTGAACGAGACTCCCACACACAAGTTTGACAGGGAGAAACCGATGAAGTACGAGGAACCCTCCCTTAAGATCACAAATCTAGTCGATGGGGCGAATCCCAAAAACATTTTGGTAGGGGATGATTGGAATCCAGTGTTGAAGGCAGCAGCATTTATAATTTTCATGGAGTACAAAGACGTGTTCGCTTGGACCTACAAGGACCTGAAGGGAGTGTCCTCAAAATTGTGCATACACCGTATCCCGTTGGTGCCTGGAGTCGTACCAGTACGAAAGAGACCGTACCAAATGAATAAGAACAGTTGCCAAAGTGAACAAGGAGATAGAGAGGATGCTAGAGGCGGGCATCATTTTCAAGGTTCGGACGAGTGAATGGGTGTCCCCCACAATCATATCACTGAAGAAGGATGGCAATCAGATTCGTATTTGTGTAGAATTCAGGTGCCTAGACGCTGTCACAATCAAAGACCCCTTCCCCATACCGTTTGCAGACACCATCCTAGAGGAAGTTGTCGGACATGAAATGTACTCATTTATGGATGGGTTCTCGGGGTATAACCAGATTTCCACACGAAGGAAGACAAACTAAAGACAACATTCATGGTGGAAGACGGTGTATATGCGTACAACCGGATGCCCTTAAGTCTGTGTAACGCACCAGCCACTTTTCAACGAATAATCCTGCACATTTTTGGCAAGATGTCTATGGGAAACTTCAAGGCATTCCTGGATGACTGGTCAATCTATAGCAGGCGGGACACACACTTGGTAGCCCTTCGGGAATGTATGGAACAATGTTGGAGAGCAATGTTGGCACTGAACCCGAAGAAGTGTAGGTTCATGGTACTTAAGGGAAAGTTGTTGGGCAACATCGTTTGTAAGGCCGAACTGAAAACAGACCCCCACAACGTAAGAGATAGTGGAAATGGAGCCTCCTACGGATGTCACCGGAGTGAAGTCATTTCTGGGCCATATCGAGTACTACTAGAAGATATATAAAGAACTTTGCCCAAGTCTTGTACCCATTGGACAAACTAACACAAAAAGGTGAGTCGTACACCTGGGGGACTACACAGGGAGAGGCCTTCGAAGAACTGAAGACAAGGCTTGTGGGCGCACCAATTTCGGTGTACCAGAATGGGATAAGGAATTCCATGTCCACATGGACGCGTCAAACTTTTCTATAGGTGTCACCCTGGCTCACGTGGGCAACCATGGGTTGGACCACCCTATTTACTTCGCCAGTAGACTGTTGTCAAAGGCTGAAAAGAATTATAGCACGACCAAAAGGGAGGCACTGGGGATGATGTATGTCGTTCATAAGATCAGGCACTATCTACTAGCGACCCCGTTCACCTTCTATGTGGACCACCAGGTGCTGATGTACCTGGTAAATAAACCCATCATCCAGGGGAGGATAAGCAGGTGCTTGTTGTTGCTGCAAGAATTTACTTTCACGATCATCGTACGGCCAGGTAAGAGCCACGTGATCGTAGACCGACTCTCCCGAATCAAGTCCGAAGAACCACTCGAGGGGATTAATGATGACTTTCTAAACACTCACCTATTCCACATTGCAGTGTTGCCCCCATGGTACACGAGTATCAGTGAGTACCTGCCCACATCACAGTTTTCAAGGGATATGCCACCCGGTGAGAAGAGGAAGCTTGTCCTAAGCAGAACTTTCCAGTTGATAAACAGGTTGCTGTATAAAATGGGACCCGATCAGGTGTTTCGAAAATGTGTTATGGAGGAAGAGCTTCCGAGCGTCGTTAGGGAAGCACACGAAGGACCAGCAGGGGGACACAAGGGACCTGACACAACCGCATGGAAGGATCTGCTTGCAAGCCTGTGGTGGCCTACACTATACAATGACGTCAGGGAGTGGGTCGTAGGCTGCGACACCTACCAGAGGTTCAGGAAACCGTTAAAGAGGGACTTCATGCCTATAAACCCTTCGCATGTGCAGGAACTATTTCAACGGTGGGGACTAGATTTCATTGGACCACTGAAGATGAGCCGAGCACAAAGATGCAAGTATATTGTGGTAGCAACAAAATATCTCACTGACTGGATAGAAGCGCAAGCCCTACCTGACAACTCGACACTTAGTACAGCAAAGTTCATTTATGAACAAATCATTACACGGTACGGCATCCCAATACAGTTGACAAGTGATCGAGGGGGCCATTTTGTGAACCACGTCATCAAGTTGATGACCACAGAGTTCAAAAAATTTCATTCTTTGTCGAGTCCCTACTACCTGACAGCAAATGGGAAGGTGAAAGCCATGAACAAGATTCTAGTGTCAGTAATCTATAAGTCGTGCGGGGTAGAACAGAAGGATTGGGAGAAGCTACCTTCGGTGTTGTGTGCCTACTGCACGACCTACAAGGTGACCACAGGGAAGACACCATTTCAATTGATGTATGGCCAAGAAGCCATCGTACTTGTTGAATTCATGGTACCGAGCCTTAGGATAGCCATTGAGAATAGATTGGGCGACATGGAAAGCCTAAGGGAGAGACTGTACGCACTGAATGAGCTTAATGAGCGTCGGATGATGGCGCAGTGGGCGACCGAGGTAGCCCAACAGCAGAGAAAAGTATGGCATGACAAGCATCTGAGGCAAATGCGGTTCACTCCCAGACAAATGGTCCTAAAGTATAATGGAAGGAACGAGATAAAGTTGGGGAAGTTCAAAGTTAGATGGCTGGGTCCTTACAAAGTTCAGGAAGTTGCGGAGAATGAAGCAATTAAGTTGTGGACACTCGATGGGCAGGAGATTCCAAGTGCGGTGAACGGGTCAAAATTGAAGTTGTACCATGAACATCGTCGGTGGGACCCAGTTCAGCCAGAAAAGCATGTCGGGAGGCAATGTAATTTTAAGAAGAAAAAAAAATGGAAGAACTCTTTCACTATACGTCGAGGTCGTTGTACAGGTAATTGTTATCGCCATACGGGTGACAGTCATCGTACGAGTGACAGCCACCCTACGATGGACCTATGCAAATGACACAGTCAGCGTACGTTGAAAGAAAAAAAAGAACCACAGCCTAACATAAAAGAGGGTCGTACGGCCTCAGTTGTCAAAAACGGTCCTGCAGTGACAGTGCCATCGTATGGCAAGGTGAGAAGGTCCTGCAACAAAGAAGAAAAGGCCATACGGCCTCAGCTAGCGCCAACATTACGGTAAGTGTATAGCATAAAGGAATTTTTTGTGTTGTGCATAGTATGCCGTATGGCATCAGACAAGAGAAAGCAAGGGATTACGAAGTCAGGTGACAGAAGCCGCCCAAAGAAGACTACCAATGTCGAGCATGAGCATCGAAGAGTGTTGCGATACAATAAATGGCATAAACAATGAAGGGTGTGAAGTACTCCATGCTGTACGGCAACTCTCAAGGGGACCGTATGAACCATAAGTAAAGCTACAGGTCGTATTTGGAGAGGACGACAGTTAGGGATTGGCCGACATAACAAGTGTTATGATAATTAAATAGCAAAACCACAGACATTGATGGATTTTGGCATAGCAAGAAAGAAAGACTGGGAAAAACAGTTACAGGCATCACCGTCGAGCAGCGCAGCCATGGATAAAGACAAAAGGGTGTTACCGTCAGGAGTAAAGGTTGCGGGAAGAGTGGACATAGATGTCAGCAAGAAGGTGAGGCCAAAAGTCCAAATACTAGTCCAGAAAGATGTCGTCACTACAAAATTTTTCCTTTGGGGGATTGAATGGTTTGGAGTGCAGAACATGGTGGCAGGAAACGCCAGATAATGATTTTATAAAGGGGTAAATTTGGCGGGCGGAAGTGCATTGGGCGATACAAATGCCTATTTTTTGCATTCAGGATTATGAGGGAGCACTAAGGATGATGATCGACACATTTGACAGGATTAGCCACAGGAGCAGTTTCCAGTATCTCGGCCAAGACCTCACCATCACTTTCGCAGCGATTGATTCAACAAGGGTTTTTGGCATTCCCAGCAGGAAAGGAAAGAAGATTGATACCAATGCCAAGAAAATGTCTCAAGAAAAAAAGGAAAAATTTATAAAAATGATTTCAAGAACCTTGACACCTGTGGAGATGGACTCCATAGCCAGTACTTCCTGCAAGAGCCGCAGGATAAAGAAGTCGTTTGTTGCACCTGGTGAGTGGCGGTGTCTCATGGATGTCGTCAAGAGAAGGCTTAAGGGTTCAAATAGAGCTTCAGATATTGCCCTTCCGCAAATTCTTCTCATGAACGGTATCAGGAATGGTATTTTGTATGATTAGGCATCGCTACTGGCAGAGACGATGTACCAGTTCTTGACCCTTCAACACCGAACGTTTTACATGCCTCACTATGCCAGTGGATTTTTTTTGGATGTCACTCATGCACAAATACCACATAATAGGTTTGAGGTAAAGTCGCCAGCCAGCCTGGCACCTAGGGAGCCATCTATTTTTTACTGGCAGCATTTGGATACAGGTGGTGTGCCGATGGAGCAGAAGAGGAAACGACAGGTGGTGTTCGAGTTGGAGTCGGGGGATGACGTAGACAGTGGTAGGGAGGATACAAGTGAAGCCAGTGGAGGTAGTGAGATGGTTGAGGGGGAGACAACAGATTTGGCGGTGGCGGAAAATACGGACATGCCCACTCCTTTGGGTGATGATATTGCACGGGTTATGTTTGCCCCGCCACTCCTCTCGAATACAGCCTCCTTAAAGACATTCACATCCTTCAGTACCACGGTGGCGACAGTTCCAGTGTCTGGATTTGGTCAAACGAGAGCACCAATGTGTGAGCCAAGTGTGGGTATTCTAGGGACAGTTCCACCACCTATGACCGTGCCAGTGGAGTTGGTGATAGGCGTTTAGGGATCTCCAGCAAAAGAGATAGTTGAGGCCAGAGCAGTGTCTAGGGTAGAGGAGTTGAGTGTTGATATGCCTACAACAGAGATGGCCAGAGAGGCGAGGGAGCCACAGGTGACTATTGAGGTGGTAGGGACAGAGGTCGTGGCGATGGGGTGAGCGGAGTTGGTAGCCGAGAATCTGCGGGAGGCACAGATGTTGGTGACTAGTGGTCCATTAGAGGAGGCTATGAGTACTTGGCTAAGCAACTTCAGGATGACACCTCTGGCACCAATGGGGACCACCATTGTTTCACCGCGGTGAGAGTTACCCTTCCCTCCGGAGATAGTAGATCTCGAGGGAGAGAACTCGGTTGTCAGACAGTTGGAGAGAGACGATTCACCAATGAGACAGTTAACATTGACTCCTCAGCAGGAGGGCATATCGAAGCTTCCCACAGAGCTTGGTGATGGTGATTTGGAGCAGTACATTGCGGATGTGGCTGCAGGAGCACGGAGGGTAGTGGCCTCAGCTCAGTCACGAGCTTAGGAAGGGGTTGCACAGGAGTTGGAGCGATTGTTGGCATTTGTACGAGTCGGCTGTGCAAAGGCATTCACTGCATGTTATGAGTCCCGAGGGTAGCCAGCCATTGAGACCCTAGATATGATGAATGATTGCGCCCCCTGAAAGAAAGTGGGGGAGAGTTGGGTTGGTGCTCTACTCCGTAAGATTGAGCGGGCATTTAGAGATGGATGCTACACCCTCATGCGTATCGAGCACATCTATGCTGGACATGAGGCTTTACAGGTGGCAACGAGAGGAGATGGCCACTCGGCTCTAAACAGTAGAGAGAGAGTTTGCTTGCCACAGGGAGGAGTTGGCTCGCAACAAGGAGAAATGGGCAGCTGAGAGGACAGACTTGGTGACTTAGTTGGAGGTAGCACAGGCGGAGAAGGCAACTATGGCAACACAATTGGAGGAGGAACACGCTGAGAGGGCTATGTTGGAGACCTGCCTAGCCAGTTCCATGGAGACCACAGATAAGAAATATAAGGAAGTATTGGAGGCAGCACTGATGTTTAAGATTGCTATGGAGCAAAAGATGGTGGCAGAGTGAGACCTAAGGCTGAGGACACAACAGGTGTATGAATTGAGAGCTTGGTTGGCTTCATCCTCACCACCACCGGCGCCATCTTCATCAGGGACGCTTTCTCAGCCCCCTACTCAGTCTTGACTTCTGTATAGCTGGGTCTTGTCATTTCCCCATTTTGTTGTGCGTCGTCGGGAGACGACTTTCTTTTTTGGGGGGGATGATGTTGTGAGGTAAAACATATTGTTAGTAAATGTGTTGTTAATAATAATTAGTGTCACCGAGGGGTAGGTAGTTTGGGATGGTTGCGACGGTTGACCTCGCACCCCCTTGGGCTCTATAAATGTGATGTACTTGGGTTCGGGAAATATCATGACTATGGTTGATGGTATTGTCGAATTGTTGTTGAGCATTGTTAGCATACCTTGTAAACATTTGATGAAGTAATACAATGGCAGTTGTGAGTTCTCTGATATACTATGTTTAGTTATATTTCATATTGTTCTCGTATGCATTAAACTCGTTTACCCTATGGGACAAACATGGAGAAATATTAATGGAAAAGCATTCGCAGAAAAATAGGGGAAAAAATGAATCGCGAGAAAATACGAGAAAAAAGCAAAATCCCAAAAAATAGGATGTAATCGATTTCAGCCTAGCAAAATCAAAGATCAACCCCCACGAATTTTTTCTTCAAATCTCAATCATTGTGCTCTAAGCATGTTTTCCGAGGCATAATCCTTTTGCCTTCATAAACGTTTTCATTTTACGCCTTTTTGTCATCATAGGGTTTATTTTGGTTCACATTTCGAATAATTTTTGTTAAGTTTTAACTTAAGTTTTATCATTACCAATATAGGTCGGAACTTTTAGACCTCTTTGCATGTTCCTATTGGTTTATATTGTGCAAAACGGAGGTTTTTAACATCTTTGCATGTCTTTTTACATGCAATGGACAATGCAAATGGGAAAAAGATCCTAAATTACATTGTAATCGGAGATTTCAAGCTACTTTGCATATCTTTTAACATGCATCACACAATGCAAAGTGGACATGAAATTGAATTCAAATCCCTATTGAGCAAAACTCCAAAATTCACAATCACTATCCAGAAAATGTCGTCACATAACACCTTGAATCAACACAAACTTTGAAAGCAAGCTGCCCCTTTTATTGAAAGCAATCTGATTTACATCCAAGCACAAAGTCTCAGAGTGCATATACAAACTGGCAAAATTTTCTTGCATTGCCAAAAGATGATTATTTACAATGAGCTTCCTCCTTTATATAGGAAAAGAGGAGAGAGAAAGGTGGAGAGGAAAGGGGAAACCCTCAACCACCTTGACTTATTAAATACTTATCCTTAACTAACTAACTTTGACTTATTCAATGCTACAAGGCTTAAAGCACTTGCGACGTGATTACATGAAACAACTTTGCATGTCATACTATCACATGTAATTACATCTTGTTTTTACATTACATAATCTGTCAAATACAAATTATAACTACATAATGAAATACTCTAAGTGTCAGACAAGACACAACTTCTATTATATCATCCTTTGTCGGTCTTCATGCTGCCACAGGATGCCCGATGATTGATGTATTCTGGTTTTGGTGAAAGCATCTCGAACTAGAATATGAGTCTCTATCCTTGATTGTTCTGCATCATAGTGGTGATTGCTGGAAAAACATCTTTTCATTATCATTTCAGTCTTGAAAGCATTCTATGTCAATAATCATTGCATCTCCCAACCCTTTGTTTGTATGACCGCATTATGTTGTTTTCCTCAAGTGCAAACCTGGAAGAGTATGCATATGGGATATAAGTGGAAGGCCTTTGAGCAACAAAGGTAATGGATTTTGGGCAAAAACAGCTCTTTAAATGAGGGAAAAACTCAAAAATGGGGTTTTCTAGAGGCACTGCATGTATGCGGACAGCAAGCTTTGAGTTGATAAAATGAGCATGGGAGATGAGTTATATACATGAATAAGTATTTGACATACGAGATGGTGTAAAAAGCCATAAAAAGCATGAAGGTGGGCTTTTTAATTCGCTTTGCATATTGGGAAACTTAGTTCATTTGCTCATAAATGAGATATTTGTCTCATTACAGGTCATTCTTTTTTGACAAATAAGCATGGAGATGGGCTTTTTGGTTTGCATTGCATATTGGGAATGACTGGCTCTTTTTGAAATGTCTCATCATTAAGAACGGGGTTTTTAATCCCGACTACATATGCAAGATAGATGAAGTCTTTGTATATGCAACTTGCAGAAATTTAGACGGAAGAAAGAAGGAGAAGAAAATAAAACACACTAAACACATGCAAATCTGAAAATGAAATGAAAGACTTGCATTTTAAAAACAAACAAACAAACACAAAAAGAAAACAAGAAAATATAAATTTACTTCTTGTTAGACTTGCATTTTAAAAACAAACAAACAAACACAAAAAGAAAACAAGAAAATATAAATTTATGTCAAAGATGTCTATCTTTGACTCACTGGTTAGACCTATTGTTCTTTATGGCTCGACTGTTTGGGGTCCCTCCTTATCGACTACTAACTGGGCTTCTGTTGAGAGAGTGCAGACTCTCTTTCTCCGATGCTTCATTCGTTGTTAGCCGACTAGTCCCACTAGCATCATTTTGGCTGAGTTCGGGGCTCATCCCTTCAGACTTTGCACGATCTTTGATCTTGTTTGGTTACTTCACAGACTCAAGGGCTTTGCTGACTCGACAGATGGCAAATACCATTACTCATACTTAGCCTATTGTTCTTCGGCTTCGTTGGTGGCCTCTGACCCTAATAGGCGTGCTCGATGCTGGTATGCTCAGGCTTCCAGTCTCCTCAGCTCTGTTGGTATTGATATTGACCACCTCCCTCCCTTTCAGTATTTCCTTGGCGCTCCTGCTCATCTCCTCCCCCCTCAGTCGGAGTTGAACGAGATCACTAGGTTAGATATTTATAGGAGGTATGTTCAAGTGACGTGGGTTGATCCTCCTGGTGGCCTTCGGCCTCGTATGGCCTTCTATCCCAAGCACTATATTGATATTCATGATGACTTGATCACTCAGCCCCAGTATACTTTCAAACGCTGGCCCCACATCCTGCGTATCCAGCTCGGGTCCTTTAGAGTTGGCTCTCACCGACTTCGGATCCAGACCGACCACTAGACCAGTAGAGAGGTGAGGCTTTGTCAGTGTTGTGATATGAGGTTGGCTGAGACTGAGTTCCATTTCTTATTCTACTGTCCGATTTACTATGAGATTCGTGGGAGGTTCCACTGTCTATTCAGAGACTGCAGGTCTATGTCTTCCTTCTTCAGGTACGAGGATCAGCACTGCTTGGCACTTTATCTCCAGGAGGCCTTCCGTCTTCGTGATTCGACTTTACAGGTGTTCTCTCCCCCGGGCTCTACGTCCCTTTGCCAGCGGATCACCTCCTTTGCTCTAGTTTCCTCCCCTAGAGAAATCAAGAGGCCTACGAGTCCTTCCACTGTCCCTCACTCCAGATCGGTCAGACATCGCAGAGATCACTTGCTCTTACAGCCCCATCAGCGACAGCTGACTCCCTCCTCCCAAAGACGGACTCTGACTCAGACTCCCCTCACGAATAGTTATCCGTCGATCTTGAGCTACTTTTCGGTGTCCAGAAACTACTAGATGTTTGGTGGTTTCGCGGTTTCTTCTCCTTTCTGGCTCTTGTTGCTGTTTCTTTTTCTGTTGGTTTCTCTTTTCTCGGACACCGTTTGGTTGTCCTGCTGCCTTCTGGGCTCTCTGTTGTACTCTCAGTCCCTTAGGCCCGCTTGTGGTCTCTTGTTGGACATTAATAATTTATCTTATCTTATCTTATCTTGTGAGATGAAGAAGAAAAATGGGGAAGAACTTGGCAATCTTGCTCTTGAATCCAATGATTTTCGAATTCAAGAAACAATTACAAATTCACAGCTAAATAGACAAAGAGTTCAATTAATCCTTCTCACTAATTAATTGCTTTTGATGAGTCAAGATGATGTTCTTGACAAATGTCCATAATAGAGAACAACAATGCAATTATATAGCAACCAATTTTGAAAAATTCAAACACAAATTCAATGCCCTACTTGCTGTTTTTGAACTTCCAGCCCCCAAAACGGGGTTTATATTGTCTTTTACATGCAATATCAATCATGTTTTTGCTGTTGGATAACAAAAACGGGCTTTAGCATGCCCAAAACATACCATAGATGAGCCGTTTTTGAACTTCCAGCCCCAAAAATGGGCTTTAAAATGAAGAATACAGTTGCTTTAATGATGTTTTTGCACTTCCAGCTCAAAAACGTGGTTTTTACCTTCATTTGCATGCCCCAAATCCAACGTTTTTTGCTGCTCAGCCCTAAAAACAGGCTTTAGATGTACAAATGCATGCAATAATGGATTGTTCTTGCATGCCCAGCAAAGTGATGGGTCTTTTGGTTGCATTTGCATGTAATAAACACCACTTTAAATCACTTTATGCCCAAAAACAGGCTTTGAACATGTCTTTTCATATGCATTTTAAGTCAAAATCATCACCAAGATTCATAACGGTTTTTTTACAAGAGTTTGCATATATTTAAAACACGTGCATTCTTCTTAAAAATCGCCACCTTAGAGTTAAAACAAGCTTTTTGACATCACTTACATATGTTTTCAGAAGACCACACAAGTTATAACGGGCTTTTTTAAAGAGATTGCATATATTTAAAACATATGCATTCTTTTCAAAAATCTCCACTTAGTCTTTAAAACACACTTTACATATGCATTTGCATGTGTTTCAAAGGCTATCAAGAAAAATAACGGGTTTTTTAAACCCTTTCGCATGTATTTACAACTTAAATTTTAATACATGTAAAAGCATTTTAAAAACCCTCCTTTATAACTTGGGTTGTAAAATAGTGATAGTGGAGATTAAAGAGATGATTTGCATAAGCCATGACATGCAATATTAGATAAAAACTCCACTTTATTGCATAAAAAGTTCCTCATGTTTTAATTTTACATGTAACTATAGTTTAAATGAAGAGATATGTAATGAGATTGAAAAAGTCCACCATTACATTAGAAAAACAATAAAAACTGTCTAAATCTCATCAGAATGATGTGAAATTTTAAAATGGGGTTCTAAACCCACTTTACATGTAAATGACATTTTTATTTCATGCAATCAGCAATAAAAAACCCACTTTTGAAGAATTTTAACAAAGACATGCAATCAGGCAGAAAAACCCCACCTGCAGCACGCTTAAAACCTTAATAACTTGAGATAGACAACTCCGAATGACACCTAAGATAGCTCAAAACAAGCGGCATTTCAAGGGCAAGCAAAAAAAGATTAAAAACTAAACATAAAAACAACAAAAATGAAAAAAAGACTCAAAGATTGCCCAAAATCAAGCACTTGCAGTCGGAGAAGAAAAACTCGTTCTGACAAGCAATATGGTGATTAACTTGATGGAAACCTTTAAAAACCAATGTTCCGAAGACGTAAAATCCAAGACATATCAAGGGATGACTAATCTCCCTAGACAAGCGTCATTAAGGACATCGAACCTTAGAGGAAATACCTACCAATCTTTGAGAAAATTGCATAGGGTTGTCCAATTTTGTGAATGCAAATTTGAGGACAACACATAGTAAGGCAAAACCTTACTAGGCTAGTTGGTCGTGTCTTTTTCTTTCCCTCCCTCTTTTAAGTGTTGCCTCTTTTATCTTGGTTTTGGATTTGATGAGGACCTAAGTCACTCAGGGGCGCTTGGTGTTTCCTTGTCTCCTTGACCTTGATAAAAAAAAATCCAATGTATTGATCTACTTTACCGCGAGCATGAGGATGTCTCATACTCCCACTAAAGTGGGTGAAAAATGTACATGTTGGCTAAATATTTTGCAAGTCACTAAGACTACAACTTGCAAAACGTGTGTTTTAGGCAGCAGTATGTGAGATTTCTCTCTCCTCTCAGCAATAGGGGAGGCTCCCTTCTTACCGCAAGTGGCTTCAAGTAGAACTGAACTGTAACACATACAGTTCACCTTGCAACAGTAATACCGGTGACTCGATGATTGATGTAAGAACAATCAAACGAGGCAGCGGGTGATTTATCTAAAGACGAGGTGATACAATGAGCTCAAAGTCTCCTGTCCTCACCTTGAATCAGTAATCTAATCTATTGTCCAATACTAAAACTCAAAGTCTTCAGTCCTTGGAGTGTATCTGCCACTAGTTTCTATAGTAATCCCGATTCCCTGAAGCACAAAGTCTTCAGAAAACTTGAATTAAAGATGCTCAAATGATTTAAACAAAGAAACTATTTTGATTTGAACAAGGATCAACAAGTGCAACATAAGAAT
>MU227620.1:1266308-1298235 GCA_018584345.1 Thuja plicata | reverse complement strand
GATATGCGGATTTAATTCAAAATTGCGCTATCATTAAAATTTCCAAGCAAAATTTCGCAGAGTGGCGCAAAATTCTAAGATAGAATTTAAAATCTATCACACACAAAATAAGCTTATACTTTAGGTGGTCGACCAGAAAAGACCATTTCTCTACTGACCTTGGAAGAACGCGGAAAACTGCTCGCAATGCCACTGAAACACCAAGGACGCCAACTAAAACTGGAAACAAAAACAAGACGCAAAACAAAGTGAAAAGAGAAAAACAGGAAAAAGAAAAGGACTTGATGTTTAGTTAGAAGATAGAACAACTAGAAATCAAGGGATAACTGATTCCATTGAAAAATACTCCTCCCGAAACATCGACACGCTTAGAGAAAAACTCCTAGCAATCAACTGAGAATTGCGTAGGGTTGCCCCAATTTTGGGGAATGCAAAATTAGGGACAACAGTACAGTCCTAAAAAAGTTAGCACCTATAATTAGATGCTCTATTAGGCCCCATTTTGACGATTTCGAGGTTTCATGTTCATTATGCTTGATCTAGCAACCTGGCTCCTCTTTTTCCATCATCTTCCCTTCATTCACAACTCCCCACTTAGATTTTGTCCCATTTTACTACATATAGAATGCCTAAGTGTCCTATACCCAGGTATACAACACCTACGTGTTGTATACACCAACATTTCAACCCAAATTTAAATGGGTGGCTCGTTATGGTGTTCTAGCAGGATTTCCATATTTGTGGTCGCTATGTCTATTTTGACCCCTGAAATTTGTGAGGTATATAAGTGGCATATCCCTCCTCATTTGAAAAAAAAATGCATATCCATAGGCAAGATTTCAAGTGCTCTCCTACTATGTCGCATCCAAGCATTCAAGGTCACGTTTGTTAGCTGTAAATCGGAAGTTAGTTGTGTATGCGCCGACGGTACTTAGTTACTACCGTCGGTTGGGAACAGGTGACGACGTTTGGTCGCACCGCTTTAGGTTTTATAAAAACATTATACTTGCTCATTGAAGACGACATGATTTGGTGGCTATTGTAAATGTACTTAAGTTATGAATGATCAATAAAGACTCTGTTATTCTATATTTGTATTTCCTGTAACGTCTATGCATCAGTAAACTAGGTTACCCCCGCGGGTAAACATTTGGCGCCGCTGCCTAGACAAACTCGGAAGACAGGAACTGGATGGCGTACGGAGACAACGGGCCTATCTATTGACGAAATTAATCCCAAGGCAGACAATGCACGTACAGAACTGTACGAAGGGGAAGACAACCAGACACGGGAGTTTAGAATCCTGTTTCAGGCAGCGATAGAAACCTACATCCGTTGGGAGGCCTACGAAGCGAAAGTTCCAGAGAGTGCAGTGTGGTCTACCATTGAGGCTAATCCTGTAGCCAACCGATTGTTAAATCACCTCCCATGGCTGTTGGCACAAGTATCACTTGCACAACGCGCGCGCCTGGAGGAGATTGCTCGAGAGGAACGACGACAGGAAGTCCTCCGAGAGTATCACGAACGGGAGAACAAAAGACTTCAGGAGGAACGTGATGGCAAACGCCGTCGGGAATAATCATGTCTGAAGGTGACGGAAGGAAGGAGGGACACTGTGATAAATAAGAATGACGAGGTCATTCCATTGAGATATTGTAATAAAACATGAATAAATAAAAGTGTCCTTTTATTTTACAAATTTTGTGTTGATTATTGGTGTAAAGAAAGCATTTATGCCGAACCAGTTAAATAAGAATAGGATTTTAAAAAGGGATCTCGAAGGAGAACAAGCTCTCTGAAAGACAGTTCTCGACAAACAACAAGCCGAGCGAAGGGAGAGGTTCAGGAGACGTGTCGAAAGACTACCGGAGGGGGTAAGTGAAGGCAACGGCCTAGAGGAACCTAACCAGGAGGACAGCGGAAGTGACAACGAGGATCTGTTAGAAGAAACAACGAGCTTGTTCGGGACCCTAACTTTAACCCCAAGGACAGAAGCCCGAAGGAAGGTAGAAGAGGAAGCCGAACGGAGGGAGAACAGGTGTGGAGTTGCTGTAGAAAGTGTCGAAGTGACAGAAAGGCACGAGGATCACACCACTCCGAGTAGTTTGAAAACATCAGTTAACCCGAAACACAAATCCGGAGGACCGACGCTAGCAAGACTATCCCAGCATGTCATACAGCCAGTACAACAAACACCTCCAGGAACCCAACCGGGAATGCAGCAGGTGATACAGACCAACCGCCCACCACTGAAGGCGAATATGGCTAGTAACAAGGAGAAGTTACCCAAGTTCCATGGCGATGGAAAAGAAGATCCTGTTCGGCATTGTCGCACGTGTAGGATAATTTGGTTGGCGAATGGAGTCGCTGACTAGGACGAATGGATGAAACAGTTTCCGGCAACCCTCCAAGGGGTAGCAATCGATTGGCACTCCGACTTAGACAAAACCGGAGTGACCACCTGGGACTTGTTATAAAAGGCATTCGAAAAAGAGTTTACGCTCCTCCGAGACGACAATGAAATCATCTCAGAAATATACAGAACTAAGCAAGGAAAGGAGACCGTGCGAACTTATGGTCGACGACTAAAAGAACTTGTCGGAAAAATGGAAAGTCAGCCAACCGATGGCTTAAAGAAAATATGGTTCATCGAAGGGCTGCAATCAAACCTCCATAGGAAGATGAAGATAGTTCCTCCCACCTCTTACGACAACGCATACAACCAGGCAATGGACCTGGAAAACGAGCAAAAGACGTCGAAGAAAAAGAAGAAAAACCAATTCTCTTCATCGAATGAGGATGAGGATGACACTTCAGGAGACGATAGCGACGGTGACGGAGAAGTTAAGAAAAAAGTCACTGCACTGCAGAAAGATATGGAACGAATGCTTAAAGAATTCAAAAATATGAAGGGTAGCACCAGTAGGAACGAAGGAGACTTGTGTACCGACTGCAAGGAGGCCGGTCACACGAAGGGCACGTGCCCAAAGAAAATGTTCTGCAATATTTGCCAAATGGTGGGTCATTCCACAAAGGAATGTCTATTCAACATGAAGACACGGGGCAACCAGCAAGTCTTGTTCACGCAGGAACCGTCAACCTCAACAGCCACCGGGAACACACAAAACACAACTTTGTCGGGTAGCTACAGAAATAACCGTCGTGGAAGAAGGGGAAACGGCAATAATAACACTGACGAAGGTAGGAGTCGCATCCAGTACGATGCTACCGGGAGGCCAATGATTCAATGTCGGGCATGTAGCCAATGGGGACATTTTGCGAGGGAGTGCGCAAAGGGGGAAAAGCCGCAATTTCTTTGCAAATGGTGCGGGCCCGGAGACCACGACGAGACAAAATGTCTGAAACCTGGTGTAAACCTCCTAAATATCGAAGGCAACGAGGAGGTGTTGGCGGTTACCCGGGAGCAAGCAAAGAAGGCTACCTATCCACATCCCGAAACTGAGAAGAAAAGAGTACGAGAGGCTAAAGAAGACATTGAGAGAGGAATGATGGCCGAACGGAAAGAAACACACGGCGCCGCAGGAACCTCTCGCAGCGGCCAGGATGAACACAACATTCTAAGGCAAGTAATGCAGACAGAAATCCCAGTACAATTGGGAGACCTCCTTACAGCCATGCCACAATTAAGAACAACCCTCCTTAATATGGTACCATCTCCTAACGTACCGAAGGTGACCGAGACGAAGGCAAAACCCCTTGGGAAGGGAAATTCTATTGAGGACCCGATGTTGTTGGCACTCAACACGGGAAGGCACCCTGCGGTAGTGGAGATGGGAATTCTTGGCACAATACTTACAAAAAATTTAAAAAATAAAAAATAAAAATTTAAAAAAATTTAAAAAAAAATTAAAAAAATTAAAAAAAGTGCACCGAACGATGGAAGTCACCTGACGGTAGCTTTACCACAGAATGGTGGAGGTCCACAGAATGGTGGAGGTCCACCGAATGGTGGCTTCACCGAACGGTGGAGGTCCACCTGACGGTGGCTGCCCACCCAACGGTGGCTTCACCACCGAACAGATAAAGGTCGCGGATAGAAATAAAAAGGCCACGAGCAACAAAGAAAAAGGCCGCAGGGAGGGAAATAAAATAGTTTGCAGCCACAACAAAGGAGTGAAAACAGTCGCAACCACGGGAAGGAGGAGAAGAAAATAAAAACGACGCCAAGGAACAATAACAAAATACAAGAGGCCACTTTTAACAGCCCGCAGCAGCCGCGTGAAGTCGTAGCCACGGAAAGAAGAGAGAGTCGCGTGAAGGGCAGACACAGCCGCAGAGAAGAAAGAAATAGTTGCGCGCAGAGAAGAAAGAAATAGTTGTGCGCGGAGAAGAGAAATGGCAGAGAAAAGAACATTACAGCCACAAGTTTTTTACGGCAACCGTTGAAGGGAGAGAAGACCTAACCATTTTTTTGGGGGGAAACAGTTATGAATTCAGCCGGAAAGAGGAGTTAGTGGAAAAATCAGTTACAGGCAGGGAGTTCGAGTTCCGGAAGCAAAGCCATGGACAAGAAGGCTACCATACTACCTTTTGGAGTCAGAGTTGCAGGACACAGACATACAATTGGGAGTGGCACAAAAAAGCTAAAGTCCGCATAGCAGGAGGGAAGAGACGCCATCACCTACCAAACGGTAGCATTTGAGGGTCTAAATGGACTTGAGTGCAGGAAATGGTGGAATGAAACTCCAGAGGACGACGACGTGAAAAAATTCCTACGACAGGCTGGCGTCCATTGGGCTATCCAAATGCCCCTATTTTCTGTGCGCAGCTTTGAACCCACTTTGAGGGTCATGATCCAAGGTTTCGACAAGCAAACAAGGAAGAGCACTTTTGTGTATCGAAATCACAAGCTCACAATCTTGTGTGGCGCCGAGGACTTCACACGCGTCTTTGGCATTCCAGGGCGCAACGGGCGGAAGGTGGAAACCAAAACACAGAAAATGCCAACAGAAAGGAAGGAAGCTTGGATAAAGCGGGTTTGCCGTCCTCTCACTCCAGGGGAGTTGGACTCTATGGTAAAGGCGACAAAATCCAGAGGCCTTCGGAAGGAGTTCGTTGCAAAAGGTGCCTGGCGTTGCATTCTCGACGTAATCAAGAACCGGTTGACAGGCTCGAGTCGCACCTCGGATATTGCCCTACCACAGATTGTCTACATGCAGGGGCTGATGAATGGCGTAGTATATGATTGGGCTTCGGTGTTGGCGGATAGGATGTTAGAGTTTATGTCATTACAACATCGGACTTTTTACATGCCCCATTACGCCATTGGGTTGTTTCTGGAGGCCGCACTCAGGCAGATCCCTGTAGCCGAGTTGGAACTCAAACCGCAGGGAAAGCCCACAGCGGGAGCCCCTTCGGTGTTTCACTGGAACTATCTCGATACGGGCGGTGCAACCAGTGGACAAAAGCAACGTCGGACAGCAGTTGTGGAGTCCGACCAGGATATTGATAGTGGCGGCGAAGCCACTCCCGAGCCTTCGGACACAGACTCAGAGGAGGATAGTGATAGGATCACGGAGACCGTGCGCATGGAGGCCGTGGAACCCACCTCGGCAGCCCCGTTGGTTCAGTTTGCAGTGCCAGTGTTGTCTGACTCGACCCACTTGACTTCCTCAGGGGTGGGGAGTGAGACAGTTCCCATAGTCGAGTTTCCACCCAAGGAAGAAGTCGCGGCCATTACAGCTGAGGGTGATACTGGACCTACGGCAGGGGTGTCAATTGTTGCGTAGGCAGTAGTCAGAGGCACTCAGGATGTTTGTGAGGGACAGGTTCGGATGGATGTGGTGGGATCGGATGTTGTGGTGATAGTGGACGCGGCACTTTTGCAGGATTCCTCACCCACGGACCCACCTCCTCCAGCCGACCCTGCACACGTTGGAGCAATGTGTTTGTGGATCAATCGACGGTTTCAGTTGGTTCCTACTCCACCACAGGCAGTTCTTTCTCCTCGCCGGGAGGGCCCTCCAGAGATCATTAGTATCGACTCCGCGGATGTCACAGTAGTTGCGGATATTCCATCTATGTCTGAGGAGGATGGGGCGGTAGAAACAGTGACTCCATTGGTCATTGAGCCGACCGTGGAGGAAGGTGTAGCGACGGAGGTACCTTATGGATTTGAGTTATCTCGTCTAGCTGCCCTTACCAGACCTGGGTCGTTGGAGGGCGAGGATGTGGAGGCCTACTTAGCCGACATGGTCACTCGGGGACGTCGGTTGGTGGCGGTAGCCGAGTCTCGCACTATGGCAACTGTGGTTCAGGATCTGAGGTGTCTCCTAGCCTTTGCCCGAGTGGGGTGCAGTGCAGCATTTGCAGATTGTTTTGACAGAGGGTTGTGGCCTGCGGAGGAGACTGCGGAGATGTTGGCTGCCTGGGTTGTCCCTATGCCAGTACTGGAGAGTGAGGCAGAGACTCGTTCGAGAGCTTGAGCAGACCATTCGGGATGGGTACTATACGTTGAGACGATCTGAGTATGTCTCGTCGGACCGTGACACTGTGTTGGTGACTGCACAGAGAGCTCGGGAGGAGCTAGGCACCAAGCTAGAGGCAGTAGAGAGAGACTTACTCCAGCGTACCCAGGAGTTGGTGGCTGAGCAGGCAGCACGGGTTGCTGTGGACGAGAGACTGGCTAGGGAGACAGTGGCTTGGGAGCAGCGATTGGCAGCAGCATAGGCGGAGAATGAGGCCAAGGAGAAGGAACTTTTGGAGGCTGCTTTGATGATTAAGTCAGCCTTGGAGTTGCAGATGGTAGATGAAGAGCACTTGCAGACCAAAACTTCACAGGTTTATGAGCTCCGAGCTCGGTTGGGGTCCTCCACTGCACCAGTACCTCCAGCAGATCAGTGTGCTTCCTCATCAGGGACGCTTCCTCTGCCCCCCTCTTCTTCTCATTCCTAGTTTTGTCACGGGTAGTTCGTCATTCCTATTTTGTTGCTTTGTCTCGGACATTTTGTTGTCGTCCGCGACTTTTCTTTAGGGGGGGATGATGTTCGCTGTATATCGGATGTTAGTTATGTATGCGCCGACGGTACTTAGTTACTACCGTCGGTTGGGAACGGGTGACAACGTTTGGTCGCACCGCTTCAGGTTTTATATAAACATTGTACTTGCTCGTTGAAGACGGCATGATTTGGTGGCTATTGTAAATGTACTTAAGTTATGAATGATCAATAAAGACTATGTTATTCTATATTTGTATTTCCTGCAATGTCTATGCATCAGTAAACTAGGTTACCCCAGCGGGTAAACAACGTTTCAAGCATTCTTCAAGCATCCTAAGGCATTTTGAAGGCAATCTTCTCCATTGTATCAAGCTTCTCTCCCATGATGACCAAGTAGAGGAGTGCTCAAGCAAGCAAGAAGATCCTTTAGTCCATCTACATGCATTTCATTCATCCACTCTTCAAGACAAGAGTCTATCAAGCATAACAACATTGCAGATGTTGGAGAGGCATTTGTGAAAGGCATCCTTGATTCCTTCCTATATTCCAAGGTTCAACAACTACAAAAGCAACATACAAGAATCTTTGAATATGTGCGATCTCAATATCCGTTCATGAAGGTATAGATATTTACAAGGTAGATCTAATATTTACCTTTACATATGCATACTTTCCTATTATGCAATTTCATTTACATTTCAAGGTTGATTCATAAACAAGGGTTTGACCAAGGCAACCCTTTTCAACACAAAAAATTCCCATTTTTCTATGTGTAAGAACAGATGACGAACCTACCATTGCAGATCTAGAAAGTGTGAGATCTAACGGACAATCCATGAAAGTTTCGGGCAAAAGTGCAGGGTATACAGCAAGAAAGCGTTCTATACCCGAATACAGGACACCTAGGTGTAAGATACCCTCCAAATCAGCTTCAAATTTGAACCACAAGTTGGTACTGCTATTCAGTTGTTGTTTCTGGTCATTACAGGTTTTTGTTTGATTTCTATTTGTCTGTTTCTATCGAAAGTTTTCATTTCATTTACTTTGCCACCTATCTTGTATTCGTCAGCCATATTCCCTCAAATCTAACTCTTCCCAATTCATTATCAGCGTAGGATCGCTGACCCATTTAGTTCTTAAGTCCTACTTGAGCCTATTGGGTCATCTTCCTTCGGATTGTGCAATTAGGAAAAGGTGGATCCCACCCATATTCCTTTACCATCATTTTCTTCTTGTACATAAGGATATTACCATTATAAGTTGAACCCTCAATTCTCACTAAATGCCTCCATCCATACATTTTCTTTGACATTGATTGGCTTAGTACTAAGTTACCATTTCGGGTACAAGTACCATAACCCAGTATGACGGTAGGGAAAAAAAGTTTTGGGTATGGGTACAAGTACTAGAACCCAATATGGCGGTAGGGAAAAGAAGTTCTTGGGTACAGGTACAAGAATACACACACACACGTGTGTATGTGTGTTCAAAAAATTAAATTATAAAAAAAGTGAGTCATAATCGGCAATAAATAGATTATTTAAATACCTCATATTCATAACTTGCGAAAAATTTAAATGCATATCAATCAGTCTTCTCATGTAAAAATAATATAGTTTCAGTATGGGTTTACTTGCTGCCCCTACTTACAAGTGGTGATAGATAACATTTTTCCAGTAGGAGTTTACTAGTTGTGAGTAATCAATCTGGTGCTTCAAGTCCAAGAGGCTTTGTGTGGGGTACTAAAAATGTTGTGATCAAATCAGACAATGATCAAGTTATGCAGCCAATCATGGAAATAAAACTACAGCATAGGGGTTTCTCCTCCGACAAGGACCAAACCAAAGGAGAAAAGATTTTGTCAACAATAAACTCATTCATTTTGCCATCTCTGCTTTCCACAGTGTGAACCTTCATTGTATGTCTATTTGACTGATAAATAAATTTGGCTAGAACAGCACTTGATTAAAAGATTGATGACTTTAGCAGAGCAGTAAGAATCTACCATTGTAGGTTTTTGTATCGATAGCAACAGCAACAGGGTGTCTTTCATAATCTACTAGCTGCTCAATATATGTCCACATATTTTAGGTAGTTACATTTGTGGAACAGGACTTTCTAATTTAACGTTGCCCTATACAAGGCAAAACAATACAATTTTATCCCAATGGCACATGTAAGGTACCAGTTTCAGAATCTACATGATGCTGGCTAATTCAGTCGCAAATTCCCCTTTCATCTATCCTTAATCAAAAGATATAGCAAAATTCATGGAAATAAAGAAGACATTGTTTCAACAGTCACTTATCCTTCTTGTTTAGTAGTGGGCATTCTGACATAACAAGGAATTAACTTGAAAGAAACTGTTACAATTATCAACATAGATAACATGATATTTCAAGGGCAATTCACTTTAAATAAAACATAATTTCAACCTGTGACAAAAGGAAGGCTTTCATCTATTCCAAAAAGTCTAAATATTTAAACTAAACTAGCACCCACAGCTTAACATGATGAAAAAGATAGCTTTGTCCCTAAGATCCAAATACATAAATTAAATTTTACTCCCACTGAATTTTCTTTTTCAGACATCAGTATTTGGGTATGCCCTGGGCACTGCCTGAAGAACCCACAGGGAACCCAAGTGCCCGGGCAATACCCTGGGCATACCCCAGGACGACCCAAACCGCACCAGTACACCAATACATGTATGCGGGCTAAAACTATAGTACTCAATAACATAGGTTTTGTATGTTATCAAAGATTAGGAAGGGAGATTTGAAATATAAAACTACACTAAAAATACAAAAAGTTAAACCTTCAAACCTCCATATACTGCAACGATAAAGAAGAAGAATAGGAGAGAGGACATCAAAAGCTTACTTTGGACGATATTGCATCAATATGTTGGACAACCAACCAGAGCAAAGTGTTTCATTAACATACGTTGGTGAAACTGTTCTGCAAACCAGGGAAAAAATTGCAAATGAATGCACATTGGACAACACAAATATCAATCATTCCATCTAAAGCTTCCTTATGCATGCAACTCAATAAGATCACATCAGCAAATATAATTTCTCTTAATTGTCATTCTTATACTTGACAATTCGGTGATATTTAAACTTCTAGAAAGGAACAAATAAAAGTTCAAACAGATCAATTGTATTAATCCAAAGAGTTAGGACCATCTAAATCTCCCTTATGCATTCAACTCAATAAGATCACATCATCACATGATAATTTGACTCTTTAAATGTCATTCTTATTCATGAAGATTCAATAATATATAAACTTCTAAAAACTAGAAAGGAATAAATAAAAGATAAAACAGATCAATTGTACTAATCCAAACCAAAGCACACACATTTGGAAAGATATTGCTACTTACTTTTGTTTTTTACTGTAAAAGCACATGCACTTAAGAGTTTTGCCACTTGAAGCTTTCCTTAGTCGAATTTCACTATTTCTAGAACTTACCCTCAAAGGGTGAGCCTAGAGTCACTTTCCTGTAGCCGGAAACCCAAAAGTATGCACTTTGAGATCTTAAACACTTTTCATTTTCATCACTTTTTCCAACCTAACAAAGTGTGCACTTAGATAATTTAACCATTTCAACATTTTTTTACTAATGACCAAGACTGCTAGAGCTAAAAGACAACCAATGCATTCGTAGAATGATGAACTTCACCTATGGCATATTAAGACAATGAAGAAATAACCGCGATGCACAACATCTTTCTATGTGAGATCAACAAGAAGACTAACAAGATTTGCAAAAAAGAGACCAATAAGCAAAATTTTGTAGGGGTACAACCAAATGGACTAATATATTTTACTCCTCCAATTTTCAAGCTTGCGGTTACGTTAAATAGAAAAATACCTTACATAAATATAATTTATAAGGTAACATCAGGTAATGAAAACAATATACAGTTACACTATTAAATGAAGACAATAGACTAGCAAATTTGTTTTGGGTGCTTAGGTTACCATAGCCTAAGCCTATGTCAAATTGAAGATTATAATTTCAATTTTTCATCCAATAAGAAAAGAAAAAGCAAGGTAGATATCTCAACATAAAGGCCATGTTTGAAGCTACATACGTGACCGCATTACTATAAACAACACCTCCCTTCAATAAACTCAAACGCTCAGGATTATGGCCAATAGTGCGATCATCAAGTGCCTACAAAAACGATTAATCAATTTCAAGCAGTTAACCAAATTCAACTTAAAACAATGCCAATATCATTTCTAGTAATAAGTAGCAATGAAAGTTATAGAATTCTCACTAAATGAGATCTCAAAGATGGGAGGAGCTACGATATACAAAAGCATGAGGTATAGTAAAACACTGGAATGTAACATTTTGATGATCAGAAAACCTTGTGTATTTGTATGCATCATTCTCAAAGAAATTGATGAATAAATGATGGTGCAAACAGACACACTTTAAATGATACACAACTAATATAAAAGATACAGTAAAACACTAGTTCCTTTGTTGTAATCTAAAACTTAACTATGCATGTATTTAGAAGACAAAAAGGGTTTATCTATGACATCTCATATATCTTTTAGAAACAAGAATCTAACTTAATATCAAAATTAAGTTATTTATAGCATGGCATGCAACACTTTTACTTGTGGAATTTACGACACATAAACTCAGAAATGCTGCTACATCAAGATGACTGAAAATTAAGAAAATAACTTACCCCAATACAAGAAAAGAATTGGTTATTCTGAGTTAGGTCTTTGAAGTGCAACTTGAAGAATTTTATTTTCTGCAGACAAAACTCGAGCTCACACCCAGAGATCTAAAGAGTCAACTCATTTTAATTTCTTTTGGGTCCAAAAATGTCGACAAAAACTCAAAGAAGACTTAGCTACTCCAAAACTAGCCTTTGACCAATAATTGAGGATCTCCTGTTCTCATCTTCAGGTGGTCAAGGGTCATGCTTTGACTATGAGAATATCACTGAAACTTAGACAGCTTTAAAGAGCCAATTTAATTATTTTCCTGTTGGCTCATTCACCACTTGAGCTTTGGACTTTACTGACTGTCCTTGAGATTCTCATACCTGTACTGTTGAGAATTCAAAGTTGATGTTAGTGAATATCTAACTAGAAGTTATGTTGAACTAAGTGAATCTCGTGGAGGATTGATAAATGTAACATTTCTGGAAATGCATAATTATATAGTAGGTACTTTCATTTGGTTTGGTTCTTGCATGTAGCCCATACAACGATAAGTGCACAACAAAATGTTTTTCTCTGTTACATGTCAGCCACACATTAGCTCAAGGATTCAATAAGGATGCGGCATTGCCTCCCTGAAAGATCCCCAATAGGTATCTTTGGTAAAAACTGAATTTTGTTTGCTTCTTTTTATCTTTGACCAGCGATTGATGGAATGAGATGATTTTTTTTTGTGTTTGCAATTTGTAATTTTTTTGTATTTCTCTAGTTTTCTGATTTTTTTGTGCTTTTTTGGAAATATGAAATGCGAGTACAAGAAATGACGAGAACAGAGATAAAGTAAATGCAACTACTTTCACACCAATGAACTACTAACTTAATTGCAACCAAAATAATGTCTACAAATCCGTACCAGGGCTGTACGGCCAGATAAATCATGTAATCAGCAAATAGAAGAATGAGAAATTTGATACAAATCTGATCTGAATATGTCGCAACTGGGTCTGATCTGCTGCAATGTCCAAATTTGCTGAGAATGATGAAATACTCTGCTCTTCTAACCCCCACGTCCAACTGAGGATAGTAATGGGCCACCAAAATAGTGGTACAGCTAAAATGATAGATTAATGTTGACTGATTTGATGAATTTTGAACTCTGATCTGCAACCACAAACTAAGAAATTCTGCCCAAACTCCTCTTTCAAACCCTAACACCTCTCTGGAAGCCAACCTGGAGGAGGTATGGCTAAACTGGTATGGCCTGCTGAATACAAATTATCATACTAACACAGTTCTGCTATGTAAATCAATGAAATCTGCAAAATAATTCTGATCTGATCTGAATCCTCCTCCAAATCTGAAGATACTGTGAAAATTAACTCTGCATTGTATTGTGATGCAACTAAATCCTGGAAGGTTGGGGATTCGTCCAGCTCCCTCTACTTCCAAGAGTTTCCATTCTTGGAAGCCAAAATGCTGTTCAAACCGTTGCCAAAGCTCAAACTCCAAATGCTGGTGCAAAAATGATAACCTGGAATGGAATGAAATGAAGCCCAACCTTTTCTTTTATTCCCTTTTTCCCCCTCCACGTGGTTTGAATCCAAATTAGCGTTTCTTACAATTTATTTTAATAAACTTTATTAAAAATGAATTTCTCATAAAATTGACCCGCAAGTCCTTATTTCTTATTATAAAAGTTGGCCCCATTTTAAAACAACTTATAACCATCAACTCCTAGGAAAACATGCTATGGTCTTATTTTATTTTATTTATTCTAAAGCAACTTTAGAAAATCACTTTAATATTAATTATTTAATCTAACTTAGGAAATAATTAAATATTTCCCAATTTATTCATAAAAGACTAATCTGGACTCAGAACTGGAATCTATCTGAAGCACCGTGATCATTGATGATGCCTAAGTCTTGCAGGCCAACTGGCAATTCCCCCTAAAAACTAGGTATCTGCCCTAAAAGGTAGGAGACTGTCTCCAATCACCTGGAACTGCTCAAAAGGGATCCTGCTCTGCTCCATTGTTCTCTGGGTGGACAACCAATCAACTACCAATCCTCCCTAAAAAAAAGGCCCCTCCCTGAAATTTATGAGATGGTATCAAATCATCTGGAATGGTTCGTAGACACCCCAGGACCAACTCTCAGTCATTCCCTAGAAAATAGGGATAACTCCTAAAAAGTAGGAACTGCCATCTGAATGTCCAAAACGGCTCACAAAGCCCCTGCAAAGCTCCATGACCCTCTAACTGAGTCCCCTATCCATATTGTTGACCTACGGGAACTCGAATGATAGGTCAACCTTTGCTCATGTGCTTGTCACCTAGGAAGGGGACATTACACTCCCACTCCTTTTGGTCAGGTACTTTAATTAAAATGTAGCTTTTTTCTTGCTCTCCTAGCCCGATCATCATTTTTCTCCTTTTTCCATCTACTCATACAAAATGATGACCCTTAAAGGTCATTGATTATGCTATAGATTACATAATAAGCTCTGTATGTTCTCTTTCAATACATGATTCCTTTTTGTATTTTCTGACTCTTAATTATAATAATCGACATAAGTGACTTTTAAAAAAGATAACTAGGAACTTGTTAACTTTCAAGTTAAGGGTTATGCTAGGGTACTTCTATCTCAAATTACTCAATTTTCCTTGGTAACCATCTCACCATCCAACCAGTTAAGAATGCAAATCTTGATCTTTTTGTTGAAATGAACAAATAATCCTGTGTTTCTCCATAAGGATGAAAATGCTCAAGTGTTGCAACATTGTACTCGGTGTACAATGTCTATTGTTATGTTTGATAATATAGGTTATCCATCAATGTATTAATTATCGTCAATGTATTAATTGTTCGTTGATTATTATTCTCGAGTAGTTGTAAGTGTCGGTTGGTTGACAATTGTGTTCCTCTGTGCAACCGTTGGGTCCTAAAATATGTTGTCTACTACCAAGGAAGGTAGTCGTGTATAGTCAGATGAATTGTAATCCTTGGCCGACCATCTCTAGTCTTCTTCTTTGTAATTAATTCATAAGAAAATAAAGATACATTTTACTCTTATATCCAGTACACACTGCCATCTATATAATTATTCCATGTATGTAATTTACCAGGTATAGTAATAAACATTTGGCATCATTGCCTTCAAAGAAATCTGGTCAGCATTGTGTGATTCATGCCCTCAAATCCCGACAAAGGCAAGAAGAGGCAAAAAGATGGTCAAGACCAAGTGATTAGATGATCTTTAAGGATTGTAGAACAAAGAGTACAAAGGAAAAGATTACGAGAAACATTTGAGAAAAATTCAATTGGACGATTCCCAAGTCGAAGCCCTTCCATACAATCAACGTCGGACGACAAGTGTGAAAAAGGAAATCTTGGACTGACATATTGCGCAACATTGAGAATCTATTCGTCTCAGGAGAACCCATAATTAGAGGATCCAAATTGAAGACCCTTGGACAGAGGGAGTACAAGTGTGTAAGAGCCTGAAAGAACCCGAGGTGTTGAGGATGAAGGAGGTGGACATCTAGATGACGTGCACATGGCCAAGAGTGCAGGGAAAGTACCAGAACGTGTCAATCAGAATAGTCTGCACAAGAGAGCAAGAGGGCAAGAAAAAGGCTGACTCCTCTAATAAGTCCAAATGTGGATCGACAAAAACTGTTGAAGTTCATGGAGAGCGGGTCAGAAGATCCTACGAGGCACTGGAAGACTTGTAAGACTATCTGGGTAGCAAGCGGTCAAGTTGACAAGGACTATTAGCTGAGAGCGTTTCTAGCAACGCTATCGGGTACAACCATCGACTGGTTCATGAAACTGGATGCTTCATCCATGGCCTCTTAGGACACACTCAAGAGGGCGTTCGAGGCCAGGTTTAAACTGCTATGAGACAACAATGAGATTGTCATCAAAATTTATAATACCAAACAAGGGAAGAATGAGAATGTATGGGCACACAATCCTAGCCTCAAGGAATTGCTAGCCAAGTTGGAAAATTAGCTAGCCGATGGAATAAAGACGAGGTGGTTCATTGAGGAGTTGATTCCTCGTTGCGCAAAAAGGTGAAAGTGGTGTTGCCATCCTCGTACGCCGATGCCTACAATCGGGCGATGGACATCAAGAGTGAAAACAAGACATCCTCCCAAAGGAAGAGGAAGAGGAACGATCACAATTACATTGAGAGTAGTAGTGATGATGAATCGACAACAATCCAGGCCCTACAACAAGATATGATGAGAATGATGAAAGAATTGAAGGCTGAAAAAGGAACCAATAAAGAAAGTAATGAACAATAGTGTACTGAGTGAAAAATTGAGGGGCACACAAAAGGTAATTGTCCTAAAATGATGTTTCCTAAGATTTGCAAGGTGGTGAGTCGTTCAATAAAGGAGAGCCCATATAATTTAAATACTAGAAGTACGCAAGTACTCTTTGCACAATGAGAGTTCAGTCGATCGAAACCACAAATGTATCGCCAATCGATTATGAAAATTAACAACGGAATCAAATGCAATACAACTCCAAAGGATGTCCTATCATACAGTGTCAATAATGTAGTGAATGGGGGCATTTGTGAGAGACTGCCAAAATAAGAAAGACAATGTACAATTATTGTGCAAATGGTGTGGACCGGGTGACCATGAAGACACCAACTTCCCAAAGCAAAAGGGTATTAATATGTTGGACGTGGCAGAACAAGACAAGGCAATTCTGGCAATCACGAGATCACAAACGAAGAAGGCGATCTACCCGAACCCTCATACAGAGAAGGAACAACTCCGAGAAGCTAGAGCAGAGATTGAACAAGCAATGACAAAGGAACAAATAACCTCAAGTGGAACGACAAGTACGTCAGTATGATCGGAGTTAGAGAAGAACATAATTTGGCAGGTGCTATAGACAACCATACCCATCAAGGCGATAGACCTTCTACAAACATGCCACAACTGAGACTAGCACTTACCAACACGATTGGTGACTCCACACTCAACCAAAACCAATGTGAGCCAAAAAGGGAACCAATGGTGAAGTCACAAACCAAAGACAACTAGGACACCAACTCTATGTTGCTAACGATTGGAAGGAAACCAATTGTTGTTGAAATGAAATAACGGGGAATAAGTTGACAAATACCATCGATGACGGAGGATCAGGAGTCAACGTGTTATCGGAGGAAACTTAAAAGTGCTTGGGGAGGCCAACACTCTAGTCGCCAACCTTCCACCTAGTAGGTGCCAACCAACATGGAATTAAGTCATTGGTGACCTTGATGGCACAAAAGGTAACGATTGGCACACAATGCTTTTCCATAGATTTTGACGTTATCTTGTTGGAAAAGGAGTATGACGCACTTCTTGGGAGAGATTGGTTGGTTGTTGTGAAGGCAAATCACAATTGGAAGTGAAACACAATGTTGATCGAGAGTAAAGGGAGGAAATGTGCCATTGATCTAAGAAACCAAGCGGTGAGTGAGGAGTCGGCATCCTCTAAATCAGGGGTGGAAGATGGAGAGTTGGGAATGGACAAAATAAGGGAAAGCAAGAAAGCAAATGACAAGGGATGCTAGAGCTGAAAGATTGTTATAAAGATGAGACGTGTTCCCTGAATGGACTATTCCACTGGCAAATGGAGGACTATGAGGTATTTTTTCCAACCTATAATTTTCTTGAAGCTACAATTCTTGGTGAAGAGAAACCAATGAAAGCATGTAAAGTTATGGACAATACATCTGACTGTATGAAGATGGAAAATGGAAAGCAAAAAATAATAATGAAGACTGTGCAGAGGCCATTGTTTAATTCACACTCTTGGAAAATTTATAAATCTCACTCTCAGCGAGAGCATGTTTGTTTGCTACAGAAGAACTAGAGGCAGCATTTTACCTTGCCACGCACTTGGCAATACAGAGTGGAAAGAACATAACCATTGTCGCATCACTCAAAGGTTGAAGAAAAACATTGTACAGCTTCAAGTATGGCAATAATTTGCTTCCCTCTTCATACAGTTTCAGCGTGTTACATACCATACAGTACAACAGTTAGGGGTCTTCTCTTTGGCGAACCATTCTTCCATACGGCACCTTCATACGATGCAATCCTTGGTCCCCCGTACAATGTCTTGGTAGCATTCTCTATCTCCTATGGCAACTCTTGAGCCTCATGCACGGCACCCGCATAGCACCTCGGTACCATACCAACATCCTGTGCAGCACCTGCCTCACGTACAACACTCATACAATGCCTCTGTATGGAACCAACATATCATACGGCCACTCAACACCGTACGACACCAACATCCCATACAACCACTCAATACCATACTGTACCAATATCCTGTACGACCACTCCACACCACACAAAATCGACACTTTGGTATGCTTACACCGTATGGCATATGAACCACTCCTCCCATCGTACATCACTGCAATCAACGTACGGCCTTATCCTCGCAGCCGTGCGCCATATTCAAACCATACATAATTCTCCGTCTCACAGTGTCGTACATTGTACGACTACCTAGATGCCACCCTTTTGTATGACAATAATAATTCTTTGTTCAACAAGTGAAAGGGTTGGCAAGTTGTTTTGGCAGTAAGGGTGTCTCGCAATACCTTGGTAGGAAGAGTTTGGCAACAATCTGGTAGTACCTTGGCAAGAGAAGTTTAGCATTAGCGTGGCAGTACATATTTTTTGGCTTCTTCAACATTAGTCTTGGCATCTTAAAATGTCACGAAAATGAGGTACACCATGGAGTTCTACGTGGTTCTAAACAGGCGCTGCCCTTCAACCCCACTAGGGGCGCTGCCCCAAACCCCAATTTGATTTTTGAAGTACACTACAATGTTGAGTTTGCACAGTACAAGTTATTGTCTACACTCTTGTCATTAGTCTTCCTGAATATTACTTGATGTATACTTGTTTGCAAGATGACTTTTTCTTTTGGGGGGATGATGTAGTCAACATACAATGCCTATTGTTATGTTTGATAATATTGGTTATCTATCAATGTATTAATTATTGTCAATATATTGATTGTCCGTTGGTTGCCACTCTCGAGTAGTTTTAATTGTCGATTGATTGACGGTTATGTTCCTCTTAGCAACCATTGGGTCCTTTAAATATGTTGTGTACTTCCAAGGAAGGTATTAGTGTATAGTCAGATGAATTGTAATCCTTGGCCTACCATTTTTGGTCTTCTTCTATGTAATGAAAAAGTGAGCAAATAAAGATATATTTTACTCCTATATCTGGTATGCACTGCCATTTGTATTATTATTTCATAGATGAAATTTACTAGGTATAGCAGTAAAGGAATATCTATTCACCAACAACTTGCCTTCAAGAACATGTACTCCAACCGCAACTACTTGACATCCATTTCTTTAATCAAAATAATGTTCTCTTGAATAATAGGGAGAGTTGTATAAGGCATGATCAATTCTTGTGTACTCATCTTCGTTGCCATCTTGCATATCACATCAATCATCTTTGAAGAAAAATGTCATTTCAAAATATCTCGCACATTACCCATGCTTTGTCAAAACCCCTTTAACATAGCATACATGAAATCAAAACAAGTTGGATATCTATGCTGAATGACAAGCCCATATGCATTAATACCTTCTTTACATATATCAAATATGCATGTACATTTGAAGTTATTGGTATTAACTGTTGTGGCAAGTGGAGGCAAGGAAAAGCATGCATGGCACCCTCTGATTCAATACAAGTAACACCTTCTAGCTTGTTAAATGTATCCATCAATGTCTTTTCCTGCCTTGCAAGAAACTGAAAAAATGCCATCCCTCTCTATTTAAACATTTAAATAAACTCGTCTCCATTTTGTGGGGGATTTCATAACAAGACTCACTAGTATCTAGCCTAAAATGTTAGAGCAAAGATTCACCGTCGCCAATTTATATAATTGATCCTTGACATCACTATCAAGTTTGGTAACCTCATCAGCAAGAAGAACCAAGCCTTCGCTCTTGCAAAATTGCATTATATCTTGTTGGTTTTTCTCTAATAGAAACTGACCCATGCTACAAATACCTTCTAATCACACTTGTTTGATGCTCTCTATTTCATCATAGGCACTTTGTCAAAAACTTGGTGTGTGTGATCCATTTCGCTTCATTTTGAATGCAAATTAATCAATCTAGATGTGATCATTTTTAATGTCCAGTTCATGTTCATGTTATCAGGAATTCAATGGCTAAACCAAATGTTATCATTATGATGACGAATACGTCTCATGTTTCATCGCCTTGCGCACTTCAATCCAATTTTCAAATATAATAGAAAGCATGTTTGTCTTTATTGTATCCATGAATTTTTGCCTCCCATTTTCCATTGTCCGTAAAAGTAAATGTCATTTGGAATGGACAAAGCTAGCTTTGCATCACATTTTTCAAACTATGATCATTGTATTGTGGATATTGAATCACTTCACTAAATTTTAGTGAGCAAATCCAACATGTGTTGCATTTACATACTATAAAGTCCCTATATCATTTGCTATGTTAAATGTCTTTAACAGCTAAACATTACATTGCCCATTGTTTTTCGCTGCAATACCCATTCCACCAACCTCACACTGTAAATGAATTGGAGGGAAACCATTAACAGCATAATGCAAACATTACATTCCATTAGATGACATCTTTTTGAGGCATTCTATCAAACAATTCCCATGCCTTGTTAATGCTTCCCTGTTTTGCATACACGTCTATCAAGATACCCCCAATCTGCTTGTTGCATTTTGTTGAAAGGTAACAATGCTAGGATGGGCTTGTCTTTGGTGAGCTGCAATTATCACATCCCATGAGAAAACATCTCTTTCTCACATATTAGCAAAAATTTTACAAGCATTCACTAACTACCATTCTTCGCATACACATTGAGAATACTGTTTTGTAAAACTGTGCATGGAACAACTTTTCAGGTAAAAGCAACAATACAAAATATAGTCAATCAGTTGAGTACATATCCTATTGGGTTATGCTTTGATGGGTGTGCATACCCTGTCACAAAGATCCCACTGTTGTGCAAGCAGAAAGGATAATGTCAAAGGTTATAGAGCTTTGGCTTCATACCTGCGCATTGGGTTGCAGCCTTTTCCAACAAACATTTTTTTTGCATATTTAGCAATCATTGCAATCGATAGGACTACATATCTTTGAGGCATTTTTGTCAAATAGTTCACTCGCTTCTTTTTCTTTTTATTCCTGTGATCATGGTGCATCAGGAGGCCACATTTCTTGAGGTATTATGCTTGACGGTTCATGTGCCATGTCAGTTCTTCCACATTTTGCAGACATGCTTAGCACAACATTCCCAACTATAATGTCTGACAAAAACCCCTTCCATTATGCTTCGATTGATGTTAATTTCTTATTTCAATCAAAGGTAGTTGTGTAATTTTGTATGCAATGATGCATGTGTTTCGATGGTGGTTGCTGGATTTTGATACTTCATCTCTTCTTTCACAAACAGTTATGATGGTTTCCTTCATCGGCACATGGAGAAGAGTTATGAACTCATATGCTTCCACCAATCAGTTGCTCATAGATGCGAATTTGTCTATATATATTTCCCCGTAAGCATTTGAGGGGAGTTGCCAACTTGTTTGAAATCACCAAGGACTATTGTTCACCTTTAATCAGCATTTGGAGAGGAGATATTAGCATTTTAATCACTTTATTGGGGCTTTGATTATAGTTACGAATTTGCAAATCATTGCCGATGAGCTCTATGTTCACAAAAATGCAGTGTAACCCGGGGACGCACACCTGGCCCAAAACCCTAGAGTACCCGGTACTAGGACGTCCCCGGGACGGGTACCCCCACCGGCGTACCGCAGTCACACCCGTCCCTACACCCCTTGGGTACTCCAATACTTGGGTACCCCGGGACTGTACTTGGGTACTCATTTCAATCATGATTCATATCATGCTACTCATTGTAATCATGATCATCTTTATGATATTTCATCTTTGAACAATGAATTTTGAATCTTTGATAGAATCATAGAACTAATATAATTTTATGGTTATCATTATGTTACTATGAGTCTATGAGTATGTATATTACTATCATCTATGTTACTATGTAGAATTTTCAATGGTTTTGGTTCGTGTTGCAATTTTCAATTTTGCTATGTTCAAGTATTTCAAGATTCCAAGAGACAATTTGTTATGTTATATTGAAACATCATTTCATAATTAGGATTTCAAGTTCTGTATGTATAGAATGCAACACCCCTGCTCCCTCCCCCCACATCCTCCGTCGTCGTCCCCTCGCCATACCGAAATTGAGGCCCTTTTTTTTCCCGTACCCGAAACTCGTCCCGACATCCCCCCGTCTTGACGTACCCCCGCGCCGGTGTTACATTGCAAAAATGTTAATTTTATACCTTACTGACATCCTAAAGGAGGTTGGTAACTAGCATGAAATGTGGATAAAACTAAGCTCCCCTTTAGTATTGGCATTCAATAATGATTTCACAACTTACATTGGCAAATTGGGAGTTCTCTGCAACTTTAAAGTTTATTTGATGGAATAAATTTTGAAAACATAAAATAAATGCATTTTTGAAAGTGATTATCTAATAGAGTGAGATCTTCCATCCACTACTATAAGAACTTCACAAAATAGTTGCAAGGCCACAAACTCTCACATTTTGTGACTTTATTGTTGTTAATATTTACGCTCATTTAATTTCATAAGAATTTTTTATTGAAATAACTTCCAAAGATACCTAATAAATCTGACAACAAATGGAGTTTAATAAATATTAAAAAACGTTTGCTTGGGTTGGAACTTTGTCGCAAAACCTTACCATATCATCAAAATTGACATCAAAAACCTCCCCTACAAAACTATTCTACTTCAACATTTATAAAATTCCCAATTTCATTGTTTCCGCAAATTGCTTGGTGGAAAAATGAACTTTTAATATCTCACAAACCTGAAAGCATTTTTGTCTTAAAACTTCCCATGTTGGGCGAAATATTACCAGGAACGCTCCAATAAAAGGGTTTTGCGACAGCTCTTACAGATTTTCAAATTCAATTGTTTTAACTTTTTGTAATTTGTTGTAGTCTGTGGCTGCTCCCAACAATTCACTAAAATGAATAATGGTTCTTCAAACTTGTGTACTTGTACGAGGTTTAATACATGGATCAGACATAAACCAGGTTAAACAAGACATTTCAATGATGGTCAAGTACTACAGTACAACAACTGGTGCAAGAAATAAACAACACCAGGATTTTGCGACTATAAGCAACTTGACAAAGGAGTTTAATGCATGACAACACTTTTCATTTCAATGTGAAAAGTTTAATTTTGGGGTGTCGAAATGAGGTCAATAGGACTGATTTTGGCCTAGTTGTCCTGTGTGCAATGACTAGCATACAAGTGATATTTCCACATAAAAGTTACTTCCCACATCCCAAGAATCCATATTACATTTGTAGATTTTACGTTTCCCATTTTGATTCAAGATCGCACCAAACCTATTTCAGTTTCATGACACTAAATTAACCCCTATAACTTTAATTTTAAATTTCTAAATCAAACCCATGCTACCCCCTTCTGATTAGCCATTATCCAATGTCCACTGTCTCGAGTACAAAACATTTCAAATTGTGTTCTAGGATATTGTATAAAAGGACAAGTCCTAATACATTATGATCATCTAGGAATCAATGGCCACCTCTTACACATATCCTGATAGATCATTTGGAAAAAGTGTTGCATTAGCATGGCATCTACAATAGCACGACTGGGCATATTACATGATTGTTTGGGGTGCCTTTGATAATTGTTCAAAAGTCATTAATTGTAATATCCCCAACAGGATATTTTCCTAAACTTCTGATTCCTAACAAATTTCTGGTCTTTTCCCTCTACTACATGCTTAGGAATTATGTCAAATAGTTTGCTTGCAATGAATGGTTCTAGAATTGAATCAAAACAGTTTACATATGAAGACACTTGATGAAGAAATCAAACTTTAATCAATGTTAAATTTACAGTTTCAGATTGGCAAATATGTTATGACAACCTCTCCAATGCAGATCATATACAGATATAATCACAATTATGCCAACAGAGATATTAACCCAAAACATTAACAATTTACAAATAGAATTCCAACCCTGACCTGTATTAAATCTGCAGTTATAATTCAATGCCACCAGACCAAAAGCAACTTTATTCTTGCACAACTGTGTGATACGTTTCCTCAGTTTAATATATTTGCACTCAGGATACACACAGCTGCTATCTTCTCCCAATCAAGAGCAGAGCCAGCATTTCCGGGTGCTGTCACTTTCAGAACATCCACCTCCTTATTGTGTGTGAATATCAATAGCCATGCCGTGTATGAACAAGAAGCCCGTAAAGAGAAAGAGCCACCAATATAAGGTTGATGCCAAAATAATGGAGTACAGATATGATTTGCTAGTATTTATCTAGGATGTCCAGTTCGTCCAAACAGGCCTCCGGACCAGCCAAAGTTCGAACTGGTCCGTGGTTCTGGTCCGGTCTGCCTATGGGTCCGGATAGGCTCCGGTCCACAGGGGGGTGGTTTGAAGTAGACCACGCCCAGTTCGGACCCAGGCGGACCAGGCTGGAAAACATCGAACCACCAACGAACTTGGTCCTGCGGACAGTCAAAGTCGGCGGCCAAGTTGGTTTTTTTTGCAAATTTAATTACTTTTTGACATCCATTGTTAGGGTTAGAATACGCTGGCAAATAGAAAAATAACTCCCAATGCCTTTGTACAATAATAAAAGTAGTTTTTGGCTTCGCAGGCCGCTGCCCCTCGGCCCCGCCATGTATCACGATAGGGAGCGCGCAAGGGGCGCTGCCCCTTGACCCCATCTTGGGGCAATGCCCCCAAACCCCCCTTGAAAAATCTAGGGGGAAACTGTGTCGATAAAAGTGGGGAAAAATTAACCTCTGAGCCTAATTAGGCTCCATATAAAAACATTCACAATGCAAAAAAGTGGATTCTAAAGGCTTATGTTGGCTTCCACTTCTCAGCTTGCACTTGATGAATTTGAGGATTTCGACCAATAATGTTATTGGTGCAGCTGATCCCGTTGGCCTTAGCTCTGTTTGTGAATCGACTGATGCCAACGTAGAAGAAGAAGATGATGATGATGCTGATGATGAAGAAGAATATTAATAAATTTTTAATCCATTAGTTGAACTTAAAACAATGATACTTGAACTTGATGTTATGATTTATCACTTGACATTTTAATGTTTTGAATTTTTGATGTTGAACTTGAGTATATGTCAATATGATGCTATGATGGTATGATCATGATTCATGATGCTATGATTACAAGTTTATGGTGTTTAAGTGTTTTTATGATACTATGTGACATTCTAATCTTAACTCATGCTTCTAGGCTTCATATATATATGATTTTTACATGTTTTTGTACTAACGAACCCAAACCCCTTTTCAAAATTTTGTCGCACCAATGAACCGGTTCTTCAAACCAGAACTAGAACCCAAACTTGAACCGGCATCCTAGGTATTTATTTATTCCAACATCTCACAGCCATCATTGACTCACCGCAAGTACCAGAATGTTGTCCAACTCACACAGGCAATAACATCTTCGAGTATATTTGGTTTGTTTCCAAGAAAGGCTTGCCACATATGGAAGCTATTTCACATTACTACCTCTACGTCATTTCTACTGATTTAAAACTTCCATCTGCTGGATATTAAACGCCACCCCTGGAGAAGTAAGTCGTTTGAGTATAGTGTCTCCGTAAATATTTACCGAATAAAATGAACTACAACGCCTAGCCTAAATTCTTTAGCATATATATTGAACCCACATTTGAAATATTTGAGCCGGAAATAAATATATCAAATATATTTGACACATTTCAAGAGTCAGCTCATTTAGATTAATCTCGGCCAATAGTAATCTTTTGCTTGAATACTTCACAGGATATGCAACCTAAACCACAATAATTAACAGATAGATTTCATGGCGCCCAGTGAGAAACACGGCATGAATACGGCTCAAACGGTTCTAGCCTCATTATTTCCTTCAATAGAATGGTGAACACGAGATTTTACGGCAAAGGAAAACTTAGGATAAGTTTGCAGTAAAAGATTTGTTTGCCCGACTATAGTTTCATCAAATATTTGGACTTAATATATCAGCTTATAGTGCATGGCAAAGTTCTCCTTTCCTTATTCAAAATTTAATATCATATTTGTGCCACAAGCATAGCCCGATAACTATTTGATAAACATTGTTTTAATCTAGACTCAGTTATAATATGGAACACGCCCTGTAGAGGTATTACATACAAAAACTTTATTGTTAAAAATTCCCAGATTCACCTTATACGCACAATCCTCAATTATTATACGCTACTACCTTATTTTTATGATGGCAATATATTCAGTATACAAAAATGAAGAAACGACTTGGGATAATTAAATATTTGCTCTTATTTCTATTTGTCCCGTTGAGCATATATTATTCAGAAATATCAAATAAAACAATCCAACATCTTTATTTCTGAAACAAAAAAAACCCTTACAGATTTGTCTCCAATGGAGACTTTACAAATTTGGTGCAGATGTAAACTCTGTCGCGAATCCACTCCCAGGAAGAGCTGGGTTTTTGTCCAACCCCTCTATTAATCTGCTGAAGGTTTCCGTCGTCAAAGATTTAGTTAATGCAGAGCATCAACAGAATTCATCAAATTCAATAATAATATCTGAACATGCCTCCATAATCCTCTACAAGAAATTTTATAGCATTCTTTAGGAAACTCTTGGCTTTCCATCAGCTTGTCTCTTGGCATTTTGTTTCTTGTTTTTTAATTTGAAAATAAAGTAATTTTTTTTTTAAAATCTAGTTGACATAAAAAGTCACTTTGATTGCAAAATTTAATATATAAATTAAGTTTGTTGTCAGGCAAACGGGTAGTTAATTAGTTGGTTCGTCCGAAGGAGTTACACGAGTGCGACGGTTGTCCCTTTTTGTACTTGCTCTCCTTCCCTTAGTTTTGATGTGTCCCGGACATTTTGTATGTTGTCGTCCGGAGACGACTTTCTTTTTCGGGTGGATGATGTTGTCGGGCAAACGGGTAGTTAATTAGTCGGTCCGTCTGAAGGAGTTACACGGGTGCGACGATTCGCCTCGCACCCCTTCGGACACTATATATATGTCTTTCTATCTCTTCAGTTGATATGTTGGTGGTACACAGAAATACTCTTGTATTGAATGTCAATGAATATATGAATATATAACGTTGTTACATTGTTTCAGATAAGTACTTTACTTGTATGTATATGTTCAATTCAGTTTACCCATAAGGGCAAACAAAGTTGTCATTATATTTCGACAACTAAAATTATTAGTTATTTAATTAATTTCAAATGTCCCATAAAGGGGACATTACAGTCCTCCCTCCTTAGAGATTGCTTGTCCTCGAGCAATCATGAATCTGCATACCAATACCAGGATCCCAAATAAATCTGCAAATAGCTTCATTGCACAATCTGGAACAACCGAACTTAAAATCAAAACCTCTCTGAAACCCAACATAGCAAACATCCGAGAAATGCAAATTGAAAATCCTGCAAGCTGTGAATCCTCTTTCTGTTAGTGAGTACATCTCATACCATGATGAAGTATAATCCTCTTTATACCAATGATTCAACTTCTTATTTGTCATCCTATGCATATTTAACTCATCAACTTGCGGGCTAAAAGAGAAATGATATGCACTCCTCACAATGCAATCAAGTTGATATGTCCCACCTTTTTGCAACGACTGATGTTCACAACTATTGGACTCATACCCATCATGCTTTCACTACTCCACTTTGTCAAAACTCGTGTCAGCTAAATCAAGAGGCGCTTCATCATCCAAATCGAAGAGTGGATTATCATACATCACATCCTTGTCTACTTCAAATAACGGATTATCAACAAACTGAAAAATTGCCTCATGTTGATTTATACTTTCATTTTCTGATTTCCCAATCAAGTGAGCAGTAATGTATTCATCCTGACATAAAGATGTACCTATGAATTTAGTCTCCATCTTGTGAGCTGAAACAACTCTCTGCTTGCCATCTGATGAAGCCTCCAACACTGCCTCCTTCCCATCCTGTAAGAACTCCAACTACATCTTGTGATGATCCAAGGTGTACCTACCACATGATTGAAGCCACTACATGCCAAGAACCACATCAAGTTGTTCTAGCTTGATCATATAGAAGATACCAGTCAATGTGTAGTCCCCAAATTGAATACTGAGCTGAGGAATTTTTGTAGTGCAACCCAAGGTTCCACCACTAGCAACTATCACCTTAAAACCTGAGAATTTCTCAACCTGTAATCCACACTCTGCAACTAGCTATTCACGAATAAAGTTGTATGTAGCTCCGGTGTCCACCAAACAGACTATTGGTTGCCCCTTAAGTACTCCCTTTAATCGAAAGGGATAGTACCAAGGTACTCCTAAAATTGTACCAATGGTGACTTTAGGTTGATCAACCCTCTTTTCATCTTTTTCCACTGAGGGCTCCTCATTATCACTGTCCTCACATTTGTTGTCCATAATCCATTCTTCCTCATCCTCTGAAACTACCTCAATGTAATATACTTTCCCTTTTCCCTGGCACCTATGTTCGGGAGTCCATGGTTCTTTACAAATGAAACATAGTTTCTTCCTCAGCTCATTTCTTGTCTCATAATCTACTTTAGGAGGGATAATTTTAGGCTGATCGTCAATTTTCTGATTTGATTTAGAGCTTTTGGAATTTCCTTTAGGCTTCTGAAAAGAAGTGGATGAAGTATCTAGGTCCATTACCATTTTAATTGCATCCTATAATGTGTTTGTCTTAAGAACTTTCACAATCCCCTTGAATTTTTCATTCAAACCTTCAATGAACAACATTACCTTCCTTTTTCTCGAACATATCTAGATTCTAGAACCATAATTAATATCCTCTGAAACTCGTTGATGAAGGAATCCAATGAACTGCTCTGTTTCAGTTGAGCCAATTCTCTATAGAAGACTTCAATATCCTTCCTGTCAAATCGAGCAATCAGCTTAGTACTGAACTCTTCGTAAGAATTAATCAATCCATGATCTTGTGTTATGAGACCATGATGCCACCAATCGTATGCTGCCCCCCTCTAAGTGCATAGTAGCAAATTTAATGGCCTTTGTTTCCTTCATGGATTTAAGTGTCAGGAAGGTGTCTAACTTATGTATCCAAGCACGAGCAGTTGTCTTACTACTGCCATCAAACGTAGGGAGGGTCAACTTGTTCATAGCATGCTTCAAATCTTTGTTTTGAGTTTTAGGCCTTCTTTCTTGCCTTGTCCTCATGATTGCTCTTCACTACCCCATATATTGTGTGAAGATTACATTTGCTTTGACATGATCTGGTAGTAAATCACATTCATCATGCATTGTCATAATGCTATCAGGTATAGCCATTGTTGCTTCAGCATTATTTACTTCCTCTTACTTAATACCATCAGCAAAAGTAGGCATTAAAGGCCTAACTCTTCTACTCCGTAGAGAACCAACTGTGCTACCACTAACACTATGACTATGATGAGATCTTGTTGCACTCAACTGTTGAATAGCTATTGTAAGTTGTTGAAGAACATTGGCCACCTATTCCTCTGTTGTTTGAATTCCTCTTAAAGTATCTCTTACTTCCCTAGCCTCATCCCGTGGTGGACTGTTATTCCTTATGTCACCCATACCTGCAACCTATTCTGAACTAGAAGAAAAACCAATCAAACCAGATACAGTTGTACCTTCAGGAACTTGTGGTGGTTGCCAAAGCTTGCGTTGTTCCTTCTAATAATATCTTATTTCCCCGTCACCTGGTTTTATTAACAATCTGATGAAAACCCAAAGGTTGCCAGGTTCGATGCTCTGATACCACTGTAACCCCAACATGATATTTTCCTAAACTTTTGATTCGCTACAAATTTCTGCTCTTTTCCCTCTACTTACATGTTTAGGAATTATGTCAAATAGTTTGCTTGCAACAAATGGTTCTAGAATTTAATCAAATCAGTTTACTTATGAAGACACTTGATGAAGAAATCAAACTTTAATCAATCTTAAATTTACAGTTTCAGATTGGCAAATATGTATTGACAAGCTCTCCAATATGAATCATATACAGATATAATCACAATTGTGCCACAGAGATATTAACCCAGAACATTAACAATTTACAAATGGAATTCCAACTCTGACCTATATTTAAGTTGCACTTATAATTCAATGCCACCAGACTAGAAGCAACTTTATTCTTGCACAACTGTGTGATATGTTTACTCAGTTTAATATATTTGCACTCGAGATATACACAGCAACCACACGGCTGCTATCTTCTCCCAACCAAGAGCAGAGTCAGCGTTACCGAGTGTTGTCACTTTCAGAACATCCACCTCCTTATTGTGTGTGAATATCAATAGCCATGTCGTGTATGAACAAGAAGCCCGTACAGAGAGTCAGCATTACCAAGTGTTGTCACTTTCAGAACATCCACCTCCTTATTGTGTGTGAATATCAGTAGCCATGTCGTGTATGAACAAGAAGCCCGTACAGAGAAAGAGCCACCAATATAAGGTTGATGCCAAAATAATGGAGTACAGATTATTTGCTAATATTTATTTATTCCCACAACATCTAACAGCCATCATTGACTCACCGCAGGTACCAGAATGTTGTGTCCAACTCAAACAGGCAATAACATCTTCAGGTGTATTTGGTTTGTTTCCAAGAAAGGCTTGCCACAAACGGAAGCCTTTTCACATTACTACCTCTACGTCATTTCTACTGATTTAAAACTTCCACCTGCTGGATATTAAACACCACCCCTGGAGAAGTAAGTCATCTATGAGTATAGTGCCTCTGTAAATATTTACCAAATAATATGAAATTCAGCACCCAGCCTAAATTCTTTAGCATATATATTGAACCCACATTTGAAATATTTGAGCCGGAAATAAATATATCAAATATATTTGAGACATTTCAAGAGTCGACTCATTTAGATTAATACCGGCCAATACTAATCTTTTGCTTGAATACTTCACGGGATATGAAGCTTGAACCACAATAATTAACAGATAGATTTCATGGCGCCCAGTGAGAAACACGGCATGAAATGGCTCAAACAGCTCCAGCCTCATTATTTCCTTTGACGGAATGGTGAACACGAGATTTTGCTGCAAAGGAAAACTTAGGATAAGTCTGCAGTAAAAGATTTGTTTGCCCGACTATAGTCTCATCAAATATTTGCACTTAATATATCAGCTTATAGTGAGTGCATGGCAAATTTCTCCTTCCCTTACTCAAAATTTAATATCATATTTGCACCACAAGCATAGCCCGATAACTATTTGATAAACATTGTTTTGATCCAGACTCAGTTATAATATGGAACGGGCCTTGCAGAGGTATTACATCCAAAAACTTTATTGTTAAAAATTCCCAGATTCACCTTATATGCACAATCCTCAATTATTATACGCTACTACCTTGTTTTTATGATGGCGATATATTCGGTAGACAAAAATAAAGAAATGACTTGGGATAATTAAATATTTGCTCATATTTCTATTTATCCCGTTGAGCATATATTATTCAGAAACATCAATTACTACAATCCAACAACATCTTCATTTCTGAAACAAACAAACCCTTACAGATTTGTCTCCAATGGAGTCTTTACAAATTTGATGTAGATGTAGACTCTGTCGTGAATCCACTCCCAGCAAGAGCTGGGTTTTCGTCCAACCCCTCTATTAATCTGCTAAAGGTTTTTGACCTCAGAGATTTAGTTAATGCAGAGCATCAACAGAATTCATCAAACTCAATAATAATATCTGAACATGCCTCCATAATCCTCTCCAAGAACTTTTATAGCATTCTTCAGGAAACTCTTGGCTTTCCATCGGCTTATCTCTTGGCATTTTGTTTCGTCTTTTGATTTGAAAATAAAGTGACTTTTATTTTATAAATCTGATTGACATAAAATGTCACTTTAACTGCTCGATTAAATAATTAATTAAGTTGTCATTATATTTCGACAACTAAAATTATTAATTATTTAATTAATTTCAAATGTCCCATAAAGGGGACATTACATTAATCTAGTCCACCTAATGGTTTGATCAAGAAAGAATAAACTTTGGCATTGGCATG
>MU227620.1:1228173-1264809 GCA_018584345.1 Thuja plicata | reverse complement strand
TTGACATAGTGTTGTTCATTTAAAATTTTGGATGATTTAAAGGTACCCATGTTATGTTTAATTGCAAAATGCAAGTCACACAAGTGCTAGAATGTAAATTATGACATTATTTATTGATTTTTCAAATACTTGTCTAACCTAACCAAATGAGCAATATCAAGCTAAAACTATAATTGTCATCTATCAAACTTTTATACTGTGCTACTGCTAATGCTTCCATGCCATTCTATGGAAACATTTGCACTTATTTGAAACTTGTTTTAAGTTGCAATGATTCTACATTAATTATGGCAAGAAAAATGGGTACACAGACCAGAGTTTCGAGTCAAGGCTTCTTTTATGTTGTATTTACAGCCAGGTAGTTACAATATAAGAACAGTCAGATGTTGTGCAGTTATATATGTCAAGATGCTGTAAGATAAGAGTCCAGAAAAAGAATTACCAGTTCATTTTATACTCTTCAACACAACATAATAGTATGCCAATTATTTGCTGTATATTTCATTCATCATTTAATGGTTTACACTACTAGATCTTCCATATTCTCATTTTGTATATATATCTTCCTTTACATATATTCTATCATACACATCATCATCATTCTTGTCCTATCTTTCTATGCTAAATGTTTTATTATTTTCCTATTACATTAGGGATGAGTCCCTTGTGATCATTGTGCCTCTCAGCTCGCATAGGAGTCAGCCTAGAGCAGCACACTCCTCTTGCAGTCAGATGCAGTAGTCTGTAGATGCTGCTATAACTTAGGCTCTTTAACTTGCTAATTATGAAAAACTCAATATTTTATTCCAAGTCTTGAATCTTCAAATTTATTTGCTTTGCTTATTTCTTAGAAAATACCATCAACCATAAAATTCCCTTCAGATATTTGAAGGTGGTGATTATCTACTAAATTGACTGAGTAGAATTATCATTAAATGTGCATTAAGCATTTTCTTACTTAAAAAGACTTCAAGACTACCTTGTCAATGCTGCTATACACCGACCCATCCAGCCCACACACAGCTAACTGCTCCTTCCTGCAAGGAATGAGAAATCCAGCTAAACTCCCAGATGAAAATGATTTACAAAGAAACAGAGGGGGTTAGAAAAGAGCTCCAATATCTTCCCGTCAATTTAAAATCTCACCCTATAAAAACAAAAAGACAATCAGAAAATGAAATATGGGAACAAAAAGATTTCTATTTAGAAGCTTAAATGTTGGATCCACTGTCACTGAGTCTGAAACCATGGAATGCAAATTTTAGGAACACGTGATAGCTATATTATTATTACTAACAAAGAACTAGTGGAATAGAATCATCATAGTTTGAAGAAGAAATCCTGCTTATTTGTTCAACTGTCCCAGAATTCATTCAAAAGCACTTGAACTGTCGGTAAAAACAACCATTTATTTATAAGATCAGAAAATCCATCCATCAATGCTCCACACAACAAAGAAGATTTCTGGAGAAAGGTGAAAAGAAAATAACGATTTATAGGCATGGTCCTTGCAAGTTCTTAGACAATTTACTTCAATAAATGACCTAGTTACAGTTTACCTTAGGCGAATAATACTTTAATTATTCACTCCACTTTCCTTTTCATTTTCTTATTCCATTTGCCTTATTTTTATTTTATTTTTTCTTATCTTTTAGCTTGTCCTTTCGTCTTCCACTTGACCTTTCTTCTTGCTTTATTTTATTTTATTTTTATTGTGTCCTTTCATGTTCCTTGTCCTTTTATCACTTTTGGAAGGAATTAATGAATGGACTTTTATTAATTCCCCTTTTTCTTCTTATTATTGGCCTTTAACCTTTCCTTTCCCACTTAGCTTCTCTTTTCCATTTCCCTTGTCCATTTGTTTCCTGTTTATCGTGTCCATTCATTTCGAATTGGAGATCTATAAATTGAGCCCCTTTCTCTTATTTTTGGCAACCACGATTTTCTAGTATCTTTGTTGAAACGCTGTCAAAATTGATCCTTGCTTTTTGGCTATTATTTGTGCACATGTCAACAAAAGGCAACAATATCAAATTAGAGAAGAAAGAAAAAGCAATGAGGCGCCACTGAAGGAATGTTTGGTACTTTGATTTAAATACTTTGTTTATGCATTTCGCTTCAATAGCCTTGTTGGTTGTGATTAGGATTTTACTAACATGGTTTTTATGGCTTTCGTAATTGGCTTAATCATGTTTTATTTCTAACTCCTTAATTTTCCTAATCCACACCTTCTATGTTTTGTTTAGTGCGATAGGGATGCTTAATTCATTCAAAGAATATACGAAAAAAAGATAACAAGTTTGCCCTTAAAATATGTTTCAGCTTCCATTTTTTTATGTTGATTTCATGCATTGGCACTAGTGTGAACCTTTCATGAATTCTTTTAGACATGGAAGAAAAAAAATGAAAAAATTGCACTTAATCAGGGATCACTGCCCTTGACAATTTTTACCCCAAAAATAATTGCAAGATTATAAGTATCACAGTCAATGAGTTTTGACTGGATTTTGGAAGATGAACACATTTAAATCAGGTTTAACCTGTCATGACATGCATTCTCAATTCTTGCACATATTTTTGACCATTTTTTTAACAAACACAACCCATGAATTTTTTGTTCTCAATAGGGTATTTAATCACAACTATTCAAGTGAAAAATACTTCCTTTGATAGCAGCAAAAGCACATTTGGATGCGGCCAAGGCAAACAAAAACTGCGTTTCCTAGATTATTCTAAGTTCTAACTGCAATGAATGTGACTGTAACTAATGTGACAGTTCTAAAGTCTCTCTATCAACAAGTAAGCATTCTGTTGGTCTCTATTTCATCATGTCCAGAGGAGTAAGATTTATCTCCACGTTTCTGCTCATGGTTGGTACTCTCTCAGAGCCAACTTAATAGCCCAGTTGATAGCCATTTCTTAGAGTGCCGCTTCTTATGGTGCTTTCTTGGGTAATTATTCTCCACAAAATATTTCTCTTGAAAGAACTCGAAACCTACCAAACAGAAAAATTGTAAGAAAATGAAGCTCAAAACACAGAAATCATATCATGTGGTGGTCTCTAGAAGTTCAGGCCGAACACACTATCTTTCTTTGTATACAATTTGTATGTTTATGGTTCATTTATAAATTCATGATTTCCAAATGATACTAAAAGAGTAAAATTTCGAAAATAAGACCTCAGATATGAAGATAAGAATAAAATATTTAGACAATTCACATGAAAATATCAAGGAAACCTGGGGACGCATCCCCAGCCCTTTCTGATGCATCCCCATTTTTAGGATGTCCTGGGAACAGGGGGTGGGTCGGGCATATCCTCTAGCCATCCCCAGTATTTTGAATCAAGCAGGAAATGTTGTGGAAACATGGGGACAGCAGCGATTCTCAGAGGGGACGCCCACCATCCTCGGGCAGTCGGGGACGTCTGTGATGTCCCCTGGCCATCCCAGGGAAGGCCAGATATCCCTCTTTTCTCAGCACATATAAAAAAAACACTCAAATGCTTTTAAAAAACCATTTTTTTATTTCCTATTGTGGCCACCCACACTTCAGCAATAGTGTATAAATGTTTGATAAAATTCATACACATTAAACTACATATGTCAGTTCTAACTGCAGCAACATACAATATGGTCTTTCATATGATTTAACTTCGGTATTAAATTTTTTATTTTAAATTTTCAAAGATTAACAAAGAGCAAAATTGCAGCTCTGATCTTACAGAAAATTGAAGACAACTTGTTACAGAGGATCCTTGAAGAAGCGACTAGCTCCTGGAGATATTAGTGATGCCTTAAAAGCATTGCACCTTAACTAGCTTCAATAGCTGCAACACACATGAATGAGAATTGAAACTGATTTCTAACCTTCACAGATTTACAACAAGATTGATGAGCATAACGGGTATGATGTTAAGAATTAAATAAGTCTATAAACTCCAAACAGGATTCAAACTCAATCATCGATCAGGAGTGTCAATGAGCAAGGCGGCTGGAAGTGAAGCTTCCAGACTTGCTAAGTTGAATTACAGTTAAGGTTTGAGTTTTGCTAATTTATTTGAATTCGACTCTCATGTGAACTCTCAAATTTAAAACAAATATACATTAAGGTTCTATAATATATCTATACAATCTTTATCAAATATAAATGTTATCATATGAATATTTAAAATTTCCCTATATATTTTAAAATTTCCTTATTTTTTGTATAGCCGTAAATTTCTTGAAATATCGAGGACTCAAAAACGCATCCCCCCATCCTCGACACTCGGGGTAACATAGGCAAATATTAGAACATGCTAGAATGCATTCTACACTAGGTACTCACCTTCAAAATAATACAATTTGTTCTTAGTTAAATCATTTCCTAGAAATTCAAATTTAGTTGGTTTTTATTTTATGTCTCCTTTATTTTTATTAACATTTTTAACTTCTTCCTTTTCTGTTACTATCTGTCACTTTTATTTTTCTTTATCTCTATAGCAATTTTCTTTTATTAGGATAATTGTTAGTATTTTTTCCTTAATAAAGGAGTATTACTAATGTATCTTTTCCTCTTCTTATATTATATATTGTATTTATCAATAAAATTTGTATTAATAGGCATAATATTTAATACCTAAGCCATAAAATTCATATATTTCCATCCTAATTGTTCTTATTTTTAAAAAATTTCAAATTTCTAGTTAGCATTATCTACAACATTAATTAATCTTACCTAGCCTATAAGATACAGATATATCTCATATTTAACATATTGCGTATTTGTTTTTTTCTATTAATATCACTTGCATTGTATATTTCATAATTTTTATGTTTTCCCTTTGTCATTAGCATTTGATTTTGTGTGCAACCTCTCACCTCTCCCTTCCTGTCTCCACCTATTTTTAGCTTTCCTGGGTCTGCAGCAAACCAATTTTCTACTCCTTTAGCTCTCCTGTATCCTGATGATGGATCACAGAGTGTGACCCAAAATGTTGATGCAAAAAATTCACACACAATTGAATCCTACAGCCAAAGCAAGAAACAATATGGATTGTGGAAAGTTGATATTATTAATAGAAAAATATATTCAAGGAGATTTTATGATTTTGTTTCTTATCTTTGTCGTAAGATTGCTTCAATTTCCCCAGGTGATTTATAGTTTGTAAAGTTTATAGTTCATAACAATTTACCTATGGAACATAGTTCCTTACATATATGAGGCCAAAACAGAAACCTAGTTAGATTTATTTTTAAAGGAATGATAGGATCACCTACTTTGTGACTATTTCCAAACTAGATCTTCCGTATTTTCAAAAGTAAATAAAAACCTTAATGCACAAGAAGGAAGACTCGTAGTTAAAATTTAGAATAGAGTAGCCCTGAGAGAATGAATTGTTTGAATCCAAATATTTCCTTGTGAGAAAGTATTATCTGTCAAATAGATTGTAGAGTTTATGAGTATACTAGTCATTTTCTCTTACATAATCATCTCTTCTGTTCACGACAGCAACTCCTCTACCTTAAGTTTGGACAGAGAAAAAATTATATTGGTATTTAGGTTTTATCTGAAATAAATGCTTTCTGCAGTCATCTTTCCTTCACTTGTACGCAGTATATTTTGTTATTTTTTTAGCTGAGCCTTGACTACATTATTCAAACCACTCAATATGAGTTTCTAGAACTTATTAAAAATAGTTTTTTAAACTAACCAAATTTGATGAATTAAGCTTGCTGATTTACCATTATCTGGTTTAAATCAATCATTCAATGATAAATATTTCCTATAAATGTTTTTATATCCAAGCTTTAACATTAATAAGCAAGCCTTTTTGTTCCATTAGCATTCATTCATACATAATATTTAACTTATTACTCCTGAACCTGTACTAATATCACTGATTGGCTATTTGAACAGCTTTTTCTAGACTTTCAATGAACTGTTTCAGTTTCATATCAAATCCTGAACCACCCAAGAATCAAAGTATGAATTTAATGAAATGAATCACTGCTTCAATTTCATATCAAATCCTTTTCTTTTTCTATTCCAAAAATATGCCCTAACACCCCAACCTCAATGATGATTTTTTCCAATGTTGAAGGTTATGAAGGTTAGGGATTTATTTTACCAAAAGAATCACTGTTTAACTTGTACATGCTTGACAAAATTTATTTAAAGTACTGACATTTCCAGGGAATGTAATATTCGTAGCTAGAAATGAAATGTCCTTAAGCCCCTCTATAGTGCATCAATCAAAACATTCAACAAGATTACCCCTTTGTATCTTAGGAAGTGATGCCCAAAAGGTATATTTGAGGGCTATAGAGGTCGAAGTGATAAATAGATTGTAGACACATTTTCTGTAGTTGTCTTCTCTTATATTTATTTTCCTCTTTCTCTTTCTTCTTTCTGTGATATATCATTTGGCCATAAATACAACACAAGGGGGATGGCAATGTCGGATAGGTGATTGTACCCACATTCTTTGGATTGCCCCTTGTGAACAGGTACACCATTAGTTAGACCTAAGAGTAATCACATGCCATTTCTTACAATGCTGCTCTAATTACCCATACCACTCTACTCTTGCATGCATCTCTTCCATGCACTATCACTCTTCCACATACATTTAGGCATATAGGAAGGAAAGGTAGTTTGGAAGGTTTGGTATATTGAGAGAATTGCTATTTTGTACCATTAATTTGGTATATCAGATAGTTTGGGATTAGGAATCGAGGTATATTGTAAGGCGGGAATGACGGGTTGGAATACCAAGGATTTCTTTTGGAAGTGGCAAAGTTATGATCTCCTAACATATGAAAGATTGAATTCAGAATTTTTTTCATTTTTTTGGAAATCTTATCATCGTGTCGCATTAAAGAGACTTTGCGTGGGCATATTGCACATCAGTATTGGGTACATGTTGGTTCCCAAATCAACGGATTATTAAACCCTAAAGGTATGCCAATTCTTATGCTCGGGTTCAATATCAGATTTGGCCAACGAGCAAGAATCAATCTTGAGAACAATTGATTTCTCCTGCACTTCCAGCTCTATTGTACTGAGGCGGGTGAAATTTTACCATCACCATTCAATTACCTTGCAATAATCAACAATGGTGACATAGCAGATGAAAACCTCACACACAACCTCAGAGGTTTGTTTAATTGAACCCTTCATTCAATATCCCCTCGTTTTCTGTTATGCACGGGCATGAGGTGTAACAGAAAACTGAAAATAAAAACTATCTCCTCCTACAACTGAATATATATATATATATATATATATTTATATTTATATATATATATATATATATATATATATTGATTTTATTGGTTCTGGAGCAGAATTTGAATCGGTGCCTTATTCAGGGCAGCGGAGTCAAATTTCATAACGAATCTCTGCTAATCCAATGGCTTCAAATTCTAAGTGTTTAGCACTATTTCTGTTTATGCATTGCATAAACGTGCGAGTAAACAAGCTACACGAAAGCAATAAGGTGCAATGATAAATCAAACGTATCCTTGATACGCTGATTCATAGGATTAGGAAAAACAGAATTTGGAGAGGGCATAAGTGATATCGTTTCATTAAAATCGATAAACAGTTGGAATCACTGTTACAACAAGGCTTTTCTACACATTCTCCTTTTTTAAAAAAATCAGAAATACATAACACTGTCCCTGTTCCACAACTTCTAATCCCCTTCACAAACCTGATTTCCCTTTTATAAAAACAAGGAAGCACTTCAGACCATTGCTATTCAAAAACCTGTTGGACTACCTGCCCCAAATACAAAAAGACACAAGTATTTGTTTAATTTATCATTACAACCTTTAATCTTCAAATTGTAAATGTTTTATTCTTCCCTTCACATTTCCTTGAAAATATTCTCATTGCAACAACTTTTCATGCTCACAAATATTTTATGTGCTTTCAATTACCATGCCTCATAACATACTTTCACCTCTAATGTAAAACATTAATTCTGCCATTCACAATGTTCACCCTGCTGGTAAAAACAATTCCCCCTCATCTCTAGAATTTCACATATGCATGCAATTGCATATTCACCCAGTTGTTATTTCTAAGATACATTTTCACTCTGGTGAAAAGATTTACTCTGATGGCAAAAGAAAATCTCTAGTGAAATATCCCTCTTTCACCATTCACTTTAACTTTTCATAACTTTTCTATGCACATTAATATTTCCCTTAAAAGTGGCCCGTTAATGGGCTATGCTGGGTGAAGCCAGTGCATCCAATCTCAGAGCCAATAAAATGGGCAAAACCGGATGAAGGATGGTGGAAGGTGAACTTTGACGGGGCATCTAAAGGGAATCCAGGCCCATCAAGTGCAGGTTTTGTAATTCGGGACTGGTCTAGAAACACCATTGCTATAGGTGGGAAGAAATTAGAGGATGGAACTCAAATTGTAGCGAAAGCTGAGGCGACCTTGGTGGCGGTTAAAGTAGCTAATACCATTGGGGGAACTAAGCTACACTTAAAGGGTGATTCCCTAATCATCATTCAGGCACTTATCAAAGGCACAATTGAAGCTTGGCATTTGCAGAAGTACGTAGACCTTATAGGAGCGGAATTGGGATCGATAAATAATTATAAAATTTCACATGTGAAGAGAGATGGTAATAAGGAAGCTGACTTGTTGTCGAATTGGGATTTATCCTTTGAAAGGAAAAGAGAAATTAGATTTGAGGACTTTAATGGCATTAGGCTATGAAATCCTAAGCACAAAACCGCAATTCTCAATTAAATGAAAAAGGTGGCAAGTAGGGTGGCGGCGGTGTACAATTGAGAGGAGTTATTGAGTTTGAGTTGGCTGAAGTGATGGCAAGCTTGGGAGGAGAACAATGCATTAAATGTGCGAAGGGACCGAGAAATCTTTTAAATCTTGATCAAGGGAGCTCATAATTGCCGATAAAAAGCAAGAGCCGAGGGTTGTGGTTTGCAGTGTGTTGCAGTTTTCTTGGTGAAAGGCGGTGGAGACTGCTTTTACTTTCAAAGCAAACAAACAACAAAATTCGTTTCTTGGTCCAGTGACGAAGCGGAGGTTGGATGGAATGTTTTTGTTCAGAGACCATCGGCTTGCCAGTGTCACTCTAATTTTAGAGTACATTTTCAACCAGCTCCCAAATAGACATAGAACAAACACCGATGTCTACTCCATGATTATGGCATGGGGACACCAGTTGGGTGAGCCGAAGGCCAACGCTAAAAGAAATATGGAAACCACTGTCTCTGTCGATTTTTTTGGCGACATGGACTTGATCCTGGAGAAGGCAGTGTCGGGTTTAGGCATGTATGTGAGTGAAGGTCATGTGAACATGGAGGAGTTGGAGGACATGGATCACACTCCCTTTGACTGGAGGTTCAATGAAAGATTTCGTAGGAAGCGTTTTAAGGAAGCTCGTCGGGGTTGGGATGGGCTTCAATTGCTTTTGGACCTGAGGTAGGTGGAAGCCGAGCTAGAAGAAAAAATGAAGAGATTGGCCGGAATTGAAGATGTGCAGGTTCCGCGGAGGCAACGCTCGGAGAGAGTTGGACGTAGAGGCAGACAGACCAAAAGCAGAGCGGCGTAGTGATGGAGGAAGATGCAGCAGCTGAGGAAGAACACACGAATGCATGCAGGAACCCGTGCTCATCTCCTCTTTTTTTTTATGCTTTTAGGTGGTTAAGGTTTTAAAATGGTTTTTTGTTCATAGATGATGTGGGACAGATGGGAGGGTGCACAAATCTCTACAATTTTTTGGTAATGGCGACTATGAATGTAATCTGTAAATGTCAAGGATGTTAGGGTTAGGTTTTTAGTCTGCAAATTTAAATGCTCTAATTTGATGAAAGATGTAAAGGATGTGTAGGGTGTTTTGGTAGTTGCATGTGGAGGATGGTTAGACAATTTATAAACATTGTAAAGTTATGCTTTTTAGATTATCAATTTTAAAAAAAAACAATCTATTACCGAGAAAAAAAAATGTTTCCCTCAAAAGTCTCATGGAATCATGTTTTCCTTCTGGTGAAAGCACTTGTCTTAGATATATTTTAATTTTTAGAATCAAAGACATACAGGAATATGATTCAGACTAGCAATCATTGTCTGCTGAGTTTGTCTTATTTGGATAATGCTCATACCATAACTAGCCCTGATCATTAAATCAAATTTGAATGATGATACTAATTTGCTGCAACAAACTTCAATTTATAGAGATGTCTACAATATAAATTTAATTTGTCTTCAAGATTAACATTTTTTCCCCATTGGAGTGGCTGGGACATCACTTGTTGAAGATACCATGTGCTAGAATGAACAGCAACTACGTACATGTCGGCACTGTTCTTTTGAAACTCAATTCTTCTCTCTCCAAACCTAACATACACAATTGCAGCCAAGAATAATGCCCATCAATTTGCATATGTGACTCAAAAACCACTTTTTCACAAACCATTTATCCCTTGTTTCATCCAGCAATAATATTCTCTAAGTTGTCAGTTCGGGTTCGAGGACGAATTCGGGTTCGAGAATCCGGTTCATGGATTCTTGAAAAAAAATTCCCATTATGATTCGTACGGGTTCGTGTGTGTATATATACATTATATACACAAAAAATAAGAGAAATATACATAATTCTAAAACTAAATCATTTCATGGTATGAATCTATGATGCTTGATCATTGATCAATGCCAAATCTCAAAGATAAACATTAAAAATTTAAGTAGTATACTTGATCATTGATCTATGTTCACGATTCTAAAGAAAATCAGCACATTGAATTACTAAATTACAAAATGAAAATTCAAAATATTGTTCATTAAAGTTTGAAACATGATTCAATGCTCATCAATCATGAAGCAAAAAATAATAAGGGTCGTTTTAGGGTTAGAAGCAAAAAAAATAATTAAAAAGAAATATTTTTAAGTGGGTTGGACCCACTTTTTAACATGCCTAGTTGTGGGTTCCTGGGGAACCGCGTGGGATCCTTGAGGTCCACGCTTGATCCGGGCAGGGTCCGGATCTGGACCTATGGATCCGTCAGGATCCACAAGTCTACAAATGCAGACAGACCCACAAGTCCAGATCCAGGCCCTGCCCAGATCCAGCGCGGACCAATCTGCGGATCCGGACCCGGATCAAACCCGAACCCGGTTCAAGGGTCTAGGGTCCGAATCTGGTAACTTAGAATATTCTTGACTTTAACGCCCAACAAGATTAAATTAAAAGCCTTAGTAGTGGTGTTGAAGTCATCTAACAAGTTGGCAATCAATGCCCAGAAATGGACTCTAATATGTGTCCAACAATGTAAATACTGAATCGACCACTTTCCTCAATTCATATATGATTTGCAAACATCAAGAAAACATGTCCACACAACCGCACCATCACCAGTCTAACTAGCATTTTAATAATAAGGTTTGGGGCATTTTCAAGATGATCATCATGGACATGAAGGTCAATCATAAAATAACATTTAAATGCCATATCTTTGTTGTAACCTACGCATCATGTAATGACATCTCTCTAAGTTATATAGTCAAACATTTTACATGCCCCATGTATTATCTTGCATAGGTCGCGCATGGAGGAGAGTGTAGAATTTTGGTCTTACACCAATCAATCACATTTAATTGAAATTTTCTAAAATGAATTCTACAAATTCATTTTGTGCATAAACATGCGATCTCTACATGCAATGAAACTCCATTTCTTTGATGCATTCTATCAATCAACTCACACGCCTTGTCTGTGAGTCCACATTTTGCATACTTTATGTATGTTTCCATCTGTTCTAAAGCCCCCATTTTGTTGTGGGATAAGAGTATGATGGCAAAGGTTGTGGTATTCAGCTACACTTGTCATGTGCACTTGTTCAATAGTTTCTAAAAAAAATTCACCAAACCCATTTACGCACGGTCTGCAGTCATGGCATTCCATGAGATGAGATATCTGCGAGGCATTTTGTACCTGCTAATTGCATTCCTTGGAAAGTTTTTACAAAACTTTTAGCAGATTCATTTTTTGCAACTTACACTCATTGCTTTCCATAAAAAATTTCAAAGCATTATGTCAAATAAACAATTTGCTTGCCTTGTCTAAACTATGACATTTCTTGAGAAGACATTCCTTTGAGGAATTTTTTTATCAAACATTCAGTTGCATTGTTTATGGTTCCACTGTTTACATTTAAGACTTTCAACAATCCATTTTCTAGAAATCTTGCAATTGTTGCATCCCATGAGAAGTCTGGCTTTACTCCTGTCGATTACATTCAATTGAAACTTTTTTAGAGCTTTTCAACAATTCCATTTTATATATATTCGATGACACACTTCCAGCGAATTTCAATGCAGAAAAGAATCGACGCACCATGAATGGTGAAGAAGACCATATCAGCAAGGTCGATAACAAAGAAATTTGTGACTTCAAACATGCCTGGGGCTTGCCCTACGTACCCGCTATCAAATTAGGGTTTCTTCACTGGGCTTCGCAGGATGGCGGGCAATCGGTTCCTCCTTGCAATATGATTACCACTCCCCCACAGCTATTTCCTTATGTTGCCCTAATCTTCTCCCAAGACAGTAGTAATATCCATCAATCAAAACACATTCCTCCATCTCACACCTCTTTAATGCTTTGTTTCCTTGACATTTGTGGGGTTGCAGGGGTCCCACTTTCCCACAATTTTGGCTCCATTCCTATTTTTCTATGCGGGATGACATGAGTAAAATATTTTTAAAAAACTTTAACACCTCCGCCAAAAAATTTGCATATGGGACCCGCATATTTTAACATGCCTTTAAAATTTAAAACATTATATACATCTTAAAATCATTTAAAATTAATCAAACGACTTCATACTTGTACCTCCATTTGTAATAATATCATCAAAAATTTACCTCTTTTCAATATTTTCAAATGTTACCTTTCCCATCTTCAAAAAGCAAATAGGGAATCTCAATATTTGTATCCCCAATCGTTGACATTTTTTTTTAAATCAAAAATGATTTCAACAATAAAATCCTCAATATTAAATTTAAAATGACTTCACATGTCATCGGTTATGTCTGGTCCCCTTGTGGGTCCAGCTAAAAAAAATGTTATAAAACCATTTTCACCATGAGATGACTTTGAGCAACCTTTGTATGCTTTTGGGTGAAATAGAATAGGCGGGACGCCATTAAACTTGCTTTCTGACATTTTTGTACTGTGACCAAAATAAGACCTATAGCCTCCCAATCGCCTTCAAAAACACATCAAATAGCCACCTAGAGCTCTAGGAATACATAAACACAATCACTGATATTATGTGAATTAAACCCCCAAACAGTGTTGCATGACACAATCTGGATTGTGAAATATTAATGCACAAAGATGATCACTTGAGTGTTTCAAAAAATATACATGTCATACTCATTTGAACCATGCCAATTCAATACCCTGAAAAATACCAAACCTAACTTTGAGAAGATGCCATTGGATGGAGGAGTTCATTTGAGTCCAGTATGTGTGCCAAGGGGATTTTCTTGACTCCACACCCTCTGCAAGATATTAATCGCCAAAATGGTCCTCTGAAATAGACCTATTTGCCTTAGACTTTGAAAAAATATCAAACTAAATCTTGATATTTTGTAACTAAGCAAGGAAGTACGTTAACGTTCAGAGAATCACGAGAATCAATTTTTTTCACTTGACAATCACCCAAATTTAAAACATTGATTCTCAAAAGTAGGTCCTCTGTCAAACCTAACACATTGCAATCAGCAAATTTGAATAAATTCAGTTTGCTCTAGGCTTGGAAAAAATACCATATGAAGTTCTGGGGCTCTACAAACGGACACGAGAGTGCATTGTCACGAGGACAATTATGAGGAACAATCAACTCTTCTTAAAAATTACCCATATATAAAATATCAATCTCCAAAGTGGACTACTTGAACAAATATGTCAATGTGCAGGTAGTAAACCTTCTCTGAACCCACAAACTAAGGGCATCAAAAACACATCAATTCTAATCATGGGAGTTTACAACTTAGCAAATATGCTTATTTATGACACATGAGCATACTCACCAAGTCATTTTGTCATGACAATCATTCGGCGTCAAGTTATTAATCCTCAATGTAGACCTATTGGAAAAATTTGGCAGCGGTGTCCAAGAGTATACTAATGCAAATCGAAGACAAAATGGCACTTCAAATTGCAAAAATTTTGAAGGTGCCAACACTAGACACCAAGTCAAATGCAATTTTTGCATCAATGATATCAATGGATGCATATATCACTTCAAATGGCATTTGGTGAAGGAGCCAATCCAAGACACCACTCCTTGCCCAAAGTAGCCCTCAAGGTTTTTAACCTTGTGCATAGCAAAGAACATTGAAAAAACTTGAATGGATTAAGAAGGTATTGCAACAAGCTTGCACTATTACCAAATTCATCTACAATCACCCAAGGGTGTTGTAAATAATGTCTCTTTCATACAAAGCAAGGAGCTAGTTCAACTAGGGATGACAAGATTTTCTATGCACTTCCTCGCATTGTAGACTCTTTGCTAGGAAAAAATGAATTTGAAATAAATGTTTGTTTAAATGAATGGATGGAGTGTAATGTCCCCTTCTAGATTTACCCAGAATTTTTCCTCGAATCACAAATGCAATAAAAGCAAGAGATGAGATATGGTTATAGATTTATCTTTACCCAATAAAATATCCCTTTTAACAAGATAAACTTTGATTTAATCATGCAACCAATACCAATGATATATACATATGTACTTTTCAATCATTAGGGTTAGATAGGAACATGTAATTATCTCAAATCAATAAAAAGGACCATATCTATATTACTACCTTGTATTCAATCACAATAGGGTTTGGAGGAGGAAGCATAATAGGTCTGCCCAAAGCCATCCCCACACTAAACCCAAGAGCAAACACCCTCTTGGACACAATGGACATCCACTTGGAGTGGTTGTTTTCCCTATTCATGCATCATCCCTTTAAGTCAATAGTCGATCATAATAGAGTTAGAAGAGGAGATTGCAATAGTGGGCCTTGTAATCCACCCATCTAAGCCCAAGAGTGGACATTCACCCTCTTGGCCCCAGTGGCAAGCACATTGGACATCCACTCATGGTGGCCTACTTAGATGGCAATCTTATAACTGCTCCCCTTCCTTACACCTCCTTCACCTCTATATATGATTGCCTGTGAGGTAACAAAAAGATTTATATTCACGTACATGTATTTTACATTCAATATGTGTCTGTGAGATTATATCATAAATGCTAACTTATATTGCAACAGCTACACATATACCAAAAATATATTTATTAATGCTATTAGCTATTTGGTATAATAATCTGGATCTGATCTATTATAGGTCTGATCTTGGTTCGTATTTACTGCTCACAATGATCTTTTCCTGATCTGAATCTGTGTTCTTTTCTTGACTGCTGTATATGCTCGAATCTTTGTTTGTTTATTAAAACTCGTTGCTTGCTCGATTTGATGTTTGAATGATTAATGACTCACTGAATTGATGGAAAAATTGATTGCTGGTCTGTTTGCTTTTCAATCATTTCCTTTCATGCAAACCCCATTACTAAACTTATACAATGTGTGTAGTTGTAAACTTATTCCTAGCTCTAGATTTTAGGGGTCCTTTTTTTATCTCAAGGAGCTTCCCTGCTATCTTGATGAGAGGATATTCCTCATATACTGCCATACATTTTGTTGCCTTGGAAAAAACAAATTAAAACATGAACAGTCCTACACTAAAGATAGCTCACCTACAAACAAAGTAAGTATTAAATACAAATTCTTTGAAACATATAACCAAAAAAAGAAATCTTCAAATATATCTTGTCTAAATATATTGCATCCTATGACAAACCTTCTAGAAGGTTATCAAAGAATAGGTAATTTCCTATTATAGCCAAAACAAAAAATAGCTAGTCTGATGGCAATCAGATCCTTTGAATGATTTTGACATGGCAAGAGTGACTTCCTTATCCCAAAACTAATTAACCATCATAAGAAACTTGAAACTCTCACGACCACTGATGATTCACCAAACAATCTTGATGATTTGAATCTGATTTTTACCAAGAAAATACTTGCAAGCCCTCATCACATTTGCATCCTTCTAAAATTCTGTGATTTGAAACCCTACATCTTGTCAAAGATGAAACCCTGATGATCAATTCTCATTTCTTGCTTGATAAAAACTTAACTCAATAAACATAGACACGGTTATGAAGCATGGAAAACTGATTTTGACCCTTAATTTTGTGAGCCAAATCTGTAATTTGTAATGGCTCTTCTTTATGATTGTTTGAATGATCAAACCCATTGGAAACTATTGTAAGTAAAGGCCAACAAGGATGCAATGATCAAAAATCTATAATAAAATTGCCAGAAGCCTTTACAAATCTTTTGTAGGTGTTTGGCAATGGAGACCAAAGGATGACAACTAAACCCTACTGAAAACACTTGAAAGTTGACTAAACATCTTTTCCTCCTTGCCAGTAAAGTATGAAGTCAAGGATAGAAAAAGTGTTCCATTCAAATACGGAATGCCTATAGGGAGGTGAGGCACTCTTGCGTATTTTTATTTTTGCAAAGACATGCCACAGTGTTGTGCAGATCAGCAACATTATTAGGAGAATTTCTCTTTATCTATTTAAAAGGGTTGTATGTACTTTGTCCCTAGGACAGTGAATCTTGGGTGCACAAGTTCTTTGCAGTGTCTTGCTACTTTCACAGCGAGCCTCTATTTGCAAGTCAGGAGCAGTGAGCTCCTATCTGTGTTTAGTGTTGTATTGGCAATGAGCCTCTGGTTGCAAATTTGAAGCAGTGAGCTCCTTCTATCTTTGTTATCAGACTATATACATCAGTGAATTATCTTTGTGGGCAAGTACTCACCGTGGTTTTTTCCAGTTTGGATTTTCCAAGTATAAAAACCTTGGTGTTCGTGTGTTGCTGTTTCAGTTCATTATTTACTTTATGTTTTATGTGATGAATATTGAAGTTAGTTGATTACTCAAGTGATATTTCACCACCCCCCCCCCCCCNTTTCCCCCCCCCCCCCCCCCCCAACGTCCCAGCATCTGGAGTGTGTTAAACAAATTCTTGACTAAGCTTCTCAAGGTTTTCACAAAAATATTTCCAGCACTCTTGAAAAGTATCACAGACCTCCTATATAGCTCGATTTTATTAAAAGAGGAAATTACACAAGTCATAATTTAATCCACAGCTAGCACATAAACACGTTACAATGAAAATCTGAAGTATTCGCACCTAAACATAGGAGAAATAAAATTGGTTAAAGATGTCCATGAATTCCTATTGTACCACAAGGAATAATTCAATTCCAAAGAAGATAAGCAATGACATGGCACACATTTATCTGATTAAGCAGCTGATGGAGACAAGCAAGCAGCTGACAAGCTGCTGAAGTAGAGACACAACTTAAGAGCTCAAGCATGTCAAGCACCTCAAGCAGCTCAACCAAGCAAGCAAGTAGCTCAATGAATTCTCTATAACTCAATCCTCTGAGATTTAGATGACCTTGATCATCAACCTTGGACATCAGTGACAACATACTTAACAAACCACATGCCTTTCCACAAAGCCATTTTATTCAAACAAGTTGCAAGAAGTGGATCCCACGGTTTGGCAGAATAGTAACCTCCAAATAAAGGAATACCTAAGTATTTACTCAGAAGTTTTCCCACATTGGACTCCACAATACTGATAATTTTATTTTGAAGTTTTGGTCCAATCACAATGTGAACGAGGTAAATTTCAGATCTTGTTGTGTTGATTTCCTATCCGGAAGCTCTCATGTACATGTTAAGGGTTTTAACTTTTTTTATAGCATTGGCTTATTTTTTCTTGGAAATTCCAAATAGCGAAGTATCGTCAACATTTTCATGGGATGTAAATCAAATGTCATATTTAGGATCATTTATGTTACACTCAACGTGCTTATCTTCTCACTTGCACATATTTGGTATAAAAGCATCAAGAAATGAAATTTTACCTGCATTCTCCATAATGCTCCATGTTGTGTATTGTCAAAACAATCCTTGGCTTCTGCAAAATCAGAAAACTATTATTAAGATGTGTGCACATAACTATCCCTTTCCAAGCAATGAATTAGCAATTGTTGATGCTCAGTTGCACAATTAACATCTAAAATGAAGCAGCTAATCTAATGTTTGTGTGAGAATAAAATATTAAAAAGTGTTAACCTTAACAGAAAGGTGGTGGTACATATCCCAGTAAAGCAGAGATAATCCGCTAGTCTGCCATTCATGAATATGGATGATATCCGGCTGAGTGCTGGTCACCTGTTCCATTAGCGAAATTTCAATGAAACTCAGGATATCACAAGTGACAAATATAAAAACAAGTTTCTGAGATAACCATCATATGCTTGGAATGCTGACATGCGCTGATTAAGCATAGATTAAAAAGACAAAAAAAATGACCTGCATCAATTCTAGGCATGCTCGACTGAAAAACAAATAAGCCTCTAGCTCATCATATGAACCTCCATAGACACATTGCCCTTTGAAAAAGTTGTTGGCCGGTTCAATAAGTATCAGTGGTATTCCAGAAACTAGACCACGATATGCGCAAGTAGGAACCCAACTTCCATTATGATACGATGAGTATGTATCAGAAAGAGTCAAATCATTTATCTGTTCCTTCTTAATGCATTCATAGAAAGGAAGCATTACCTCCACTTTGTGTCCTCTGTTTAGACAAGCTCTTGCAAGACCAGTAACAACGTCACCTAAACCACCAACCTTTGCTATGGGAGCAATTTCAGCTGTAACATGTACAATGTGCATAAGATCGGAATCATGTTTGACAATAATTGTGGGATTTGAAGCTGATTTGCATGAAGGAAATTCTTTCTTCCAAAATGGAATTTCATCATCTGCAGATGGCCAACTAACATCTTCATATTTAGGATGATCAACTGATTCACCAAGACTAGGAGAAGTTGCCTGCGAATTTAAAAAAAACGTTGGATTTGCAACCTCAAAGATAAGTATCATTATTTAGAATGCTGCTAAATATTTGCACTATAATTACAATATTTTCTTTAAACTGAAACTAATATTTTCTCAGTACAAACTTATAAATATAATTAATACATTTGATATGGCAATTGTTTAAAATCTATCTAAAAAGTGTTCTTTAAAGAAGACATAGGTATCCAGAATAGACGCCAAAGCTAGAAAAAGTTTAAATATTTCATGAAGTGATGCTGATTGTTCAATTTTTTATCACTCCCAAACTAGTGATGTTGGATGCATACAAGATAATGTTGTTATATTCAATTTTGACTTATGGAGACAAGGGCAACTCTTATTTGCATGTCAAAAGAGGGTGATTCGCAAACCTTGGCTCTGTCCACTTGCTTGGACCAGTAGTACTAAACAGGAGGTAATCTCATCAATACCACATATAATGCATGGTCATGTTCAAGGAATATTAGTGCAGAGCATGGGGAGATTAGGGCCAGGAAATGCCTCTAGTTTAATCTTTATTTTTCAAAATCATGTAGAAAATCACTAAGTAAAATGTCAGTAATCCTACGTTACCAGAAACAGAAAACAAAAACTGTACAGGAGTGACAATGGCAGACCAGGCAAGGGCCAAGTCTTCAAATTTATACAAAATATGACATACAAAACAGGAAGCATAAAAGGCTAGAATAAACATTAGGTAGTTAGGTTAATGGTAGCATAGATTGGGAGTGTTTTGTTTGGCCTATTTAGGGACTCTCTATTACTTTCATGCATTTATGCCTTTGGCAGCATCTCAGTTACAGTTTTGAGTCCTCTATGAAAATCCAATCATTATAAACATGCAAGGAAATATCAGAAGCAGCAGATTCTACAGTTTCTAAATAGTGCACTTGCATTTAAGATAATATGAGCATTGTTAATCCCAACTAAAAACATCAGTAAATAATCCTCTTATTGCCATTATTTGTAAATAGAGTATTTTGGCTTTGGAAGCATAGATCAAATAAATATTCCCTTTAATTACCTTCACCACAGAAAGTTTTCCCAAGGTGGTAACTGCATCCTTTTCAACTTGTTTTGATGCAGCTTTACTACTAATTTCTTCTCCAAGTAATGATTCAATCTCTGCCAACCTTGAGAGAAGCTTTCTCTTATGACCTTCAAGTTCCGCAATCTGCATGAATATGATCTCAACATATCACAAAATAAAAACGCCTAAATTAAAGTCTTAACAGAAACTTCACAAGTTTCAGTCCCTCAAGCTTTAACCTTGATATTGACTGATGCTTTAATGAAATTTAGAACAAGATAGATAGACAATAGAAACAGAAGCACATGACACAACTTATACATGGGAAACACTTTTGAGTAAAAACCCCACCACCAAAATGCAGATCTAATAGCATCAGATTGCTAACCAACACTAGATCCTGCAATGCCAACAATACCATCCGAAAACAATGCTAAGGCCTCAATATACAGGCAAGGGTGACCCAAGAAACCACCAATGTTTTCCTCAAACCATGAGCTAAAACTAAAGACCCCAAATGAGATCCCAAATCCATGATCAAAATTGTTCACACATGTGAGACTCCCAGAATAGACTGTAACTACACCACTTGGCCAAAAAAGAAAATCCTACATAGCTTTCCAAGTCTATTTTGTAACACTCATCTTACAACATAATAGATGCTCTTAAACATCTTACAGTATCATATATGCTCTTACTTACACCTCTTATACCAAATAAAAATAATAGATTTCTAACAAACATTTTCTCCTGTGTGGAATGTAGTATCCTATTCTCCATATTGTAAGTTATCCATCTCTTTCAAAAACCCAGTCCCAAAGTGACATACAACAAATGAAATGTGACCTAGAATGCCACATAAAATGGGACGTCCATAATCACATACAGCCACATTTAAATATATATACTTTATAAAAACTAACATTAGGTGCAAAGTGCACAGCAACACCTAGTCCTGACTCCTAACAATCTCTCCTTTTGCATATTGCATAGGAACCAAGAAGGCTAACAGCCATGGGAATAGATGCCTATAGCCAACCTGCACCAAGTAAACTTGATTATGCTTGCTTAGCAAGAAAATCAGCAACATCCTCCAAGATGTCAACAGTCAATACCTTACCATCCTCCACTGTATCCTGGACAAAGTGAAAGTGTACATCAATATGTTTCGTGCAGCATGAAAGGTAGGACTTTTTGTCAAACTAGTTGTACTCTTACTATCACAACAAATTCTCATTTTCCAATTTACACAGCCAATGTTTAAGCACAGCTTCTGCAATCACTTTGCATCACTATAATCATGTGTAGCAGACACAGATTCTGCCTCAATAGTGAAAAGGGCAACAACCCGTTGCCTCATGCTCATCCAGCTAGCAACTCCCCAAAAAGGAAGAAACACAGCCACTTGTAGACCACATATTATCCTAACCTACAACCCAGTCTGCATCAGCAAAGCCCTATATTTCCAATATCCTGCCCACATGCCTAAATATCCTTTTCCTATGTCCATCACTCCTTGCCAAGGTTAGACATGAATCTACTCAAAACTCTCACTGCTTGGTCTATATAAGACAATTGCATACATAAGACTTCCTACATCACTTAAATAAGGAACATTCTACATGTCTTGAAGATCTTATTTTAATCTTAGAACATTGTTCCAAAGATAATTGTGCGCCAACTAGAAAAAGTACATTCACTGGTTTACTATCATGCATACTAAATAAACCTCCTGAAAAAATTGTTTCAACATAATTCCTTTGGTTTAACCATAACTTTCTATTAGGAGGCACTAAAAAGATGTAAAAGGATAAAAAATAGAAAGGAGAAAATGGGCAGTATTCTGGCAAATGGTTGGTAATATGAAGATTATAATGCGGTGAGGAGAGCATTAAAAGAACAAAGTAAAGAGGAGGTAAACAAAACTTTGTACGAACAAAAAGGGAAAGCAAAAAAAACAAGTTTGTCAGTACAAGGAGAGAAGAGTTAAAATATTTTGGGAAGAATAAATCAAAATTATTTTGGAGGGAACTGCAACAAAGAATAACATCATATCTATCCAATGGCTGGAATATGCTAAGCAATTGTATGACCAGGAGTCGGCCAAACAGCCCCTTCTGTAATCAACATAGCAACAAAAAATTATTCGCTTCATAGGGGGTTGAGGAAGGTACTAAGAAGTTAGGGATAGTTAACGCTTCCCGCATGGCTGGTTACAAAGAATACCTAAAATGAGGAGTAAAATAAACTTCCAAACACATTAAGAAGATATTCAAGAAACATCATTTAATATAGCTTCCCCAGAGATTGGACACCCAGCCTAGCAATATCTCTCTTCAAGAGTGGACATGTAAACAACCCTTTTAACTACCAAACCATCATGATCAAACTCCTTTTTGCAAAGCTATTTAGAAGCATGATTAACCATAGCAGCAGCAAGTGGATTGGGAAAAAAAATAACGAGGTAAAAAAGACAAGCACAAAATACCAAACAAATAATTATAGCATTAGTTTGAGACAGAGGATCTAGGAATGCCAAAATATTTTAGAGCGGCAGCTCATAGACTTTATGGGAAGGTTCAAATAAAAATCAAAACATAAGCAAGCCTTTCAAGAGCTTTAGGAGTGGCATAGGAGTTGAGCAAGGATGCCCACCATTTGCTACCCTATTTGGTTTATATATTGACAAATTAGAATGGATAAATCTATGACGAGGGGGCATTGTTCTTTTGGGAGAATATGTCATGAGGCTTCTTTTGTATGCAAAATGATCTCATTTTGCTTCAAGGTCCACTTTGGGGCTTAAATAGCACCTAAGGCCTTAGATCACTTTTGCAGAGACATGGGCATGCAAGTAAACACCAGCAAGACCCAGATCTTGACCACTTCCAACTGAAAGGAAAACAAAATAGCTTAAATTTAATTTTTAAGAGCTCTCCTAAAAGAAGTAACGAAGTACAAGTATCATCAAATAGACTTCAACAACAAGCTTAGTTCCAAAGCATGCAAAAGGAAGAGAATTTTGGGAGGTTGGAGAGCACTTTTTGCTTTCCAAAACAGAAGTAGAGAGACTAAATTATGGGATTGGAAAACTATATAGGCTTTATTTGGGCTCTTCATGATTTTGGTGGTGTATTATGGATGTGAAGTGTGGGCTAGCAGCACATCAGAAATAAAATGGAGACAAATAGAGAAGATTCAAAAGCGCCTAATTACAAGCAAATGCAAAATAAAAGCTACCTTGTGAGCTCCTAGCAAAAAGAGGGCTTTCCACATTGAGGGAGCTACTACAGTTTGTCTCCAAGGATATTAAAAAGAAAATGATCAAATGGAGGCAAAATGAACGGCCTATAGTTTGCAGACTCAGACTCAGAGAGTACTTAGCAAGCCCAATATTTTTGACTTGGCAAAAACTCTGCAATTTAAACCATGAGGAAGGGCTAGCAGATTTGAAAAATGAGAAACATGAGGAAGGCCTGGCAGATTTTGAAGAACCTCAACAATAAGGGGGCTACAAAGAGAAAATGCATGGTTTTATAGCAAAAGAAAAGTGTGAAAAACTTGTTTTAACCAATGATTTACCAACATTGGCTTTTTTACATTTCCAACATTCGTAAAAACCCGCAAGTTAAACTTGTAACAAATCACGGAGTGAAAAAATAGAGTACTCGGCAACTCGGCAAGTACTCGCAAAGTTTGCAACCTATGAGATGGCTTACCTAAGAAATTTTGAACATGACAAAGCAGACCTGGATGAATCGAAACAACAAATGGATGAGCACAATTTAAATGCATGCCTAAAGAATAACAAAGAAATAACGAAATTTGTTATAGATAAATTTTACAAAAGTATGTGGGAAACCAGAAAAGACATAAGCGAGAAAGAGAAAATATTATCTTGATGTATTTATCCTGCATGTGATCACCACCAAAGGCCTTGTATAGAGGCTAATATCACCTAGAGAGAGAAAATGCTCAGAACCCAATTGAGGACTAACCTGCATCATCTCTGATATAAAATAAGCTAATAGAAGATAGCAAAAGAAAAATGGGAGAGGATATATTCCTTTTGCATAGTTGGGGCAATTGAGTCAAATAAGCACTTTATTTAGGAGTGTGATGCTCAAGGTAATATTCGAGTCAGATCTGTGGATACTTTAGCAGCAGTTTCTTTACACGATTTGTTTAAAGAGGAGGAGATTGAGAAGACAAATAGAAAAAGATAACATGGTTAGGTCAAGCACCCAATAGGTCACGTTTGGCCTCATAGATGTTAAAAACCTTCTATTCTATTCTATATGTACCAGGCCCTAATTTTTTCATAAGGGCTTTAATTTTCTAATCCTATCTTTACCATATCATCAGCATACAAGACAGTCACTACAAGACAACCATCTACCTACTTCTAATAAACATAATGATCATCTTAGCCACAACAAACCCAAGATCCAAAAAAGTGGCATCAAAAGTTTGGTACCAAATCCTAGGAGAAGTTTTAAACCATGAAAGGATCTCTCAGTTTACAAATCCAATTTTCCTTGCCTTTAGCAACATAATTTTCTCATTCTAACTTACAAATATCATCTTATATATCACCATGGCAAAAAGCAATTTTCACATGTATTTGCTCTACTTCAAAATCAAAAACAACAATCAAAAGTAGAAATCTAAAGGAATTCAAATTAGCAATAGGAGAGAAAACATTCATTCAAATCTATTCTCTTGCAAAGTCCTAAAAGTAATATTTTTGAATTTTTTGCAAGTGTTGATGAAATGCATAAACCCTCAAAAAATTTATCACCCAAATCCTAATGTGGGCAAGGTGAGAGCATATGGTTGGGATACTAATTTGCTGGTGACAAGCTGCACAGCTCTATCATCTATGAACCACTTAGATGTTTACACTAGAATGATAAAAATATTAATAATCCTCTATTTTTTATCCAGATAATTATAACAAGCAATCATCCAACAATTTGGAAAAAGACATTATCAAAAAAATTGGAAAGCAAATTGCATAAAATGTAAAATAACTGAAATAGGAGCTAATATATTTGAAGGATGAGCAAGTGCTACAAACTAAACCAAAACCTGGGAACTACCAAATTTTATAGATGATACTCACAATATTAAACCAAATCAACACTAAGATAAAACCAAAATCCATAGCCAATCAACTCAAAGCTCTGAATTTTGTCCCTAAGTGGCATGGCAGGTTATAGAAGCATGGTATGACAACAATATAAATTGGGCTTCACATATGATATTCAACTCAACACAGCCCTGAATTTATTACGTTGGAACTTTGAAGAATTTGTCCCCCAAATATTATATGAAAGTTTATTAGCAAAAAAACAAGATATACAACCAATGTAGGAAGTACTGCATCCAACAAATAGTCTACATAATATTTAAATATTCAAATCTGCCTGTCTTTGACCCACACAGTACTCATTCATGCATATAAGTCATTCAAAATATGCTGCAAACCCCTTTCAAATGGTATTAGCAAGCATATATTAATATTGATCATTCAAGCATATTTGATAGGTAAGGGATAGACCAAGAATATTGTGATAGACTATGTCTCTTTTTTAACGAGGCAATCCAACAATTTTCAAAAGGCAGCGATTTATATGAAATCAGCATACATTAAATATTTTGGAATCCCTTTTAAAAATCCATCCCCATTTCAAATAGTACAGTGGACTCCACCATTAGTAGAAGTCTGGTAAGGATTAATAAAATATGGTATGAATGTTTATAGGGCAGGACAACTTTTAAAGTCTAGAAGATATTCCAATATCCTCCAAAATAGTAATCACTCTACCCTCGGCCTCCTCTATAATGTCCCCTTCCTAGGCGATAGGAGATGAGCAGAGGTTGACCTATCATTCGAGTTCTCGTAGGTCAACAGTATGGATAGGGGAATTAGTTAGAGGGTCATGGAGCTTTGCAGGGGCTTTGTGAGTCGTTCTAGACTTTCATATGGCAGTTCCTACTATTTAGGAAGGGTCCCTATTTTCTAGGGGATGCCTGATAGTTGAATCTAGGGTATTTATGAACCATTCCAGATGATTTGAGACCATCTTCTAAATTTTAGGGAGGGGTCCTATTTTTTAGGGAGGACTGGCAGTTGACTAGTTGACCACCCAGAGGACCATGGAGCAGAGATGGATCCCTGTTGAGTAGTTTTAGTTGATTGGAGACAGTCTCCTACTTTTTAGGGTGGATCCCTAATTTTTAGAAGGAACTGCCAGTTGGCCTGCAGGACTCAAGCATCATCAGTGATCAGGGTGCTTCAGACAGATTCCAGTTCTAAGTCCAGATTAGTGTTTTATGAATAAATTGGGAAATGTTTAATTATTTCCTAAGATTAAATAAACATTATTAAAGTGATTTTATAAAGTCATTTCATGTTATAATAAAGCCTTGGCTCGTTTCCCTAGGCGATTAAGTTGATAAGTTGTGAATTTAAAAGGGACCACTTTTATAATGAGAAATAAGGCCTTTGGTTCAAATTCCTAGGAAAAGGAATTTAAATAAAATAAAAGTTATTAATAATGCATAGGAACCCTAAATAGCGTTTGAACCAATTGGGAAGAGGAAGAAATGTCAAAAAGGTGAATTGGGCTTCATTTTGAAACATCCAAGTTTTATTATTTTATCCCAAATTGTGGTTGGCTCGGATTGACAGGGTTGCAGCAGATTTAACTTCAAGAACAAAAACTCTTTAAGTATTCAAGCTGGACATCCACCTAGCTTGAGCATTGCAGGAATTCACAGTGGTTAATCAGCTGGAAAGAGCAACTGAAGAATCGATTTTGGAGGTGATTGCAATTGATTGGAGGAAAAGCCAGAGATTTCATTTCAGGTATACAGATCAGATCAGTGGCAGAAGAATTGGGAATTACAAGTCAACTATACCCAGTCGTACCTCTCCCAAGTTAACTTCCAGAGGTGCGGTAGGATTTGAAAGAGGAGTTTGGACATAAATTCTTAGTGTGTGGTTGCAGATCAGAGTTCGAAAGTTAGCAAATAAGTCAGCAATAACTACTCAACTCAGCCGTACCAGTCCTTTGGCAGTCCATTGCCACTTCTAGTTGGACGTGGGGTCTAGGAAGCAGAGCATTTCAACATTCTTCAGCAAGTTGGACACCACAGCAGTACATATTCAACTGAGAACACCTACAGATCAGTTTGGTGTCAAAATTTACCAATCTTCTATTCGCTGATGTACAGATCTGACATGCAATGCCCTAGTACAGATTATTAGAAATTGTGGTTGGAATAAAAATGCAGAATTTGATCTCCAATTAGAGTTGATTATGATAGTTTATTTCAAGTATTTTCTTCATTTTTCCAAGCATTATATTTGAATATCAAAAAATTCTCAAAAAAAATCAGAAAACTATAAAAACACAAAAAAATTAAAATATCCAAAAACAACAAAAAAATTAGACTTCCTTCAATACGCTGGCCAAAGTGAAAAAAAAATCAGAGAAAACCATCAGTTATTGCATTGAAATCCTATCAGGGATCTTTCATCCCCCCCCCGCCACCCCTGGCCCAGCAAGATTATAATCAGTGACAAAAGATAAGAACTTCAAAAAGGTACAGCACTCCCTTTTAAATGAAATAATTAATAGGGAATGGTACAGCAGCATGAGAGTCTGCCATACATGCCTTTTGAAATAAGACATTTTCTTATTAAAAAGAAAGTTCTGAATGTTCTACCCTCTTAAATTTCAGCTCTTCTTTGGAAATATGTGCTGTGAACTCTTCTTCCTTCTCGTGCTCCACTTTCACAAATTCTTCCCCAAACTCATTCGTCGTATAAGGTTTCAATTTTTCTTCACATTTGTTAACAACAATTTCAGCTAACACATTTGCAACTAATAAAGAATCTTGGTCATCCTTCCTCATATTAGCTAATAAAACTAATAAGAAGACTAGGGTAAATCATCACTCACATTTATAATCAAAGACATAATAGTCTGCATTGCTGTAGCATGTTATAACATTTTCTGCATGGTGCTTTCTAAAGTAGCAAAGAAATGGTGAAACATTTTGAGAATAAGATCATCACATTCAAGGTCAATCATCAACACACAAGATCTAACCTTTGCAACAGTTTCCAGAATTCTTACTCTTGGCAAAAAAAAAGATGTCTACTATCATCCAAAGCATGGAAACTCTCTACAATCACCCAAATACTTCCTTCATTATGTCATCACTGTATGGGATTCAAGAGTTGTAAATAATGTTAATGGTGACTGCAAGTTTCACATCTTCATCTGGGTGTTTCATAAGTTCTGGCTTAAAAAGCCAGCGGACCACAGCATATTGCATCTCCATAGAATCAAGTTGATTTATCTTAGATCGACAACATCAATCCTTTGATTGAGGTAAGTGCCCAAGTCCCTTTCCTGCACTAAAAAGATTCTCTCCCAATTCTAAAGCCACAATTCACAGGAAAATGGAATCAAATCTCTGATATGAAACTGCTGAAAAAGATGTAAGTGTCCAAGTCCCTTTCCTGCACTAAAAGGCTTCTTTCCCAATTCTAAAGCCACAATTCACAGGAAAATGGAATCAAATCTCTTATATGAAACTGCTCAAAAAGATTTGTCGTCATGAGTAGCATGAAAAAAACTACTGAAATTCTGACATGCAATTGAAGATTTTTGCATCAAGTGTTCACTTCCGAGTCTCCGACAGGCTGGCAAGATCGCCAGCTCTGATACCACTGTAATAGCCACCCCCAAATTTTATGAAAATTTTGCAATTGAAATGAGCTGCAATGCAATGTCTTTATCACTTTCTAATCACCCAGTTCCTGAGATGGGCAAGGTCAGAGCATGCAGTGTATAGGAACACACCAACTATCAAAAATGCAACAACTTGAAAGAAAGCAAACTAACAACAATGTCGTCCAAACTTCACTTCTTCAGAGGAGTGTGTTATGTAAGAGCTGAAAAGAAAGCACTTCAACACTTATTCAGCAGAGTGTGCAATTACAATGAATACATACACTTCTCACTTATTTAGTGGAGTGTGTAATTCCACTAAATACAAAAGCCATAGCAATTCCACTTATTCAGTGAGGCGAGCAAATAAGCACTCCACTTATTCAGTGGTGAGCAAATATAACACTTCCACTTACTCAGTGGGGTGAGCAACTTCCACTTATTCAATGGGATGAGCAATTACGTTAAAATGCAATTCTGTGAAACTACAATAAAACTTAACAGTGGCAAAACTCAAACATTTGGACATTCAATTTGTGACAGGATTCTGACATGAGATTTTGGTTAAGACTCAAATCAAAATCAGTTAGTTCATGGTGCTTGCTGTAACATTTAATAGTGCACAGCAGCAGGAATTCAATATTGAATAACTATGATATTTTTATTAAATGCCATTAAAGATTTAAAACAGGATTCTGAACCTTCCATTCTGCAGATTCATGAAAGAAACCTCCATTCGGGGTATCAAAAGCGCCAGTCATCAGAAGTTTTTTATTTGCACATAATTTTAAGGAGATTGGAGTCACGTGTCTATCTGCCACGCATGTCTGCTTTTTAACTTTCAGGTGCCAATATTTTAACCTTGCCCCTAAGGCATCATGAAATCTTCCTTCATATGGGTTGATAGTCAGCAAACTACTTTTCTTGAATGCAGGCCACGATATCATTTGATCAAGAGTGAAATATACTGCCATGCAAGATCAATAATCCGAGCACTAGACCTGTAAAAATAAAACAGCGATTCACAAATGAGCATTACATAGTCAAAGCATTTCTTCGTCACTCATCAGTTTAATAAGTCTAAATCATTTTTTATGCACTCATGGAAAAACTAACTTTTTTGTCCCTGGTTTAAGAGTAAATGGAACAAAATCAACCCAAAGCATTTGCTTTAGCATGCATCAACTTCGTAAGTACAAATCTTGGTTTTTCATCAACTTAGGAATGCTATACTGTTTGCATATGATACAAAAGTATGTCAGTTTTACAAAAAAGGAACCTATCATCCACTATCCACTATATCATTACAATTTAATCTTCTAGCCTGCTTATGCAACCAAAAAAGATCTAAAATTCAAATGTCATAATGTGAGAACCACAGATATCATTATTCTAGTCTATTTAAGCTGCTGACTTTGATAGCAGAAAAGGAGAAACAAGAGAGTGGAGATGTATGGCAGCTCTGGCATCAGTAAACTAGACAAATGACTAGGGTTTGGTTGATCTCTCTTGACCTTTCATTGGTGAATTTCTTCTGTATTGACCAAGAGAACTGTTGTTTGACAGGTTTATGTTGTGTTGGTCAAGCATTTCTACTGTGTTATCAGTTGTTTGTTCAATGTACCTGCAAAATTGACGAGTTTGACTATTGTATCTGCCATCTGGTTTCCTGGCCAGAAAATTTAGCTACAGTCTGACTAAATATGTTTTTTTTTTAATCTTGCACATGAGAAATAACACATAAAATAATTGAACACTGTTAAAGGAATCATCAAATACATCAGCAATGTTGCCCTCACATACTTGTACAATGTAAACCAGTTACCAAACAAACTTTACAAATTACGGACTTCAGATGTCAACTCGCTAGATTCTAATGCTGCATTTACATTGATATTGGGCCACTAATACTAACGAGTTCCAGAAGAATCATAATGTTTAGTGACTATCCTAACATTTCTTCAAGAACCTCCCACCACCACCCTATTCTTCCTCCTTACATGATACACTATTCTGATTTTTATGCCCCCTTCCTATTTTTAAAAAGATATTTATTTGTTTTACTACTTTAAAAAAAATCAGAAAAAAAGAAGATTGATATTAGCAATGGTACGGTGATTCAAATGATAGAATTAATTACCAAATGATATGAAAACTGCATGTTCATAAAATGTTTATCCACCTAGACAGCGTAATAAGCAGTCTTAGTGCTCACATCAAATATCTAGGAAGATAAACTGGGTACATACTTATATCCAAATTAATTGCCAAAAGAAAATTATGCTTGCTTGCTACTCCAACAGATTTAGAGCCATGAGTGTTCCATCGCCCTAGTATTTTTTTTTAAACTGCACGAATTGGGTAGCCCCCCACCCAATAAACTGTAATGCGCCAGGTAAACTTTTTAATGTGCTCTAGGCACGACAAGCCCTCCAAAACCACATGGGCTGAGGGGAGAGAGAACCTTGTGACCTCATGCCTATAACAAGAAAGCTCTTTCAAATTGAGCCAGGCCCCCAACTTTGGTATTGTTTACAATTTTCAGGAATTCACCTACACAACCTTCTCTATTGTGAAACTACGTTCCACCACTTACAAAAAGGTAGAACTTTCAATTTTAACAAACTCACCTAGACAACCTTTCATACAACAAAACTCTCCAATTTTCCCTTTGTCTAGAGCTAAATTTGCAATCACGATTGATCAAAATAGAGTCATAGTCCAGCTTGTTATCATTGATGTTGTCCTCTCTTTCATTGTTTATATTGCCAATGGATTATGGCAATATTACTTCGTCCTTGTTTTTGTCAATTTACTTAGCCTCTAAAATATTTTATTTCTCTACCCTACAATTCCAAATTATGTCCTAGTCTGCCACGGTGAGCATAGTTGTTACATCCATAGTTACAAGACCTGGACTCGGCTTGGATTTGGCAAGCTAATTTTTTACTTGGGCACGGGCTCAACCCCTAAACTCGGCAAATACTTGGCAAATTGAAAAACCCAAAAAATTCAAAAAAATTAAGGATATAAAACTTGAATCATGCATCCTTTAATAAATAAACCTTAAAGACACAATAATCTCATCAAATAGAAGCTACTTTGAACACATACACAAGTTTGCATTGATCACATAAGTATAAATGTAAATTTTAGGGTTTTGCTAAAGGAAATAACTTAAATTAAATAGCACATTAGAAAGATAAAGTGTCAAATGTCTACAAAATTCATGGAATATGAAATCCATGGCATAGAAATTTCAAAACAAATATCAAAATAAAAGCTAGAGCCTAGAAGTCTAAGGCTCAAAGGAGCCTATATCACTCGACCACGCAACCCTCCTACATGTGCGCCTAAGATAGGTCTTGGATGATGTTGCAGCCATGATATTTGCCTATGTCTTAGGCTCAGGCTTAGTGACATCCACATCCACATCCTCATCCACATCATCCTCAGGATCCTCCAATGGGTCTCCTTGTGCTCTAGCGTCCTCCTCTGCCATTGCTACTACCTCTACCTCTTGATCCACCTGATCAACCCATTCTAAGTCTTCATCGATGAAGATAAGATCATCAACCTCAGTGTTCCACTCTGAATGTGGATCAACCTCCTCTAAACTGATAGGAGATGTGTCAGTGCCCAAGATTTGTCTTTAACGGAGGCAAAGGTTGTAATGAACATACACAAGATCATTCAGCCTTTGCACTACCAACCTGTTGTGCTTTTTGGAGTGTATGTGCTCAAACATACTCTAATTGCGCTCATATCTTGAAGCACTACACGGCTGGCTCAAGATACGAACAACAATTCTCTATAGATTTGGCACCTTAGCACCAAACATCTCCCACCATGCATCTGAAACAAGAAAAAAAAATCTATTCTATTCTATAACTTTGAGTTTATCAACGTAAAATGGTAATATATAGAAAAGTTAAAGATATAAATTTTAAATTATGCCTTGAATAGATTTTTACCTGGCATGATTTGTGGCTGATTTTTCTTGCATATTTCTCGTGCGAAGAGTTCTCCTTGTGCATTCCTAAACATCTCTAGCTCACGGACCATGTGCGCTCCAACTGAAGAATCAGGTGACATTCGCTCTACAACTTCGTAGAGCCCCCTCAACACCTCCTCATTGGCCTGGAAATCTGGGCAAAATTGGAACGCCGAATTAAGGTAGTAAGCAGACATGTATAGGCCTATGAAGCAGATGGTGCCATTGTCGATCAAATCTCCCATAGGGGACCATACTTAGCCGCATTTCGTGAATAAATAGATCTAATGGCCTCCTTAACCCTGTTTGAGCCCTCACAAATGTAGCCCATTGCCATTTTTCTCCATTAGGAACTCGTAGGAGAACAACAAGAGGCTTTATGAATTGTGATCATTGTGAAATTTGAAACATTAAGCTAAGTTTTATTTTTAACAATGAACATAAACAAGTGTGAACAAAAATAAGGAAATGAAATAAAAACGAGAACAAAAATATAATGGAAAATTACCCACAGTCTCCTTGGCCGGCTGCCAAAAGCTATACTAATCAAAAACACGATCAGCCGTCTCAATCCCTACAGTGGTCTTTGCATATGATGACGTGGTCCAATCCTCACTTACAAACATAGGTTTCAAACCGGCCTTGGACTGATCCAAGGATTGTAACATGATAAAATTGGTTGCAAATCGAGTAATCCCTAGACAAGCCAACTCTTTCTTATTTGTGAAATTCCTCATAAGGTTGAGGACCCAAATATGATTATATATGCATTTACAAATATTCCTTGCGTGCTCTACACATGTTTTGATCCAGGGAAGTTTGTCAAGATCCTCCAATATGAGGTCAAGGCAATGAGCAGCACAAGGGGTCTAAAACCAAGGTGGGGTACCTCTCCATAAGAAGTCTATCTACAACATCATAATTTGTTGCATTATCTATGACTATCTCTACGATGTTTTCCTCACCCACCTCCAACACTTCCTCCAGGACACAAAGATACTTGGCATTTTTTGTTTTTCCTGAAGCATCAATTGACTTCAAAAACATTGTGTCGCCTAAGAAAGAAAAAAACAATTTAGTAAAAATAAATTAGAAAACTTAATCAATAAATCAATTGACTTTACAAAGTACAATTACCTAATTAGAAGACAAAAAAATTCAGCAGTGTTCTACATCTTCTATTGGTCCAACCATCAGTCATGAAGGTGCAACCCTTCCTCCTCCATACCTCACAATGCTCGGAAATTGTGGCATTGACATCAGCCACATTTTGACTCAAAATAGGACCTTTTAGCTCCTCATCATTAGGAGCTTAGAACCCCGCACCACAAATAAAATGATATCTATCATAATTTTCCAATAAGGAGACCTAAAGCAAATTAAATAAATAGAATAAGTATTAAGTTTTACTTTTAACTTTACATTAAAATAAACAATTTGATATACTCTTAAAAGCCAAAAAGTCAAGATGTATAGAAATCAAAATAATAATGAATACCTTGTTGCATGAAATGGAATGGTGTTGTAGAGCCAAAAATCTCCAACTGCACTTTTTGCAATGTCATGCTTCTCCTTATTCCAACCCATGCTCTCAAGTGATGATTGGGCACCCCCAGTCATGCATGGAACAAAAAGTGAATCTAATGTGAATTTATTTTAACAAATCCGAGGCCCAATGCTCACACTCACACCCACTACTTGTAGATGAAGGAAATGGAGCCCGAGGATTTGAAGAAGCCTCTCCACCAATGTTTGCCATTTCTTCCTTATGCTTCTTTTTTAATTCTTTTTTCTCTTCAAATTACTATATTTGAGCTTGCACGTCACATATAACTTCAATGGGTGTTTTTTTGCATGGCATGGTATAGGTGCAAGGTGATACTTCAACTAGTTAATACCTCCCCCACTATATTTCATATTGCAATGAAAACATATTACTTCTTTTTTGATCCAAGGATGGCATGTTTCCAAGCCCTATCCTTTCTAATTGGGCCTGGAGTACCGGTAGACTGAGACATTATGCTACAATATATTATAAATGAAAAAAATCGGCATCTACGCATTCTAATTGAATTATTAAAAAAAAAGGAAAAACACGAATAGTCAAGGTTTGCAGCTAAAGAATTAAGCAAAAAATAGTTAAGGTTTGATTATTGGATGCCTAAGCCCTAGGGTTTCTTATTGTTTCTGTCAACATAAAATGAAATAAAACTAAAACAAATGTACAATAAAATGGAAGTATGAAAGTTAATAAATTAAAAAACAACAAACTTACCTCTTCAAATTTGCTCCAAAAATGAAGAAATGCACCTTCAAATTTGTAGAGGCCTCCTCCAAATCCTTCTTTAACTCCTCTAAATGCATGAATGCAAGCTACTAACTTGCAAAACAATCAACAATCACTATCTCCTCTTCAATCGATCTATTGGTCTGCTCTTCAATGCCTTAATATTTTTGCTCAAGTTCTCATCTTTCTCTCCTCTTTGTCTTTGCAAACAATAGAAATGAGCTTTTAGGATTGGGAGGCAAATAAAAACACCTTTTGGACGAGTGAAAATAATTGTTTATTTTATTTTCTTTTTCTTTTATGTTGGCTGCAACTGAGTCTTGGGGTTGGGACTCTGCAAGTTTGCCAATTCCGACAGACTCAATCAGTACGGGTCCCAGGCTCCCTAGACCCGAGAGAACCGAATCGCCTCTGGACTCACAGAGTCCTGGAACGTTGGTTACATCCTTCTTTTGCACAAATCATTTTGCTATGTTTATATTACATTGGAATATGATGATAATTATATGACCTCAATAAACAATGATTCAGTTATTCTATTGAGAAATGTTTATGATAAGCAATTAAGTGAATTTATGATTTGTTATATATATATATACACATACACACACATACATATATGTGTGTGTGTGTGTGCATTTGAATTTTAACAAGTTTTTGGCAAACTACATTCTTGTGAGCAAGTGGATGCAAGAATCCTATTGCCTCCAAGAAGGGTGAGTATCATCAAGTAGAGGGCATAAACATTTGGAAGGTTGAATTGCTATTTGAGTCATATGAAGCCTATGAGTAAGATACGTCTAGGGTTGTTATTGCCTAGTGTTGCGGGTCAAGGTCTAGATTTCATGCTTGTCAAGACCTAGAAAGTCATTTGAGCCATTAGGGTTTTCTTCTTTAATGCGAATTTTTAATGTCGACATAAGCTCTCATTTAATTAAGTTCAAGATAAGAAATTGAGCCATACAAATCTATCTTGGTCTTTTGCTTTAAATTAAATTAACAATTCAATACATACATAATTATGTATGATGTGAACAATGAGTATATATATGTATGTATATGTGCGCAATATGATGAAGCAAGCACATATGTACATGTATACTGTTGTCAATCAGGATTGCGCCAATAGCTTGATATGGAATCTAGCTATCCTGTTGAAACATGGAAACGTTCCCATTGATGGGGTTGAGAACGAATCTCCGGATTCTAGGCCGGTTCCTCTTAGGTTTGGAATATCACTTGCACAAAAAATGTTGTATATATGGAAAAGGGGAAAGAAATAACCTAATGGACCCTAAAACTATGAAGGTGATACACCAAATCTGACTTATAACATGAATTAATGCACCACAGATTTCAAGAGTTAGCTATTGTTCTCAATGCCCAGACAATCAAGTAACTACAAAAGTGTTTCTATGTTAGGATCTGAAATATCTTGCAAAAGGTAGGGAAACAATGCTTCACCAAATCAATGCAAAACTAGAACACAAACCATAGACCTGCAATTACATGTATCAAGGTTTTGAAAC